>JAWWEW010000112.1:43539215-43717512 GCA_035583185.1 Anabacerthia variegaticeps | reverse complement strand
GGAATAATTTTAAGTCCTCTCCCTGTTCCGTGGGGTCCCTCCCCCTCCTTCTCCTCCTGCACTGACCTTGATGTCTGTGTTGCGATGTTGTTAAGCCATGGCTGCCAATTTCTAAGTGCGCAACAACTTCTTAAATATGTTTTCATGCAGGGGCATAACTTAATGGTTCAAAAGCAGGAAGTTTTCCTGGGAGCTGGCCCTAATTGGCTCTGATCTATAGGATGGAGGGAAACTTCCAGATTGGCTTCTGACAGAAGCCAATCTTCCTCTTATAAAAAAACCAAATCAGGAAAACCCACAACATGGGTGGGTTCATGGCTGCTTGAAAATTCCTGCCTGTTCATTTCACTGATTATCTAATGAATAATTCTTCCTCTATAAGAAGGATCAGATAACTTCCTTATAGGCTTCTAACATTGCCCCATTCTTATTTTTATTATCTTAATGTAGCATTTGCTCAGATGAAAGCTGTGCTACAGTTCTGATCATATGTGTTTTTTCTTAAATTACTTTTACAGAAGACCCAACCAAAAAATCAAAAAGTCATAGTGTATAAGGATATACAGTCATTTAAATAGTGATGTAATATATTCAGAGTCTTAATTAGTAATAGAGTTGCTGCTTAACGTTAGTGGTGATGGTTATGGTTTTATCACCCTGATTTGGATGGAAACAAAACTTGATACAAGCATTGCAAAACTAGCATAAAATTTTTTGTTACTTTTAATTAAACTACCCTGAGTGGATATTTCGAGGCAAAAAGCTACTTTCTCATAACATATCTTGAATTTTAGAGTTCACAGAAATTAATGTCTTGTAATAAATTGAACTATGATAATGGTCTGGTCCAGTCACTGTCCCATTCAATAGTCTAGAGCTAGTAGATCCTTTAAAAAAAACCCCACAAAATCACACATACTGCATCTTCATTCACAGACCAGAAACTTCTTTTTGTAATCTGATCTTCAGCTTCTAAGCTTACTCATTTGATTTATTCAGTTGAGAGAAAATTCTTTACACTCCTCCAGAAAAGATTACAAATACCAAAAGTGGGCTCAGCCATTCAAAAAATGCAGTCCTAGTTAAACAACCAGGGACTGCCACTCAAGCTGTTTACCTCCCTCAGTGGGTTGCCACTGTTCCCTACACATACCTGTTCACAGGTCAACTCACCAGGTGCTATGCAAAATCATTGCCAAGAACAATGCTGAATGTAGTTCCCTTCCTTTTGAACTTACATTTGTAGAGAACACAGAGATAGCTTTATTTTGCTTAAAACAAAATAAGACTCTTGTCTAACCCATCTCTAGTCACTTTCTATCTCAGTCTGTTCTGCACAAGGCTTGAAGCTCTTGATTTATGTTCCTGCGTTTCACACTTTCACCCTGGGAAAGAACACAACTTGTCAAATACTTCTTGGTAATTAACATGATGTAATCTTTCTGAATGCACTAGTCACCTTGGAGTCAGTGGAGCAAAATTAAAAAAGAAATCTGTAAAAGAGACAAGCTGTAGAGCAGCATGCAACTGAAAGATCCAGGCTGCACCCTAGTTTGAGATCACTCACAACACATGATCATCACAGGTCACCCAAACTGGTATGTAAAGGTCCAAAACTACCCCACAGGACACATGTGAAAAGAGAATAGCATTCTTCTGCTCGTCATTTTCTAACAAACTTCTACAGCAAATCCAAACACCCGTCTCATATTTATAGATGTTATAAACAGGAAAGTTCTCTCATTACCTTTTTCTGTTAAAGAAAAGAAAAACATTTATGCAACTAATACAGATGTCTTTTTTCCAGCAAAACCAGGAGAACCCAAATGCTTTGTCTGCCTCCATGAGCTGGTTGCCATTAACTAATAAACCACACACAGTCCCTTCTTCCCAGCAATGTCACAACGTATGTCCTTTGACTGGTTTGCAGGTATGCAGCCTCCCCATGTCAGACAAGAAACACACTGACCCTTGGCAGCACAATCAGTGGGCATAACTTATTTATATTGTGCTAACATTCAGAATCCAGACAAACTGTGATCATCAGTGTCAGTAAAAGAATTATTTTTCAGAGCACTTTTCCCCCAGTAGTACAAAATAAACAAGATCAAAGGAGGGTATAACAAGAGGACAGATGGAACAGACCTGGGGAGGAAACACAGGGGCAAAACCCACAAAGTACACCTAACATCTGGATCAGCTGGGAGCAATATTCAAAATTAGTTCCTGTTATCAGGTTACAGGTTTTTACAGACAGCATGTAAGAGAAAATTTGTAGAGATGGTTCCAGTATGTGAAAAAAAATTAGCATGGGAGAAAGGGTTTAGGTATAACATGCTCTAAATACATTTGAAAACATAACTGAAAATCTGAACTCTATTAAAGACAAAGTCAAACTTGTATAAGATCGATATTGTGAAACAGAGTAAGCAAATTTTTACTCATATTTTACATTCAAAGATCTATTGCACTTTTCAACAGTTTAAGTATAAGGGACCAGCTTGCTTTTTACTTAATGGGGACAAATGCCCACACAACTGAACTATATACTTTTGTAGAGGTCTCCCGGTTTCAGAAAAAAAATACATGTCATTTAATTTGAGACACAGACCAAAATAAAATAAGTCTATCTTCAGCTGATACTTCTTAAAATTAAAAATCACCTTTTTCACCTTCCTGTCCTTCATCAAAGCCATATGGGAATGTCTGGTTACTTTTTATATTTTCAAAATAGAGAAGTATTTTAGGTTATACTCTTTTACCTGGATCACCTACTTGTGTTCCTATTTCAGACAAGTTTTTTTCCTAAGATACGTGGCATAAGGGGGGATGACATCATGTTCTGATATTTATTCACTGTTACTTTGGTAGCTAGGCTTTTTTTTACCACTTAGCAAAATATAATTTCATGATCAGCTTGCTGTTATCATCCAATCCTGTTCTACCTTCTCAGGTACTTGAGAATACTTACCAGTAAAGTCCATTGTGATTTGCATGGCCAAAGATTATTAAGGTTAGTATCCTGTATCACTTCTCATAACTGGCACAGTATATTCTGTCTTTGGGGAAAAAGTTTAAATACACATAGGCAAGCTGTTGGATTATTTTAAGATGCTAACTGAACCTAAAAAACACCAGCTGCCAAAACTTTCAAAACCTGAATTTAAATATGTGAACTCCTATTTTTACCAGCTAACTCTTAAAGATCAGGAAAAAAAAAAGAAAAAAAAAAAAAAAGCAAAAGAGGCACAAAAAAAGAAAACACAAAAAAGAATCAACAAAAACCCCAGAATAACTTTCTGGAGAGGTTCCCTCACAACACCTTCTCAGACCTGCCTGACCTTTCTTTCTCTCGAAAGCTAAATAACAATTAGATGGAACATAATTCAGAGCAGCCATGGTAATACCTATATTCTTATCCTCAAGTAACAGTATCCACTGGAAAAAAGTGCTGTAAGGGTAATGGGCTATGTCATAGTGTTAGAAAGTCTAAATTACCAGGAGTGTACCAGCCCAGAATAAGCACATCTGATTAGGGGCTTGGCAATTTAATAGTGGTGTCTTTCAGTTACCATATCCTGTCTGTGGATCCTAAATCCTACTGAATAAACAGTCATTTAAAATACAGACTTCCTCATTATAACTGTATTGTCACATTATTTCATATTATACTTTTATCCATCACCTGCTCAACATTATGCACCATGAACAACATAAAAATTTCTCCAGTATTTTGGAATAATTTTGCAATTACATATTCCAATTTCTACACTTTTTAAAAAAAATCTACCTCTGCATTCTACTGAGTATGCAAGCCAGTGATTTTAAAATACTGTGGGTGCTTACGGACTCTTAGAAAAACAGTTAAAGCAAACTCAGGCTTAGTCATAGGAAAATAGCTGAAATTTCTTTTCTAATGCTTTCCCTCTATTTTTCCCTGGACAGGTTTGCCTTTTTTCTTCTGCCCAGGTAAAAAGCATAGTACACAGAATTTTCCATCAAACTCACTTACTAATTTTTCCCTTTCTCTATGAACACCACTCAAGGAGTGCTGTATGCAGGGAAATAATTGGTTGTCAAACGACAATATTCACTGCTGCAACTGTAGAAAAGGCTAAATTAACTCTTTTGCAAATGGCCTTAGATGAATAAATCTATAGCTGTGATACAGACAATAAATTCAGTGCAAAACTAATGGGTTTTACATAAGTGAACAAATTAAATTATTAGAATTAGTTCTCTTGGGGTGCTTGTTCTGAGAAAACTTAACCGTTTCTGTTCAGTGACACATTTCACCAAGGTAACACCAAAAGCCCAACAGCACTGGTTGCTAACACTGCCCACATGTGCATTTGGTTTGCATGTGTGTGAATCGTATTTATATTTAAATCAATTAAAAAGTACAGAAGCAATATAACATCAGGATTAAAATCTTGATTTGGATATGTGGAATATCACACATGGACAGGCTCAGCCACTAAGCAAAGGAAGGAGAGAGAACTGTGGATTCCAAAGTTAATCTACAAAGAACATTTTATGTGGAAAGGAAGGGTACTTCTCAGAAAACGTCCCAGTACAAATCACTTCTGAAACACAGAAAACATCAATACGTTACTCCATCGCCTTTGTTCCTGTGATCCTGGACTGATACACTACAAGACTAAACAATGTCTGTAGAAAACAACAGCCAGACCCTGCTGCTTGTTCAGATCACCCCATTGTATCTCATTTCCCTGCTCCCACAATCTACTTTCCATGGAAGAGGAGGTCTCTTCTCTGTCCCTTATCAGGAACAGCTGAGTTTGCTGACTAATTAATGTCCACGTCAGGGAAATCCTCTTAACAACACTAGGTGAGCAAAAAGCATAACCAAGATCTGACCGCTATTTTTGTTTACTATAGATGCTTAAGATACAGTATAGAGAGAATGAAATGTTTAATTAGAAAGAATGTCCTTAACATTATTCTTTAGTATTTATATGGCTATATGCTAAGGTAATTTCTAACTGATACTAAACTATCCGGGGTTTTTTTGTGTTTGGTTATTTCAGATAAAGTTGCTTTTTCCTCCCTGCCTACATACAAAACAAAGAGTACAATTGCAACATAGCCCTGCCAGCACTCACCTCTTAACAAAACTTATTGGGGGCACAGTCAGTTTATGTGTTAATGTTTGAGCTCATAATCTATTTAAATAAGAATATAAGAAATGTATAAATATGCCATAAACCCTGACACTTAGATTTTCATCGGAAGACTGGTTTTCTTCCTAGTTCTAGCTCTTCAGACCTGTTTGAAACTTTCATGGCTTCTCCTATGCCTTTGCTGTTCTTCAATGTCTTTCTTATACTATTTATTTCTTTGCAAGTTTTCACAGAGCTCAAATCAGATGCAAATTTGTCTGCCCGCGACCCAATGCTCCATATGGCACTCTCACCCACGTATTCTTACACTTCCATAAAAATCTCTTTTACTTCGTGTTTTATTTTGCTTTGCAATTTTTTATTTACTGAACTAATTCAGAGTGTTTCCCTTAGAGTTCCATATTTTATCCCTGTTGCTCTGTTACTGCCAAAATCTTTTTTGTTAATTGCCCTGTCATATATGCATATGGAGAGCCCAGCACATCATAACTATCAAAACCAGAACTCGGGTGAGCTATGTGACATTTGCTTTGTGAACTCACATTTCTCATTTCACCTGCAGGAGCTCCAAAGGAAGGTTAGACAGTTTGTCTGGCTCTTCAGAAAAGTCTGGTTTAAAGGGGGCAGAGGACTTCAATATAATGTACTAACATTTCATTCTTAAAGATGACTGGCTACATACAGACAGATTGGGAAATATATTCCTCTGCAGGATAAATACTACTTTATATTCATAATATTCATACTGGTGCCTAGGAGCTGTACATATTCTATCATAAAGCAACTGGAAACCCCCTCTCAATTTAGAAACCTGTATTCACTCATTTTAAATGTTAAATCTAACCAGTATAACTCATGAGTTCCCGGCCTCCTCCTTTGCCATTTTTCCCCAACTGCTGTGAGAGCCGCCTTTCCAGCACTGGCCACCTTATCTCTTTGAGTTTCCTGTAGAAAATGCAGAACACATTAGCAGTTCTTCTTTTTAGCACATCAATGCCCAGGATGTTGTTAGTGTTTTGAATCTCTTTTTCTTTTAGGTCTGATCTTTACCTATCCATGACTAATACTTCAGCTAGTAGTGCAGCTGGCTGTCAGAAGAAAGAAAGAAAGAGACCTAACCGTGACAAATGAAACACCTAAGTAGATGAGGAAAAAAATTCATCAGTAGTTGAGAGACAGATGAAGCAGTAAATGGGGCCAAAAGGAAGACAGCCAAAAGGAAGAAGTTAAGGGCCCTCAGTGAGAGAATGACCTACAAGATAGGGATCAGACACAGTGCCAAACCAGGACACACAGTCCTGGCATGCACATAGTCACAAGGTCCCAGGCTACACCTTACAGAAACTCCACTACCAAGAAAATGAAGACCAAGACAGTAGGATGAATGTAAGCCACAGATCCTGAGCATTTAACTTCCACTGGAGTTAACTGAACTTAGACTAACCAAAGCCCTGGGGGGGATCTCAGTCTTCTGTCTAGCCATTCAGAACTTCAAAACTAGTGTAGGTAACTGAAACTCAACTATTTCTAGTTTACCAGTGTTGCCTGGAACTTATTATCCAAAACATAGATAAACTGGTGTGTTTGATCCAAGAATAAAAACTGTTACCCCTCCTTTTCTTGCCTTTGCCAATTCCCTGTCTTTGCAAAAGCCTACACCAGGTAGGCTGTAGTCACTAGATGGCTACCCAAGCCACATTACAGTTCAATTCAGTTACGAAGACTGACTCATATTTACCTTGTTGTATATGGCAATTGGCCATATACACATAACCAGAGAACTTGGAACTGTACATCACATCAATGAAGTGACTTGTCTTTCAGGAAGGAAAAAGAAAAAATAAAATTGTATAATCCATTTTGCCCTGACATTCACAAGAGTCTTTGTCCAAACTATTGCATCATTTTCATCACAGAACCCTCCCTTGCTCTTCACTTCCCGTTAAAAGTGAACAAATCTAGCACCTGAGCAGTATCGGCAGTGGCTGGAGAACAGAAAGCAACAGCACAGCATCACACATGATTCACCTCCCAGTAGGTAAGATGAATTTCTACCCCTCTATCCCCACTCTCCTTGTTCAGAACACAGATAATCACTTGCAAATAAAGTGTAGTTAGTTGTGGCTACTTAAAGATTACTGTCCCTTAAGTGAAGTTTATATAGAACATGAAGATTTATGTACTATATAGGAAAATATAAATCTCCTACAGTCTACAAGTCTGTAAGACTTGTGTATGACAACATTTTTTCTGTTTCCAAAAACCTGACCCAGAGTTAAATTTGAACACACAAAAAACCAAATGAAATTCCAAAACAAACAAAATCAAAACCAACCCAACCAACAAAATAAAACCACCAGAAAAAGATAGCTACAGTTTCTTGTCACATGCTATATTTGGGACCCAGGACATCTGAACATCTGTTCACATAGATATTTGGAAACTGAGTGCTGCTTTCCCCAAACTCTACAACTGATAATTGCTTTTATTTGTCTTTGTCAAGCTATTTATTTTAAGCTGGATTCTACAAGCTTGTGTTGCTTAAGTAGCACTTTATTCTACTGAAGTCAACAGAGAACAGATTTAAATAAAATGAATGATGTATTTGGTTTGAAGAGGATTTAGTGCTTAAGGAAATGGTGCTTCTTGCAAACAAGGTATCAAAGTCTTAATTTTACAACATGTTGCTACAATGTTTAATTGCTCATTCAGAATTATTACCAGGGGAAATACATTTTTTTTTAAATCAGTCAAACAGTCATCAAAACACTAATTTATAGAGAATTTAATTTGCATTAAATAAACCGTAAAGAAATCCTGTCACAAGAATTTTTCCTTATAGACAGACCTCTGTGTCAAGCTTAACTGCTCAGCACATGTGAATTACTCTGGATTATATTACATTCCAGAAAAATGACAAGACCAGACTGTTGAAAAAAATTAAAGCACAGACCAGTGATTATGTTGAAAAGGACAAAATGATTAAGGGAACTGAAGTATTTCAATAATGGCTGGAATTACTTATGTTTGCATCAAAAGAATTACTTGGTTTATTCACACAAAAATTGACTCACAATTTATATATGAGAGCAATGATGCAATCTTCTAGAAAGCTATAATTAGCACAGACAAACAAAAATGATATTTTATGATGTGAAGAATATTAAGTTAGTATTTTCAAAAAAATTTTACATTCAGTGTCAGTTGAAACCAGCTATTTGGGGCAATACAAATAATTGACATCCTCAAAGCTAACACATACAAACAAATAATTTTAGTCACACCACTATTGCACAGCTTGAGTTGCTCACATATAATTTTGCAGGCTTGAAACTTGTTTGCAAATAGTTGCAAAGACATTTCCTTGGAACTTAGTAGCTCCAGGGAAATATAGGTCTCTCGTTATTTAACTGAATAAAAAACACTGAAGACCTCTATCTTTCAAATACAAAGCATATGCATGATGCTGTAATTATGCCCATGGGTATTTTCATCTATTATTTTGGTTACTGGATAAGGTCCTTAATATTTTAATCGTGTAACATTAACATAAAAAAATTATGAGAGAGATGAAGAGTAGAATAAAATAGAACAGTTTCAGCTAGATAGGATGTACCATGGTCATCTAGTCCAACTGCCAACTTCAGGGCTGACCAAAAGTTAATGCATATTATTAAAGGCTTTGTCCAAACGCTTCTTCAACGCTGACATGCCTGAAACATTACCTTCTAGGAACTACTATAAGATTTAAACTTAACTCATTGATTAGTCCCAAAAGCTTATAAATGCAAAATTATTTGAGATATTTTAAGTATGTAATGGTTGACAATTGCTCTAATTTTAACACTAAAAAAAATTAAATGAAATCATTGTTATGAGATGTCACAGTAATCCAGCCTATTAGAAATAAATCAATAGCAACAAAAAAAAGCAAGAAAGATCAGACTTGCAAGGTTGGTTATTGTCAGAGAAATTCTCCAGTGTCAACACTGAGCTGAGATTTATATAATCACTTCCAGTACAATCGGCTGCTGTTACACAAAGCAGATTAGGGTGCAACTGTTTCAACCCTGCACTAATGGAGAGCAATACATCTCAAGTGACAGAAGCCTTTCTGCGATGTGTTGATACTTTTGTACCTTCCAATTATTCTACAACACGAGTAATTCAGCTGGAGCAGTTAATATTCAAGGTAGTAACAAATACTACACCTCTCTTATTTCTCTGGTACAATTCCTAGAAGGGGGCATGCAGCTTTGACTAGGTTCTACAAACCTCCCTCCAAAGAAGTGTTTCAAGATCCTAATTATCGCAACATTTGAGATTGTTTTGTTCTTCCTGTTTTGAACTGCTCCAGACAGAAAGGCAGCTTCATTGCTCCCATGCTGCCCTCATCTAGCATAAATAAAGAGGATCATTTTCTTATGAATAATCAGAGGATCAAAAACTGTCTAATTGCCTTCTGCATGGAAACCGGGCAAAAGAAACACAGGAATTCACTAGACATTCACAAGAGGAATGCTCTTGGCTGGAAGGGAATTTACCATCCATGTTTACATCAACAGATAGCTGCAACAGGAATGCTCTCAGGTGGAGGCTGGGACCAGACCCATTTCCATTTGAAATTGCAGAACATATTCAAATATGAAAAGAGACTCTAGCTTTGTTATAGCAAGTTGTGTTTGTAAAAGCACTTTGACTGGCATGCTCTGGGCCGCTCTGGAGGTTTACAAGTGTCCAAGCTTGCCAAACTGCATAGCTTTCACAAACCCGTTACAGAGTCAGACCAGAATCCACATTTCCCTTCAGGACTGCAGTATTTTTTTACACCATTGTTGGTTTTAGTTAGGCAAAATTCCTCTCAGAATTTTACCAACATGAGTTCTACCAACATGAAGACTGAACAATTTTGGCCTTTGAAAATAAAGAGATAAGAGTTTAATGCACTAACCAAATCCACCAGCTTCATTAGACAGGTTTTAAACTTCACCTAGGAATTTCTCCAAGCCACATCTTGTCTGTCATTCATATGGCTTTGCGCTGGGATAGTTTAATAATAAGAACAAAACCAAAAACCTAAGCTAAATCTGCAGCATTTTGTTACCTTTAGCATTTCAAACTTCTCCAAGAACACTGTCATTCCATCCCACTGCACAGTGCCCTTTGCCTACATTTGCAAAGAGGTCTGGTTTCATATGTTCTTATTCCTCAGCTGACTGAGTCAGGGACGCCAAAGCCTAACTGGTTTCCAACTATAGCTTATATAAATAATTAATTGTATAAGAATGCCTTTCTTTACTGTTTTAAAAGGCTTCTGCCTGAGACTCATTCAGTGTCCCCCACCGTACTATAGGCAGATAATATCTATAATAACATAATAAATATATATTTATTTATATATATATAGTAAAAACAAGGGAGTTTGAGCTTAAGGAAATACAAAAATTTCTACTGGTAACAGATATGTTTGAGGACTTTCTCCTTCTATACAGGTGCTTCTATAGCATGTCCTGTTACAGGTCTCAGTCCTTAACTCCTAATCTAAAACTGTAACTTATTGTATTATTCATTTTCCTTTCAGCACTTGGGCTCTTGTAGTCAGTTTTCTAGGCAATGAGAAGAAAGAGTGGCCTCTTCTCAATTTCTGTAGATGCTTTCTACCCATGTTGGGACAAGCTATTAAGTACTACGCACAAAGTTTAAGATTAAAGAAATTTAAAATTGCACATCTATTAAAAGAAATAATTATTCTATAATTTAAATAGAGCTCTTCAACAGTGCTCAGAAACATATAATAAAGACCATATATGGGTAGGTGTAATTGGATGCAGTTGCCTTAGGAACAAATGTTCAGCACACAAAGCAGGAAGCCTGTTTAAAAGGCAAACTCAAAGACTTAAGCGTGGTGGGTGAAACCTGGCTTGACTGAAGTTACTGAGAAAAGTGCCATGGGCTTGGTTGGAGTCAGGGATTCTTCCCAACTGTTTTTCTAATTCTCTCTTATTATTATGAGTGCAGACCTGAATAATACATTACTTTGAACCAAAAGTGCTGTACTGGATGTGAATTTCCCAGTTTCCTTTGTTCAGGAAGCTCATCAAGAAACAAAAAGTACCTAGGGAGTCATAAGAGAGTCTAGGCTTATACACTAAAGATTCTGCTATCAGTCCCACTTCCAGTGAATTTTTATTATATAGACAAGAGATATTGTGCTTTTAGAGAAGTGTTATCGTAGGATGTAAAAGAATTTGACATGTAGAAATAGAAACTGTCTGATATATGTGTCATTTTAAAGTAATATTAATAGCAAAGATTCCTATAAAGCTGCCATGGAAAAATCTTTTTGCTTTGTACAAATAAATACAGAATGCCTAATATTTTTTTGCCAGAATGATTTCCAGTGAGATCCAACTTCTACTATGCAGATACCAGCATCAGGAGGCACAAAATATGTTCCCAGTACAAGATTCAAAACCTGTTTCTTGTTCATGCATTTCTCTACAAAAATTACTCATCCATGCTTCTATAATTTACTCCCATTTTTGTTTCCATTTGGAGAAATATTATAAAACACAAAACTACTTCTCACCCTGTATGAAGTCAGAAGATATATACAGCTTCTTCAAATAACTATCTGCAAAACACAAAGAATTTCCTACGGATATTGAACTACACATTACTAAAGTGCAAAGTTTGAATTAAAGTTTTCTTTCTGTCTTTGAAACAAGAAAAACAAATAAAAAAGTTGTTTATAAAATAAGTTGTGTATTAAATACTTCCCAAAGACTGTGAAGTAATTTTATGAAACGAACCAGAGATCCAATTCTACTGCACCCTCTAAGAGGATCATCCTTAAGTCTTACAAGCCAACAGCTGTGGGAATGCAATCATTTAAGAGGTCTTAGATTACAGACATTTTCCATGGTTCTGCTGACTCTAAGGGTTTTGTTCCTTGACTGTCTTTTTCCACTTTTTTCATTCTTTTCTTTAACTAGCATCTGAAAATCAAACCTAAACATATTTCTTCACATTATAAACATCTTGTTTCTGAAGGGAAAAACTACCCACAACTGAGGAGTTACCAGGTCAGTGGAACACTAAATGCTACACAGCAAAAAAAAATCATTTCATCAAAAGTAAAAGGAACAATATGTTTTCTGTGATTAATTTGTGTTCCATGGAAAGTGCTAACAAAAACTGTAAGTGGTAGCTAGTGTCAAAGCTGAAAAATTAAACATGATTACCATAAGACTATTACCATGTTAGCTTGTCCAAAATAAACAGCTGCATATTTAATTAAATCAGTCTCAAAGTTTCCAAAACACATCGCATAAAGTGAGCAGGAGAGACAACAAAATCACAAAGCCATGAAGTCGTATTTCCTGTTTCATGGTGCAAAAACTGTACTGTTGATGTTAATCCTGGCACTGAGTACTTCAGCTAGGGCAAAAATTTGCAAGCAGATAATCCCTTCTGAACATCTAATAAACCACACTGTCTGTATGAAAGTCACTGTTTGAAAAAGGAAAGCCAACTCCAGGCTTTCAGGGCATCACCAAGAATACACCCTCACTATCCTCACCGCAAGCATGTCAACTCTGAAGGAGCAGGTCCTTGTTTCACTTCCCACTCGAGCACAAGCCTGTGCTCTGTTCACACAACTGCAAAGCCAAAGCCAAAGCCTCTGGATGAGGTAGAGCCCCCACGCTGCCACAGGGCTACAAACAGCACAACTGCCAGCGAGCTCAGAAGTGGAATGACTTGCCCTACTCAGTTGGACAGCTCAACTTCCATGCTACTTTGGTAGCTTAGCTGATGAGGAGATAGTGAGGGAAAGCATCAAATCTGTGTTATTTCTGATGTAAAAGTAAAGGAAAAAAAGAAAACCTGTTGGATTGTCACTATTGCACCAGTTCTACATTATAGACATTGCAATAGGATTGGTAGGACTTTGCACCAGTGTTCAAAACTGAAAACGTAGTTACTTCCTTTAGACATACAAGACCCTTTTCACCAGTTATTCTACAGAAGCCAGTTATAGCAAAGCAAAAAGAACATTCAATTGCAAGGTTAAGGCCCTAATATTTCACTAGCAGCCAGTTACATTCCCTTGTCCTGGAGAAGCTCAAATATTCAAATTTTCTTTCCTCACATGACTGGTTTGCTGAGTTAATATAACCTGTTGGCTATGTGATGTCATCACTGTTTTTCTAAATGTGAGGCCACCTAAATTCGTACACTAGTGGAATAGCTTTTCTCAGAAAACAGCCCAATTGTTATGTTGGCCAGATACACTCAGAGGAACAAAATGACAGGAAACAAAATAAGGCATATTTTGTAAAAAATATGAACTTCAAGTTCCAGAGAACTCATGAGGTGCCCTTTTCCAGAGAAAAATAGAGGTGTCTGAAGCCATTTAGAGGCACTTTTTTCTATGGTAAGCTGACTGAGCGCAGAACAAGCTTCTCAAAGTTTAAAGAAAATTAAATCAGGGAATACTGCTCCTGCATCCCTCCAATCTAAGGAATATTTCATGGAGTGTTCATAAAGTAAATACTTCTCTATGGCATTCCACGCAATCACAGCATCTTTTTTCTTCCAAGAATGTGCTGAGGAATGAAAGAACATGTGCCTAGTGAAGATAATCAGAGAATCAAAAATGCTCAGGGAAGTGGTTTCTACAAGAAGATGTATCACATGAGGGCTAGCTATTCCCTAGGTAGGAACAATGATCTGCAGATAAGTTTCTTTCTACAAATATAAATGTGCATTGTATTACTGTTCTCAGAGTAGCCATCGTTCACTTGCAACAGCAGAAAGTCTATGGCTTCAGCTTCCAAAACATAAAGAGGGACAGAACCCTCGTGTTGCAGAGAAAGACACTTGCCAAAGGCTTAAAATGGCCTTTATGTAACTTTTCTAAAGAATCATAGAACTGTGTGGGTTGGAAGGGACCTTAAAGGTCATCCAGTTCCAACTCTCTGCAATTGGCAGAGGACATCATTCACTACACCAGACTGCCATCCCTCTTTTTCTCTTGAGGCTTATTTGATCTCAAGTAAATGGTAGCAATTAGCAGCAATGTACGTGAGGAATATGAAACACAAACACCTCATTACACTGAATAAAGATTAGGGCACAAAAACTCACCATGAAGATGGCCCTGACACAAGCCAGAATCTAGTAAAATTAGCTATTTGGTTAACGTGTGTTGCTAATGACACACTAAGCAATTTTAAGAGGGACAACAATCTTGGACCAAGAGTTTTTATCTTTTTGAGGCTTTGTGTTTCAGTAACACTCCAGTATCTGATATTGCAGTAAACCAAAATACAATTTGTAGTCTGATTCCAATGCAGTTATCTTTTGTAATTAATTCCTTTTACTACAGGAATCATTAATTAAAGTTGCAAATATACAGCACACTCCAGAACTATTACAGAAATTTACCCCAATGAAGGATCTCCAATACAGACAGTTCCAAAAAATGAGTATTTGTTCATAATTCTTGATAGTTTCCACATTATTTTTTCCCAAATTAGCTTGCTCTCTCATTATTCCATATCAATTCAGAGTAGTACATGATTTTAGCGACAACCCATTATTATGGATTCAAGAAGTTGATTAGTGAACACTAGATGTACAACTAGCTCATGATGGAGGATTCAGTGGTATATTCTAATAAAGCAACATTCAATGATAATATTCATTAAGGGTATAAAATGCACACTGGAAGCCAACAGACTCCTAATTGCTGTCCCATGGACTGTTTTGTATAAAAGGCATACTGAAGATGGCGTGTAGTTGAAGCTGCACTGAAAAAAAAGTTGAAAGCAACTGATTAATTTGTTTAAACAGCAAACAAGCAAAAAAAGGCGGGCCATTTTGTAGGTGCTAATTTTTAGTTTCTTCACTATGAAAACCAGATACAAAATATGAAATATTTATCCATCTGCCCAGATAAAAGTGGTGGCTACTTAACACTATACAATTAAAATTGTTTAGTAAACAAGTTATTAAATGTTCACTAAACATTTGCCATTTACTAAATATTTACTAAACAATCAAAAATGTTTAGCAGAGCAGTTTAAACTACAATTTGCTTGGCTTACCAGCAAAAAATTTAAAAGTTTGTGATTAATTAAGCTCTATATTGTAACAGGAATCAGTTTCTACTTGGCATTGGCCAAAAAATTCTTATCACTTTTCAAAAGCCAAAGAGTCCTCAAGTTTCTTCTCTATTGGAATTGTCTCGAAAAAAGACACTCCTGAAAGGCTGGCTATATTTCAACCTCCCTTTTTTTAAAAATTTTCATGTGGTATCTTTGCAGCTGCTCAGTATTCAGCACGTGTACTCCTGTGGCTGGATTGTGCTCATTCCCATTTGCAAGACCACCCAAAGAATTAACACCCATGGAAGCCAACGGAATTCCTTTCAAGAGGGAAACATCCTGAAATATTCCAGGCCATCTACTGCAGACTCCTTTTCAGGTCTCTGAAATATATAAAGAGGCTGTTTCTTGGAACAGTTCTTCTCAGTTACACTGACTACTAAATATATGAGGAAATGGCTTTCAAAGTTTTTGTGTGAGCTGTCAGGTGGATATAAATCAGTAATATCCCTGGTTCACACATCAGCACACGTAGATTTAGCTTGCAGCAGACATTTGAAGCAACAATGCTACGGTACTTTTAAATCCACAATGCAATTTGTCACCATTGCTTTCTTTCCCTTGCAGGAGTTACTGTGTTTTCTTAGGTTTTCTTGCTAGCATAATAATCAGTCATGTTAATATTGTCAATGAAGAGCTGAAGAACATTGATTAAAAAATTAATCAGGCATCAGACACCATAAGTAGCTTTAAAAAAACAAACCAAACCAAACAAACAAAAAAAACCAACAAAAAACCCAAACAGAGTTAAAGCACATCTTCTAAGCTTCAGGGATGTGTTGACCTATAGACTGACCCTGGGGCAGCTATCCAAGTTTCTTTTGCCAAGCAAGATATCTAGAGCTTGCTCCATGTTTTCACCTGAAAAAGCAAGATTCTCACATAATAATTTGGCCTCAGAAACAACAACATGTATGATACCACCAAGCCTTGCATTATAGATGTATTACATTCAGTATTTATGTATTAGAAAGCAAGAAAACAAGCAATCAGTTTAAATTAATTGCTTACAGTTGGCCTGAAAATGGCTTTCCCCAGAGAAAACAACAACTGTCTTTGTACTTCTGGAGTATATCACCTCAAAAAGTAAGTTAAATTCTCCCTCAGATGCAAATATGTGAAAATGGTATTTGCACAAATTTCTTCTGATTCACATCCCCCCTGGATTTGCTTTTAGCAACTGTGAAATTTCAGCATTCAGCAGCACATGAAAAGCAGATCACAAGAATGAACACTGGGAATCAGTTGGAAACACTAGTCTTTAGCTGTATAACTGATACTCTAATATTTATAAGGGTACAGTGCTCGTATGTTTAATTAGCTAAAACCAACACTGAGCTATTACCTTGAAAGACTATCAAAGACAATAATTGGAAACAGTCTGCCCAGAGGAGTTATGAATGCCACATCCCTGCAAGTGATCAAAGCCAGGTTGGATGGGGCTTTGAGCAAGCTGGTCCAGTGGAAGTTGTCCCCAGCCCACGGCAGGGGGTTTGGAAGTAGATGATGTTTTAGGTCCCTTCCTACCCAAATCATTCTATGCTATGATTCTGTGATTTTCATATTCAGACAATTACACTTTCTGAGCAATGTTAAGGTTATTCAGCCAATGTGTTCCAATATGTTACTTCTATTGGTGATAGCACTTTGGGTCAAGACCTAATGTGCTACATATTGGATGAGCACTACATTGAAATTCTGGGCATTAAAATGTTACGGTTTATTATGTTATTGCTGAAAAAACTATGAAGAAACATTAAAAATATGAAGACTAATATTTAAAGTAGCAGGGAGGAGAAGAGCCAGAGAACTTCGGTTACTGGACACAATCTTTCCTTTTCACCTGTTCATCATGCCACTTTAAAACTTAACACTGGAACAACCTGGGATTATTCACAAGGTCAAAGTCTTAGAGATCTCTATGTTCACAAGCCACGAACCACAAACAGCAGTCAATTCCTAGAAAACAGAACTGAGAGGACATAAAAGTACATACTATTTTTATTCTTTCTACAGGTAGAGAAACATCTGTAAGCACCCGAAGAACGTAAGTGAATAAAAGTGGAAGGCCAGGACTCAGATAATCCTGATTTGTCCATAACAAGCCTGTATTTAGGAACACATGCTGAGAATATATGAAAGTCCCTGCTCTAAAAGAAAGACCCAAATCTTAAACAAGGAGTAGATGCAGGTATTCTGTAGGAAGAGGTAAAGATTGAAAAACAGGGATAGCTGGCTCAAACCCACATGAATGTATTTAAAATACTAATCACATAATGACAGACTGTGATATTGAATCACCACAAAATAGTCCTAGTTAATGTAGAGCAAAATGAATGTTTGGCAAAGGTGATAGCTGTGCCCATTTCCTGTGGAAACAAGCACACTGCCAATTGCTACAATCATTAAAATAGACAAGTCTTCCATACCAATCAGGAAGACAGTTCAAGAGTTTAGTGACACTTGAATTTCTCAAGTGCAGAAAAGCTCCTAGGGAACTACACTTCTAAAAATATTTGGAAAACTAATTCCGACTGACAGTGGTGTGAAATGGAAACTTAAAATACGGCTGTTCACCCCCAAACTTGCCACTGCTCTTCAACTGAAGTCCCAGGCTTTCAGAGTCAGAAATCATGATAATTCATTTAACCTTCACGGAAGAGAACTGTAGTGTTAATACAGCTCTAACAACAGCTTGATCTCCATACAACAAAAAGATTGTCACTGGGATCTGCAAATTTTGTGATGTTGTTTTCAGGTGGTTTTTTATTAAATTCTTTGATGCTTATGTGCTAATTGAAAAAAATATATCAAAAATCATCTAATATACCCCTTACTGATAACAAGGATATCACAAATATTGAGCCCTGTTACTGATGTAGCTGTGTCAGAGTATGATTCTACAATCTAACTGCATCTTAGAGGTGTTTCTTCCCCTCTGAACTGTACTTGAAAAATCAAATCAGATGCTGCAAAATATTCCCCATGGAACAAAGATGAATGTTTGATTTAGACTGGGGGGCAGTTATCCTCAAAATTATTTATCCTGAAAACCAATAGTGAGAATTCCAGAAACATAAGAACTACCAGATTGGATCAGGATGCACTCCTAGCCTCTCTCTGAAGGTGGGCAGATGCTATGGAGGGAAGCACAAGAAACCATCAAAAAGAAGCCTCCTCACAGCCTAAGAGGGGCTAATTTGAATTCTGCATAATGAAGTTTAATATTCCCTCCAATACTTTTCCCTACTTATTACAGTTCTAGACCTTGTCACTTCTATCTATTACAATCCCTTGAAATCTTCATCTCAAGAATAAATTACATGTTTTCTTAAAAATTATTTCTTTTTCTACCAGTCTTCAATTGATGACTTTTCAGCTTTTTTGACTGTCTACCTGTTCTTCTCTTATGACAGAGTAAGAAGAAAACCTCTTTACCTGCCTGAGTAACATATATCAGTACTTTCCATATTGTTGTTTCAACTTCTTTAAGGTAAATAGCCAAAACCCTTGAGACTCTTTAGAGATTGTCTGTACTCTTTCTACTTGCACATCTCAGAGCCTTATGTAATTTTTTTTGAGAGGAGATAAGCAATATTACAGTATTTCACTAAATTCTCCGAAGGCATCCTAACACACAGGAACTACATTACATTATTCCAGTTCCTAAAATCTGGTTTGCAAGTGCAGTCAAACAGCAGAGGTCTTCCCTGAGCTGTGTAAAGTTCCAAACTCACGAGCTGATGTAATGTGAAATTTAGCAGGTAATTTTAGCATTTTCAGGAAACATGAGGCTTCTGTTTGTGATAACTGAATGACATTTGTTGACATTTTGGCAAGTCACCCAGCTGGGTCAGGTCTCCCTTGAGTAATGTAACAAGTCCTTTCTCGCTCTCTCCAATCCATATCAGTTTATGTCTTTTCATTTCTTCCTCCTCCTCTCTTTCCTACTAATTTAAAAGCATATTAAATACTGGAGTTGGTATATAACCTTGAGGCACTCTAGTATATTCTAAATTGTCATTTTTTACCACAACAAAACTGTGCTCCAAGCAAGTTTTGGGGTCATGGCAGCACTACCTCAGATTATCTCTGTTAGTTTCCCTAATGGAGCTTTGCTAAAAAAAGAGAACAAACAAGCAAAATCTTTCTGAGTCTCTCAAACAATTTTATACACACATATATATATAAATATAGATATAAAATATATAAACAGCCTAAGTGAAGCATGAAAGGACTACACCACAGTGCAAAAGAAGTAGATCTGGCCCTATAGGGGATTTAGTTACAATAAAAAGAATGTCACCAAGAAAGATAAACTAAATAAATCTAAATTAGACTAGATTATGGATTTATTTTCTAGAAAGAAGGTCCATTACTAATGCATCCCATAATAATAATCATAGTGCCAACAGCACTCAACTGTCTACAAGCATGCACAATAAGATGACCAAAAAGCACGCAGGCTGAGATCTGAACTTAATAAAAATTCTTTGTTCACAGTACTCAAGCCGATTAAAACTTATAACTGGAAAGTCACAAGAAAAGTCCATATCCCAAAACTTGGTATAAGCCCAACTTGAACAAGTATTTAAAGATGTTTCAAAGCAGCTGTGACAAAGTTGTCTTTCCACTTTTGATGATACACCCTATTTACATGTATTCAGTCAGCTATTCAGCTGATGCAGATCAACATGGCTCTGCTTCAGCCATGCCATAGAGATGGGTCTTTTCTTCTGCGTGTTCTTCTACGTTCCTAGCAACTCAGATTTTAAATTGGCAACAAACTTCACATAACCTATTATTTTTAGAAATACATTTATGAAACGCAGACACTTTGTATATTTATTCCCCACTATTATAACTCAAGTATGTAATTTTGTTATTCAGAACGACTAACAAGAGAAAATCTAACCAGAATAGCAGGCTCAGGCTTGCTATTAACTTTTTCAGACAGAGTTATAAATTTCAACAAATAGGTTATAATTGAGGAGCCAGCATGACCTTTATTATTTCAGAAGGTTCAGCCATAGCAGCTCAGTGTGACTTCAGCTAGACTATTAGTCACTCTGTCAGATAGAACCAGTAACATCCAACCCAGCCTGGCATCCACATACAATCTGATCCTGAAAACTGACCTGAAAAAGCTTTACTCTTAAGAATAGTCCCAATCCAGGCAACTGAACTGCTCTTATAGAAATACCATACTCCCAGTAAGTAAAGTAGCAAGTATCTGATATTTCAGTCATTATTGCAATCAAGGAAAAAAAAAAAAAGGCTTGCACATAAGAAGTATTAGAATATTTATTAGTAAAGTCCTATTTTCAGGCAATCGGGAATGGCTCTTCCTCAAAGAAAAACTGAACTAGTACTGTGTGCCACATTTTCTGCATCATTCTCTTCCATTATTAAGCACACTGTCAAACAGATAATCCAGTAGTAAATATTTCAGGACATTTGCACTTAATACTTAGGAAAATACAATATGCAAACAACCACTTTATCAGAGCCAGTCTTTCCAGCAAAGCAATGATTTCTGCTACAGCAGAATCCTTTTTAGAACAAAAAACCCTGTGATGTTACAAATGACATTAAGACAATCAAAATAATTTTATTACTTCAGTTAATTGATAAACTATTCTAGAATTTCTTAATTCATACAACTGCCATTATGGTGATGAAAGATGGGCAAGAAATAGGCTATTAAACACACAAAAATACTAGTTGATGTTACGACTACTCAAAGTAACACTTCCTCTGCAAATCATGTATGTGGCAGAATACAGCTATGTCTCTCTTCGTATTTGCATCATAAGAAGCTTCTTTCTCAAGTGTATGTATACAGAAGAAACAGTTCCACTTGACATAGAAAAAGACAGATCATTCCTATCAAGCACTATGAAAATTTGACTGACCCCTAAAATGATGGAAAGACACACTGGTAATGTGTTACTTGTGGAAACCTGTGCATGGACATGCTGGGGCTTTTACACATCTGTCAAACACGGTAATCAGCGTCTCTAAGTGTGCCTGCAACATTAAGACAAATATTTGACCTATTTTCTTAGCAGAATTTAGCTGTCATCATTCTTAGCACCACTCCTGTGAGCCAGCAACTGCCTAAGGACTAAGGCAACACGGGCGCAGAATTCCTCGCCGAGAGTGAGAGCGCTTCCTCGCACAGGGAGACTTTTCTCCAGCGACAGCGATCGGCCCCTCGAACCCGTACCCCTCAGCCGCTTCCGTCTCGCCCCCCGGCCTGGCAACCCCCACCCACCCCGCTCGTGCCGGGGACTCACGTTTGTAGCTGGCGGCC
The DNA here is from genome assembly GCA_035583185.1 of Anabacerthia variegaticeps. NCBI lineage: Eukaryota > Metazoa > Chordata > Aves > Passeriformes > Furnariidae > Anabacerthia > Anabacerthia variegaticeps. Next base: position 43,695,880 of record JAWWEW010000112.1, on the reverse strand, counting down.
CAGGGCTGGTAGCCGTAGTAGCCGGTGATGCGGAGGATGCGCTCCTCGATGGAGGTGAGCCCCACGGACGCGCTGGTGAGGTCCTCCACGGAGCGGGACCACTTCAAGTCCTCTTTGATGGCCTCGTCCACCACCAGGTACTTGAGCTGCCGCAGCTGCGGGCTGATGTCGGACAGCCGCCGGGGGCTGACATCGGGGGAGCGCCGCATGCCGCTGCGGGTCGGGAGCGGGGAGTCAGCCCGGGGCCGCGGCCCCAGCGCCGCCGCCCCCCGCGGCCCCGGGTGAAGTTGGCGGCGGGACCCCCGCCGGCAGGTGAGCCCGCCCGGCGACAACTTTCCTCACCGCCCTCCGCCGGAGTGACCCCCGGCAGGGGCGAGGTGAGGTGGTGTGGGGTGGTGTGGGGTGACCCCGTCCCTCCCCGCCCGGCTGGCCCAGCGGGGTACTCACAGCGTGGCGGCTTTGCCCCGCGCCGAGCCGCTGGGGAACTCCCGGATCCCCATGGGGAGCAGCAGCGATGCCTGGGGGGCGCCCAGGCTTCCCGGCGGGGCGAGCCGGCGGCGCTCACCGGCCGGGCAAGAGGCGGAAAGCGAGGAGAGGAGGGAGCGCGGGGAGGCGGCGCCCCCGTGGCACAGGGTCCCTGGGCTGTGCGCTGGCCCGGGCGGGAGAGGCACGCAGGCAGGGAGAGGGGGGAGCCAGCGCTGCCGCCTGCGGGGGCCGGGCAGGGCAGGGCAAGGCAAGGCGCGCTCCGCTCCGCGCCCCCCCCCCCGCGCCGTCCCGCCCGCCGCCCGCAGGGGGCGCCCCCCGACCCCGCCGGGCCGGGCGAGGCGGGGCGGGGTCGGGCGGTGTCGCATCCCATCGCATCGCATCGCATCGTATCCCATCGCATCGCCCGGCACACACACGCGGTCCCGGATCGGTCCAGGAGCGGCTGCACCCGCCTGGTTGCACCGGGGCCACCCAGCCTTCCGTCAAACCGCGTTGGTTTTTTTATTGTTTCCTCAAGCACTCCACGCAAGCGGCACGCGTACGGTTAGGCCTAAGTAAACATGCGAGTATAGATGTTACTTTGTAGAAAGACTTTATTCACAAAAGAAAATTAAGATTAAAATCTGGTAATAGGTAGTCACGCAAAATTTAATCCCGTAAAAATATAGATAAGTATAGTAAAAAAAAATTTTTGTGTATATGTGTGCATCTCGTAGAGGGAAAAAAAAGCAACTCCAAGGAGAGGAAAAAAAAAAAAATCCCTTTCACCACAGCACAAGCTCAGTTTACCTGGAACATAAAACCACCAAGGTATCAAATGTGGAAGTGAGCTGGATCAGATAAATGCAAGCTTTCACTGTCACTGAAGGTAACATTTTGCAGGATAACCACACCGCTATCAGAAAGGGAATGTACAAAAAATCTTCAACAGATGAAAGTCAAACTAATTTTAATCTTAAATACACATGTACTGAATAATGCAGTAAATTAATTTTATTTCCTTTCCAACCCTTATTTTGCACCTGTGAAGGGGAAAAATATTTGCTGCTGAGGCAGTCTGTTCCAAAATCCAGTACAAGTGAACAGCAATGGTCCATCAGTGCAAGCAGAGAGTAACTGTGCTGTTGTTTGATGCTGCCTACCAGCAGTGACAGAGCAATTTGCAGGGTACACAAGTCAGTGCAGAAGGATGATTTCTGTTAAGATGAAGGGAGGAAAACATGATGCTTACTAAATCTAAGGATAGTGATCACTGTTGCAATTTAAATCTCTTTAGGGCATTTAGGACAGGAATGGTGATAACAGGCATGAATGGGATTAATTGTTTCAGTCAGGCTTCCAAAGTCCAGTATTGTTCAGTATGCAAAGTCTCTGCTCATTGTGGCTTTAAGTGACAGACAAGGATAGGATTTATTCTGAGAATTCCCTGTAATATTGCATATATCTAGTGTCAAATTCCTCCATAATTATAAGTACAGAAATATAAGTCAGGGCTGGCTGTGCCTGGTACAAGACTAATTCACATTGGCAGGAGATAAAGTTCAGTCTCAGAGCAAGCAAAGGTTCCAATAACCAAGCATGGTGAACACTGTTGAGCAGCCAGTAGTGACTGACACCTGCTGAGCACTCACCTGCCTCTTGGCATGGCCTGATGCAAACTAGCAGAGGCTCGGTCAGCCCTGATAGAAATTTTGCCTCCACCATTGACATTTTTATCTGCCTATCTTCTGTAGCACCAGAGAATAGCTGTGGAAGTCAGAGACCCTATTACACACACATCCACTTTAATAGGCCAGAACCACCTAATTCTTCCATCCAATACAAATTTTCCTGCTGTTTTATCTTTCTACAGCTGCTGTCATTTCAAGGTGTAAATGAAAAGACAGATGGGTGTTTCTCTTGTCATGCAGGCAAGTGACTCTGGACAGGTTAGGTGGCAGCTCTGACAAACTTGAAGTGAGCATGCATCTTGCAAGAGATAAAAAAATGCATGGGAGTGAACTTTTTAAAGTTCACTAAAACCTTTAATAAATATGACATTTCAAAATTGTAGTAAGAGGCAACATCAACATAGCTACCTCTTAGGATCTTATCAAACCTTGCTGTAAGTGATGTTTCTTCTTTAAAAATAGCAGCTGCTAGAGACATGCAAGCAAAAATTCTCATGTATATTATTTTAATTATCTTTAAGCATCATAGGTAAAATCAAAACATTACAATATGGCAGTGGGCATTAAAAGATAAAGGGATTTCATGTGATTTGAAATGTGTAGATTTATTGACCTGCTTAAGATTTTGAATATGAGAAGAAAACAATGTTGTAGTATACTAGCAATGCTACCGAGTGTAAGAAATGAGAGAAAAAGAAAAAAATTTGCTAAGGAGTATATACCTTTTTAAGGAATAGTGGGCAAAATTATCTGCAACATCAAGCTGGAACCACTAGAAACAGCTTTTCTGAACCTCACACTAGTGAGAGTTTATTACTTTAATAAAACACCTGCAATCATACAAACACAGAATAGTTAGGAAATAGTGTATTTTTTAAAATGGCAGAGTCCCATAGCAAGGGAACAATAATTAATTATTCCAAAGTGTGGTGACTTATTCTGTCCTGTTAGATACTCCTTTTTACTTTTCTCCAGACAACATGAAATTATATGCTTGACTGATATTCAGCTCTTAAAAGGCACAGACATTAAGATATATTAGCATTATGTTGTCTACAATGTGACGCTGTCAAAGAGAAATATAAATTAAACTGTGTTTATTTTTACCTTCCATCAATAGTAGCTTTCCAGAAGTTTCTCTGGGATGGAAGTTTACATTTATCAAAATACGACTCATTTCATAAGAAATGTAAGTGCATTTTTTATTTCTGCCAAACCTCATCCCAAGATAAGGGTTTTATATTTAAGGGATGCAGTGACATGCTAGAATAGGATAGCAAAGATATTTCACTGGGCAACAAAATAATCCCCACTGCATAAACTACAGCATGAAGTCGCTGTGTTCCTTCTTCACTTCATAAAAGTCACCCCTAGGAAGTGAGTCTTTAGAAGACAACTCAACTCCCTTCTTAAGCAAGGAGGGACTTAAGCAAGTACTCTTCTAGCTGAGTATTCTGTAGTTGATGTATATTCCTGTTTCTTAGTATTTTTATGTTTAGCACTGAAGGTATAAGCCCAAGCCCTTAATGAGATGTTCCTGCCCCGAGGGTTTTTAGATGTTGGACAGAAATACAATGTACATGATAAAAGTTCTGTGTAATATATGATAATGCTTGTACGGCAAAACTGTTCGGTTTCGCTGGCTGGGATCAAATTTGACATCCACATGAATATAATGCTACTGCATATCCCAAGTGACTCCAGCTCAATCAGTGGGACTAATTGTAGAATGCTCTTTAGACTCTATAGAGTGCAACTTTGAATGTAATCCATTTCACACACAAAATATTTTGAATGAACAACAACAAAAAAAAAATACATAGCTAGAAACTTTCTAGTACATTCTAGATAATATTTGCTTGCATTCATGTTTTAAAATATTTAGTAGTACCTTTAATTGGTTTCAATAAACAAAGAGAACAAAAAAAACCCAAAAACCTGATACAGCAGGCAGAGAATGGCCAAACTGAATAATAAGCAAATATCATCCTCACCCCCTTCAACAGAAGCTCTCTCAAGTAGAGAAACCAACACTGTGCTTGAGAGAGCAGTCCAATGAATTTAAGATAAGTTGCAGCACATTTTTCGCATGAGGTCTCACAATGTTCGGAGACCCCTGCAATGCATGGCAGAACCAAACAAGCATCACAATTTTTGTCATGACACCTTGATGAAAGCAATGGGAAAGCTCTGGAAATGATGATGTAGCTGTCTGTTGTAGTCAGGAAGAGACAGACACAGTGTCCCAGTTCCTGGGAGGTATGCTGCTTTATAGAAAGCTGATTTTAATCTGCTACTTTGAAGTGGTTGAATATAAACTGTTAACTTTCTTTCTTTGACAGACACAGTGGAAAATAGAAGTCCCTTTTATTTGGAATGGAAAATAGATCTATTTTTTCTTTTGCTATCCATTGTTAGATGAGAAATGCAGAAGAAAAAATTTAGGACATCTCATCGTGTCTTGGTGGTGTACAAGCCCTGCCAGTACCTCTCTTCCCAGTCCAAATCAAAAACGGAAATGCAAAGAGCAGAAAAATAGTGACATCTCCTTTCAGCAAGAGATCCCAAAAGGACTGTAGGAGGTGTCAATGACAGAGAATACAGAACAGCAGACATCTTCAATAGCCCATATTTTGAGAAAACGAGGCCTGAATTTCAAAGTCAATCAGTATGTGCTATATAGCCTTGGTATCCCTTCATGTTCTGTCACTTCAAGTTATTTGTACTAGAAATAAAGGGCTACAAAACCAAGGTTAAGGAAAGACTAGATACTGTGTATGACTCCTAGTTTATCCTTGTCCCACAGGTTTGGCTGAGAGATGAACCAAACAGACAGGGAGTAAGGAAGAGTGTAAAGTCATAGCAACAGTTACCTACATTGGCTAGCCTATGGAGTTTAAAAAAAAAAACAAACAACAAAACAATAGCCACAGAGACAGAGGGGAGAGAATTAAGAACTCTAGAAAGCTTTTATTGGATTTGCGCTCAGGGTAGGCAGTTGCTTTAGTGAATCAATATTCATATTGTTTTAAATTGTTTATCTGGAAATTGTGCTAGCACCAAGAAAAAAATGATAATTCTCACCCTTCAGGTAAACTTAAGGGTTTCTTTCTGATTTCTAAGGTGTTTTTAAAGTTTTGATGCAGAAAATATCTTGCTAGCCTTGGACTGTGCAGAGTTCTCAGCAGGAGAGATTTCTGAAGAGAAAAGAACATTTGAAAACTGATTTGACAGGCAATTTTTACTGTATAAAATTAATGGCAGCTGTTTGAAGCTGCTCATGTGTCTGAAACATTAAAAAACCCACAGCTGAATTTTTGATCTGTTAGCATAGAAGATCAAAAAAGCCTTACACTCTTGCCATATGGTTCTAAAGTGTGGAGCATAGCCACCTACTTCCATGTATGCATTTTAAACCTTATTTGTAAGTTAACTATACTTATTTTTCCAGATCTTCTGGAAATAATTTTGGAAGCTACTATAACTATTCTATTACACCAACTCAGACCTCACTTCCCCCCGCAATATACAAAAAGGTGTGCTCTCTTCAACTTTTTGTCACCTACAATGGATAAATTTCATGCCATGGATAAAGACTGTATCTCACTACACTTTTTTCCAGATGTTTTTTGAAATCAAAATACTTTGTTAAAAAATAAATAAATCTGTTAACAGCATAAATCTTTAGTAAGACTAACAGTAAGAACCATGGGCAGACAATTTGCAGAGGTGCTATGCAGTTGCCTTCTGCAGGCAGCAACACCCCTATAGACTGTTTACCCACATAGGCAGATGTTAGTACAGCTGTGAGCCTCAAGGCTGCACAGCTTCCTAGTATAAAATGATATAGGATTAAAAAATGTGGTCTTTCATCTTGTATTTCTTCAGTAGATTCTTTTACTGTGGTGATAAATTTGGAAAAATGAGATTATTTGATTGAACTTTCTCAGTCACTGCTGAATGGACTACCCTCCTTGTAGAATTAATAAAAAGGCCAAGACACCTCATTAACATGCTTGGTATTGAGCTGGATTGGCAGTGGCACAGTTTAATCCTGCCAAAGGGCATTTGCTAAGGAAAGTCAGAAAGCTTTTAAATCATACTCTTAAAGGTTGAGGCAGGAGAAGATGACCTTGCAAAATCTGTAGTCCTGAACTGTCCAGACTTCCCCCCAGCCCATTCATGCTAGAGCTGCTTACTTCACAGGACAATATATTAAATAATATTGCTTCTCCTTATGTAATTCAATGCATCAGACTTGATTTTGCTGTTCATGCTGATTGGAAAGCTAGATAGAAAAGCTTAGTTTTGAAAAAGCCACATAGACTATCATCCTCTAGCAATTTTTTGGGGTTTTTTGGTAGCTGAAAGTATATTAGCATCACTTGATGGTTTAAAGATGAACTGTCATTTGCAATAGTTGACACAGACACACCACACCACTTTCACTAGTGCCTCACAGTCTTTATAAGTAATTGCAGCTCAGAAAGACAGGGAGAAATTGGATGAAAAGCATGTGTGTATAATCAAGCCTATCAAAACATCATAAAGATCAAGATTAATGTCACCATTATTGCTTAAAATCATACATCTATGGCACATAACTGTGTTTACTTTATTGTCGAGTAAATTGCATTATAATTCTCAGATACAACAGCCTAGGAAACAGATGTCAACGTTCTGGCTTGGAAATGCTATTTCAATTATTTACTTAAACATACAGAGCAAATGTCCTGGGCAGTTAAAATAGTCTTTACAACTGGTTGTCTGTATGAAAATAGGTTTTTTGTATGTAGCTGTATTTCTCAACAGAAGCAAGAAGTGCTCAAGTGAACTAGTTTCAAGTCATTAAAATTTAAGGCAGAGTTATCCACCAAGCTCAATTAATCTATTTCAAGCCAGCAAAACTTCACCATCTTAATGGAGTTGTTTCAAATGTCTAGCCTCTGAATTCACAGGTAGGCCCTCATTTTGAAGAGTGGCATGATTTTTATGATTGATCACTTTATCATATTTTCAAAAGAAATGTGACTGCAGGGAAATTTTATTGCAAGTGTCTTAACTTCTATTTTTGCTTAAGCTAAGCAAGTAAAAACATCTTAAAAATTAGATCTTTGTGTTCCTTTCTTAGTAAAGTTTTTTCTAAAGTACATTTTTATATTCCTTTTTCTCGGCTACCTTAATTGGTTTTGAGATAAAGGCTTTCCTTTTATGTAGGTTTTCCTTTGTTGGCTCATGCAAAATTCCTATTCAAGTAAAATTAGAGCAATGTGAGCCATATTAGCAACATGATAAACATGAGGTAGTATGTGGAAGACAAACTAAAACCATACATGTAGGCAAGAAAGAGATCACATAGTGTTTAGGTACCTTCATTAGAAAAAGGGACACTCACTTGTCTGTCTTGAAATACAAATATTGTCCTTGAAATACTAGACCAGAGGCAAAAATTTCAAAAAGTTGTCCTGGGATATAGAACTATATGACACTTCAGGAAATGACAGGCCTGTGTGAGACTGGGGACCTGTGAGAAAGACTGGGGCAGAGACGTTCTTCTTACTGCTGTGGGTTTTTTGATTATTTGGCTGTAGAGGTAAATAGAAATGCTAGCCTTGATATTCTTTTGTTAGAATCTATAAGAACCAAAGAAAACAAGTATATTGCAAACCACCCTAATAGGATTTTTAATGCCTCTTGGAAATACCCATTTTAGTTGTATCAAAGAGCTAAAAAAATAATAATGAAGAAATTTAAAAATAGAATAATTCATTTTTATTTTATTTTTCTTCTGTAGTTGAGATTTCACACATTAAAAGTTGATAAACAGCAACTTTTTATGCTTTACTGTGCAATGAAAAGGTCATTTGCACCCTTTGTATCTCTCATGGGATTTTTAATATTGCTTTCAATGCATTTTTGTTAAAATTGAAAAGGAAATAAAATAGCCCCTATAAAACACAACAAACATTAGTGCCTGAACACTGAGCTGCAAATAGTGTTTTGCAATCCTCCAGTACTCATACACATATATATCAAGAGTTTTAGCTCTCAACTGCTACTAAAATTAATGTCTTGTAACCTTAAATATATTTCTCTACTAAAACAAAACAAATCCTCATCACAACAGATTTTAGCCTGCCTTGTGACACCAATTATGGACAGAAATTTTATTTATTCCTTTTGTTGTCATGTATAAAAGGGCCTTTTTTTGTGGCTTCTCCTCCCACCTGCTCTATTGTCAGTTACCATGATAACATTCAAGACAAAAGCCCACCCACACCATGCAGTAACCGAGGTGGTCATGCTGTTCCACACACTTCAAATTCACTTTGGCTTCATTAGTCCATAAATAGTCCCTTGCAGTACTGAGTAAGAGCTCCCTTCCCTCTCTCCTTCAGTAGCTGTGGACATTCTCTTCCTTACTTGGTATAATACTCCTGAATATTATGCACAAGCAGAAATATTGTACTATACAGAAGCCATTTTTTTAAGCCTAATCTTAAGAGTCAAATTTAAAAAAAAAAAAAAATCAACAGAACTATTTAGCTCTGCTCACAACTTTTAAGAGATATACAACATACACGCAAGGTATGAACAGTAGTTTTTCTGACACTGTAATAATCCATGGACTATGTAGGCTCTGGTAGATCTCTCACTAAAGATTAAATATTTGTCTTTCTTCTGTGATCAGTAGCTTTGCAGACTGCATTTATATTATTTTAGTATTGAGGTATTTTGTGATAGTAGAACAAGTAAACCCCAAAATTCTACAAAGTAACTGATGAAAAGTTTCCATTGATTGAAACAAGACCTTTAAATTAAGCTGATGAAAAATACTTGTGCTTATTTAAGAGTTTTTTCTGTTAGTAAATCCAAGTGGTGACTTTATTAGACAATTGTACAATTAGTGAGTTAACCTTGCAAAACAGAAAACAACAGAAACAAGAACATCTGCAAAGAAAATATGCAAAAATCCTAGCTGCCTCACAGTTCTTCCTGAAAGCACTTATACTCCACAGAGGAAACCTTCATGATATAAAAGGAATATGTATCTATCATGACAACACACCACCAGCTCATACTCAAAGGTTTATGAGAGAACGGAAATACACTCCCCGAGAGGCAGCATAGGGATGGATGCTGTTTTTCAGGCTTGTGCATCAACAGAATGAACAAAGGTTCACTGTTTAGGAGACACTTCCTACTTTATAATGGAGAAAAAGGGGAAATTGATTTCACTTTTTCGCCTATTTTATTCTCGAGGGGCAATGGGACTGCACAGGCTAATATCTCTGTTCCTTAAGTTAGCAGAGCAGATTGAAAACATACTGAGTGTGGCAAGAAGCTGCCATTTTTACAGTCTTACTGTGCTGCAGTTTTACGTCTGGAGGTAGGAGGAGGTCTGATATGAACCCCTTACAGCCATTTGTTATGAGAGAGACAATACATTAATTTTCCTGTTTGCCTGGGACAGGAGAAGGGGCTTACATATTAGCAAAAAACATACAGTTTAGATACTGAGCAAAACTATGCTGGTAACTATCCTTACCAAATCAACAAAATGCTTCTATTAGGTGTGTTTGCTGGAGCCTCCAGCATTGCGTAAGTACCTAGACACATACATCAAGGCATAAATTCCATCTTGTCCATCTCTTCTCCACAGTGGTGACATCAATCGCCATTGCTCACTGGCAGCTGCTATTTCGTGTGCCAGGCCAAAATCATGCCAGTGAAAACACAGACTCAGATTTCTAGAGAAGTGTTGCTGAAGTTGCTGCTGTTATTCCATTTAATGTTTTGTATTGCATTAGTCAATAACTACCTCATTATTTGCAGCCTCCTTGCTTTTTCAATTTTATTACATTTTAGTTGTCAAACAAGATTGAAAAGAAATAAATCCTGGAACTAGTGTAATGACTTATTTTTCCTTTTCTGGATGTCCATTCTCTGGTTAAGAATAAATGCTTTTTCCACCCCCCTCCAGTTACCATTTCATCTGATAAAATTTAGTTACGTTTGATACTCATGCCTTGCTCATGGATGGTCATCAGCTCTATCACCTATGAGCCAGCTCAGAGCTGGGAAGGGTGTTATTTGTCATGCCTCTCAGCAATGTTGTTTGTAGCACTAACTTTTGTAAAGATTCTTTGCTGACATTTTTTAAAGATGCAAATGAAGCAAAAAAGATATTTCCTTGCAGCTTGCAATGCAGGGAGGTTTTAGGAGAAGCACTGCTTGCCTGCTTCCATGGCTCAAATTTCACCACATAGAATCATAGAATATCTTAAGTTGGAAGGGACTCACAAGAATCATCAAAGTCCAACTTCTGGCCTCGCACAGGACAGCCTGAGAATCACACCATGTGCCTGAGCGGGTTGTCCAAACACTTCTTGAACTCTGGCAGGCATATGAAGAAAGAGGCAATCAGTGAGACACCAGCTAAACTGATTTACAGAAAGCACATGTACATATATAAAGGAGGGAAGAAGACCTCTCATATGGCTGTGACCATTTTTTTACTGAGGATAAGAAGGTAACATGCAGTTATGCTGTTCACCTGCACTAAACATATCAATTATATTTTTGAGTTTAAAAAGTTTCACTCCTCCCCACTTCAATTCTATACCTTTCCTAAGCACCTGTGAATTTTATTTGGTTTTGAGTTATTTACCTTCATAGACTCAGTTGTTGCCAGTGTTAAGCAAAAGCCACCAAGAGCTGAAGGGAGGAGTAGGAAAATATCCCTGAAAGTAAACTGCAATTCTGGAACATGGAACTGTCCAGTGCCAGCATATACATGTTCTTACCCTCTGTTAGTGCCTTCCCAATACAATATGTGTGTCTGCACACACACACACTTAGCTCCAGATCGTGGCATTGATGAGCTCATTCTCCAAGCTGCTGTACCAGCTGTGGTCCCCACTGGAGGCTGCTCACAGGGCATTTTTACCATCTGCAGGAACTTGGCCAGGCCTAAATAAACAAAGGATCTACCTGTAGAGATGTACCAAGTGACTTGTCTACCCTCCCTTATTCTACCTGGAAACAAACTCAAGCATTAATTTTTTATAGAAGGACAGATTTGTAGTCTCTGCCCTCTTTGATCATCCAGGAGGTTTTAAAAAACAACCCACTGGTTCCCTTCCTTTTGAAGTTGTACACAGCAGGATCATTAGCAGTAAATAAGCAGACAGATGTAGTGCTCAGTGTTAGATTTCCACGGTCACCATAACAACATTAAGTAGGGATGCTGAGCTACCGTCATTTAAAATGAGAATGACAACTGCTGCAGAGTTGTGGGCAGGTGACAGCTTTTTACTGGAGGCAGTTCTCTCCAGCAGAGAGCCGAGAACTGGGAGAAGGAACAAGCAAGACGCCAGAGTTCCCTGTGCCTCAAAGAGCAATTGGAAACTTTCAGTTCTGCTTGTTTCCTGAGATGAAGCTTTGCAAGCCTAGGTAACTCAGTGTGCAGCTTCTAGTTCTGGCTAGTTTGCGGCTTCTGATCTAATTGTCAAACCGTAGAGAAGCTTCTGGAAACAGTTGCCTTCTCTCCCCTCTTCTCTCTGCCACCCCAGCTCTAGGGACCACGATTAGATGCAATTGTAATGACCTCAGTTCAGAATTTGAGAATCATTTATGCATAAGCACTTGAGTTAGATTTTCCCTTTCTAAACACAGTATGGGTGGAAAGTGGTGGTTGAAAAGTAATGTAAGTTTCTTTTTTCTCCAAAACCCCGATTTTTAAACTGTGTTTAATTAGTTATTAGGCAATTTTATACATTATCAACCCCAATTAACAGTCTTAGCTTACCTGCAAAAAATAACATCTTGTCACACTCAAAGTCATAAATCCATAGTGGCAGCTCCTTGACTGGGAAGTGCAATTATCTTCCTTCATATTGGTTGCATTGTTGGCAGGCAATATACATGGGGAGTCAAGGACCTGGTTAAAAATGCAAAAGAGTTGTTTGCAATACGTGTGTTGAATTCAGCTAAAGTGATTCCTAAATTTGTATCCCATTAGAAGATAAACAGTAAGAGGTCCCTGAGGTGTGACACTGGGTGCTTCACGGCAGAAGGTGGTAGGAATTGGCTGTAACCTACATGTCACTGGAACTTCTATGACAATTTCTAGCTGAGAATCACTTCTACCTAAACAGCACTTCTCTGCGCTGTAGGTAGCTTCAACTTTATCTTTTATATTATGACTGTACAGCACAAGACAGAGATTTAATTAATATAACCAAAAGTTTGTGTTTGACATGTAAATGAAAGCCTGATTCCTAGGTCTGGCATTTGTGACACCCAATAAATGACAGCAAGGCTTCAAACATGCTCTTTTTACTGGAGCTTTCAGTAATCCTGTACACTTCACTATAGAATCACCTTGTGTCATTTGTCCAAACAAAAAAAAAAAAAAAAGCAAACCATCCAAAAACTCTGTAAGTGATGGTCTATTCAGGTGACCTCACCTAACATCAAAGACTTGGAGATAAGAATAGATTGACATTCCAACAACAGCACAAGCATTTGCTGTCAGAAAGAACAGGGGCAGGGGGGAAAGAATAGGACCTACTTTCTTACCATAATAGTATTGGCAATGTTATGCTGAGTTTCTGAAAAGCATTATTTGTAGTGACAGTGGACACAGACATCAAAAGAGATGGAATGAGTTTTGGTGCTAAACAGCTAAAGAAGCATCAAGACACTAGGCCATGTCAATAGACAAAAATGAAAAATGGTATTTCTCAGAATTTGGAGAGGTACATTTCAGAGAAGCCTACAGCCTCCAGGTGGTGCAAAAGCAAGGCTTTAGCAGGTGATTTTAGCGCAAAGCTCCATGCAGAAGGTTCTGCTGCTGCCACACATTGCTACAAGCAATTACTAGCACCTCTTGTCTGTATAATGAAATGTATTCGTTTCCTCCCCCCTAGGAAGGTGCAGCAGAGAAAACACGTGATGAACTCTTCCCTTCCATAGGCCCCATTCTTTGTCCCTCTGTGTGACTCGTGAGGAAAGAGGTAGAGAAAATCAGGACTAAAGTTGAGCCTAGGAAGATGGAAAGTGTGAGGGGAAGGTGTTTTAAGATTTAGGTTTTTTTCTCATGATCCTGCTCTGATATGATTGGTCGTAAACTAAACTAATTTCCCCAAGTCAGGTCTGTTTTGCCCACAGTAATTGGCGAGTGACCCCTCCCTATCCTTATCTCGACCCACAAGCTTTCCATTATGATTTTTCTCCCCCTGCCCAGCTGAGGAGGGGAGTGATAGATCAGCATTGGTGGACACCCGGCACCCAGCCAGAGCCAGCCCATCCCATTTCTCTACTTAGCCATCAACACAGAAGAATTTTGGTATTGAAGAGTATTGAGCTACTTCTATTCTAAGAATTGTTTAGCTTGCTAGTATGTCAAAGCTGAAATTGGCACATGCATACTCTTCATTAACAGAAAATGCATTTGAAGAGAAGGGAAAGCAAATCAGACATTGCAATACTTTCCCAAATGCCAGCCACTTGCCTAAGCTAAGGAGGGTTTTATCAATATCTTAGAAAAAAAAAATATAACAGCATTTCTGTCTTCTTGTCTGCTTTGATCAGTTGTGAGGAAACTAAAAAGGCATCACTGCTCAGCTTTAGCACCAGAATCCTATTGAGATGAATGATCCAATTAACACCTCTGAAAACATGACCATTTGACCATTCAAGCAGTCCAGAATATTATCTTTCTCCAAGTAAGCTTTTTTATAGTTGGCATTTATAAATATCAATAAATGTCAGAGACATTAAGTAGAAAAATCATTCTAATATACAAAATGCAACCAATAGAGAATTTTTTTTCCCCTAACAGGACAGCATAACTTTTCACTACTCTGTCCTGAACTGGAAACTCAAATATCATTAGTCTGTAGGTAGAAAGATTTCATCTAAATTTTGATTTTCAAAGCACATTAGCTTAACGTATTACCTATGTCTGGGTCTGGATCCCTCAATTCAGGAACGACACTGAGGTTCAGGAGTTAGTCCAGAGCAGGGCAACAGAGCTGGTGAGGGGACTGGAGTGTATTTCCTGTAAGGAGTGGCTGAGGGAGCTGGGGTTGTTCACCCTGGAGAAGAGGAGGCTCAGGGGTGACCTTATCACTCTCTACAACTCCCTGAAAGGAGGCTGTAGCCAGGTGGGGATTGGTCTCTTTTCCCAGGCAACCAGCAACAGGATGAGAGGACACAGTCTTAAGCTGTGCATGGGGAGGTTTAGGTTACACATTAGAAAGAAATTCTTCACAGAAAATGATGCTTAGCAATTGGAATGGGCTGCCCAGGGAGGCAGTGGAGTCACTGTCCCTTGAAGTGTTTAAGGAAAGACTGGATGTGGCACTCAGTGCCATGGTCTAGTTGACATGGTGGTGTTCTGTCATAGGTTGGACTCAATGATCTCAGAGTTTTTTTCCAAATGATTCTGTAATTAAAAAAAAAAACAAAACAACAAAACCAAAAAAACAAACAAAACAAAAAAAACCCAAACCAAAAAACCCAACCCAGACCAAACCAAACTAAAAACAAACAAAAACAAAAAAAAAAAACCCAAAGCCAGAATTTTGTTTTACCTATTCTTAGCAGCTCAATCAACTGAATTTTAGTATTAAAGTGTTTCTCTACTCTTTACATGAAACAGAAGATCTACAAATAAGGAAAAGAATCTGTGCAGGTGCTGCAGTTATACTAGTGTTAATATTTGAGTTTAAGTCTTTATTTTTTTGAAAAATTGAATCAGTTACAACATGGGGCATTCACATGAATTTTTCAGAAATAATGTATTTATATATATCTAATACATATTTTCCCAAGCTAGGATATTCAGAAAATATAAAATCAGCTGCTTTTTGTGTGCATATCTACTACTGCCTATTTAGGACTACTTTAGAAGAGGTACTACTTTATTCAGCAGTAGTCACCTACTGCAGTTCATCATTCAGGAGGGGATGCGGGGAAAAGCTCAGGACTCCATCACCATGCTTTCAATGCTATCTAGAATCCCAAGCTGGTTGAGGGAGTTGCAGCCCCCCATAAGCATTTCCAGTGCCAGATAGTTAGGCTTACTTGGATTTGAAGTCAGGCATATCCTCTGAGATCATTGAGAAGACAATTCATCTCCACCTCATTCAATAGGCTTCATAGGGTTTTCAGAATACTCTTCTATAGATTAGCTGTCTACAGAAGCAAGGAATGGTATTAAATCGACATCATGGAGATGGACAATTTCACCCCCTCCTTTTCTTGAAGCACAGAAAGAGAAGACAATCCGAGAAACCAGCGTGCACAGGGAAATACAAGAAGACTGCTTATAGAATTTCCCTTTATTGAGCTTTTTTGGAGCTTTCATAGCTCCACAAGACAGATCTCTCAATTTTGCAGTTCCATCAGATCAACATTAACCAGTGCAGAGATCTCACTGACTTTATACTTCAGCTTGTAAGACACAGCAACAATACTTATTTTCCGAGCAAACAGAAGATCAAATGCAGCTTACCCAAGCAGACACTTTGAAATAGAATGAGTATGGTCCCAAATGGTTCTTTCAACAGTGATAACAGAAACCTAGAGCACCTGAAGCCAATGTTGATCACACAGACAAACGAAGTGATATTAACAGCTTTATGTTACTCTTCCTTTTCACTCTGGATAGGAGTAAAACCTCAAACAATAACCTGGCAATGTTAGCAGGATATACATCACTGTCTCACTCTCACTTTTCCTCTATGAATATCAAATCCTCTTATGCGAAGAAGAAACAAGGACTTTGGAATAAGGAAGTTGTCACTAGTAAGCAGTCTAGTCTCATATGCAATACAGTTTGAAACATTTGGAAGATTCCTCTTTGCTAATATAGATTATATGATTTCATTTTCCCATCTTGAACATCTATATTTCAATATTCAGTATTCTATATTACAAAAACACATATTCTGCTTCTTGTTAACACAATGAATATTTGTATTCCACTAGCAAGTAGTTATAGATTCTATGATCATGAAGAGAAAAAAAAATAGGGCATTTATATTTCTTTCTAAGATGGTTAAAAATTTGTTACTATATTTCTCCTATTAAACCAGATAAACCATAACAGTAACAGCAGTGAAACACAGAATGTACCTGCTAGAGATCACTGATTCAAAAGCTTTTATAGCTCAGTTATGCATTATGTATGTGATTAGTGGATTCCCTTTCCAGCTTAATCAAGATTCCCTGCTTGAACCACAAATACTCTCTATTTTCAAGCTACTGAAAACAATTATATAAAGAAATTTCATATAAGAATTATATAACTTAAAATAGGAATCAGCATTGATCCAATTAATGTTTAAGTTCTACAGTTCTGTAACAGAAGCCAATTAATATTCAGTGATCACACAGAACATCTTCTGTAGAACTAGAAGTGTGCCTGAAGTGCATCAGCTTCTGAGGGGAGAGGTCACTAAAAGTACCTTAAGTACCTTAATAAGGGCTACTTTAAAATGAAGACAGGGGTGTTTTGGTTTGCTAGCAATTACCAAGAGTTTCTCCACTTTCCATGAGAAATCCCTGTCCTAGATTCATTATTGCTATTTCTTATCATATGCCTGACAGAGCTTTACCATAAAATCCCCAGCCATAGCCCAGAAGCAGACTTTTTTGGGGGATAGTTCCTTTGGCAGCCCAGCTTTTCTTTCAGCAGTGCTTTTCAGGCCGAAGCTCCAGCTTCTCTCAACCCTCACCATCAAAGAACTCATTCACTTTGCTCCCTATGTCTTTCAAACAATTAGATGATCACAGAAGTAACCTCAGATCACTTCAGCTGAAGGAGAATTTCTAGTAAGAGTATTCAGACACAGCTCTTTCTACTCTGAAGATCATACCCTTTGATAGTGAGTGTTCCTATAGATGCAATAAATCCAGAGTGTGTTCTGTGGAAACACAGAGCTAATTTTATTCTTGAAATTAAACTGTCCTTCAGAGGACATCACTGTTATGAAGATAGGTACAATTCTTACTAAATGGGTTTTCTCCAAAATAAGACTGAATCTCTTATTCATTAAGTATCCAATTTGGTTTTCTTTTAGCCTACTTTCTATCAAATATTTTATTATAAAGCATTACATGAAACTGGCATTATCATGTCCTCTTGGTATCAGTACTGTATTTTGTAAACCATACCTTCATAATTAAGCAGCATGTTCACCCTCTGTGACTTACAATTTAAAGTCTTGTCTGATGTGGGAGAGGGAGAGTTGTGAGTTTGCCCTTTCCCCTCTCACAAGTATATCTTATGGCATGATCACACCTCAGAACAGGGCAGATTCCAGAACTAGCTTCAATCAGTCTGTGCTGAGGAGTGCTTTACTGTGATTAAAATAAGTGTTTATATCCTAAAAGACCTTATACTTGAGTGAGGGAACTGAGGTACCATGGGGTACTGTCCTATTGCTCACCAGCACTGCAGCAAGATACCCCTGCATACTTTGGGCAGTGATGCACTCTTCTTAAGTCTCTAAAGTACCAGTTTCTCAGTGCATTCTCACAAGGAATCTTTTTCAAGCTACATAGAAGGGAGAATGGGCCAAGGTCACATTTGCTGACAACAGACCTAGAAAAAGAAAGGACAAGATTCCAATTTCACTGCTCTGATTTTATGTTGTCACATAATTACAGAACTTCATTTCCTGCCTATAAATTGAAAAGCTCATTGCAATACATTTTTCCAAGCATAATTTCTTACCCATGTAATTCAATCCTTACTGTATTTTATACTGTTCATTAAATGAATTACATTAGAAAACAAACTTGATTTTTGTTAGTTGTTAACACATTTAGGGAATTAAATCAAGCTTAAAACCATTGCTGAAGCATTTGACACAAACCTCAAAGGCAAATCATAATACAAATCTCTGTTATGTACCCTGTTCTGTAGCTCCTTATTGCCTCTTTGGGTAGGAGAGGGATCACATGCCAATTTACTTATACTGACAACAGTTTCTTAGTAGAGTTGTGCACCTCTCACAAATGATGTTTTGCATACACTTCATTAAATGTGTGGCAGGGGGAGTGGGTGGTTGAGGAGGCAGAAAAAAAAGCCTCTTCTCCATGGAATCAGCTCCAAAGATGGCTTTACCTTCATTTTGTCCCAGAAGAGCAGGGACTGATTGACATACTTTGCACATCCAAACCCTCATCTGCAGACATTCTGGGTCTATGGACTGTGCAACATAAAGCCATGAAGTCCTAGCCACCTCTAGTCTAAATTTCAACAGAAAAAATTGCTGCCTGACAGGCTATTAAGAGAAAAAAAGCCTGACTAGCAAAACAGTTTAACAGTCTCTAACCTTGTGAGACCAATTATTTTATTCACATTATTTCAAAATTCCACTCCATTGCTTCTTGCCATGCAAGGAAGGTATAACCACTGCAAGAGGGCCCTGAACCTTTGGGTCTTACACAGTCCAGTCAGGTAGAACTTACTTCATCCCTTTCCAGTTCACTCACAGTTTTTGGCCTATTGTCTTCTCTTGGTCTGTGTGAGTTTATAGGCATGTTCTTCACTGGGAAACACATCTCCTTTTGATGTCTGGTATGACTGACATAAAATGATAAAGTGGTTGGCATTCTTCAAGCAAGCCCATGGGAAGATACTTTACTTAATTTGTACAATACTCAGAAAATATAAGAAAAGTGTGGAAAGTGTAAGGAAGAAAGAAAGATGTCAATTCTCTTGATACAATTTGCTTCGTCATCACATGAATCAATTGTGTCTTTGTTCCTAGATCTGTGCAATTCTTTATATCCTCGACCATTATTAGAGCTTTATGAAAGAGAAAAGAACAAAGCAAACCATAATGCTTTACACAGCATAAGACATGACTCTACAGATAAGTTTAGATCCTAAGGATCCATGTAAATACTTTCTACAAATTTCACAGCATAACACTTCCAGAAGTATAGTTGTCTTTCTGACAAAACACACTCTCCCTGGTGAAGGCAAGACTACACTTAATGATATTAAAACCAAAAGAAAACAATACCCTCCTTATAAAAAAAAAAAAAAAAAGAAAAAGAAAAAAGTATTAAACAAGTAATGTAATATTTCTTTAAAAGGTTGCTTGAGAAATTGTTTATTCTGATTATTTTAAAATTTGATACCTTTAAGTTGTGACTACAATTAGTGTAGGAACCTTGCAATAATAAGATTGTGTAGGAAACAGGGATCCATAACAAAGTATTAGTTTCAACTGATAATTGCTGTGAGTCATTCCTTTTCACATGCAACTTTTCACCAGTGTGTATCCAAACCCCCAAGAAACAAAGTTTATTTTGTACATTTTAAACAGGCAAACTAGAGAAATGCAGCCACAGTCCCCCACACGTTGAGCTGCAATGTGCCAACTTCCAAGTTTTAGGAGGAGATAAATCAGGGAGTTGTTCTGGACTGTGGAAACAAACCAGAAGAGATTGTATGCGAGGGCAGGCTGCAGGACCCACACCAGTAATTAATTATTCTATACTTACCAGTTGTCAGCAACTGGCAGCGTCATGAAACACAGTTCTGCTGATTACACTGCCTCTAAATTGGGACTCAGAGCTGAAACCTCCCACCTGTGGTCACACTGCACCTCCTCCAAAAGCCTCCACCTGCTGTGCTATCCAGCATGAGCACAGGCATCTCATTCTTTCCATAACCACTTGCAGAAGCCTCAGATAAGGGCTCTTTGGAACTCACTCTCCTCCAGAGTGCCTGGGGCACAGATACCCATCCTCCCACCACCTAGCCATGAATAAGAGGCCACAAATTAGCACAGCTGATATTAGAGCAAGAGCATGTGGGAATTTCACACCAGTGGGTGGACCTCTGGAAGCTGCAGCCCTTTGCTCTGTTAGGTTTGGCAGATGGAGGAGAGCCCTGCAGTTCCTGCACACCCCACAGCTGCATCCCAAAATATATGCATGGATCAAGAACTTCATCACTACCCCACAAAGAGCCTAAATGTGAGCTTTGGCAGGCAAACTGCTGCCAGAGAGCAAAAGTCTCAAGAGCGGTGATCAATCCGGTCTGTCCTCTCCATGTCACTCAGCTGAAGCTCTGGAACTGAAGATCTGGACCTCCTTTTTGGTTGATATGAGGCACATGGAAAGTTTTGCTTAAAATAAGAACCCTCACCCTTCCCATGAGAGCCTGCAAAGGGCTCTCTCACATTTGTTTCCTGCATGTATATCTCATATGAACCCTTCTCATTTTTGCTGCTTCTCCAGGACTGCCTAGAGAGCTCCCTCACAGTACAGTCCTGCCTAGTTGATTTGGGCAAGAGGAGGAAGTGGGCTCCTTTTAACCCTTTCCAGGCTGCTACAGTGGAAGAAAAGGGTGCCTTTTCATAACCTCCAAAGGGTTATGAGCTGTTTCTGTAACTGTATCACAAAATGGGCTGGTCTGATGTCTAGGGGGAAAGCGTGCAGGAGACAGGAGAACTCTAAGTGGGCTAGTGAGGCTGATATAGCAATACAGCATTCAGCTCCATTTTTTTTAAAGAATATTGATTAAATGAATGCAAAGAACTATCATGAAGTGGTTCAGGGGCTGGAGCAAATTCCTCACTGTGAAAGACTTTAAGGAGTAGTTTATTTATTTTGTTAACAAAGAACCTAAGAATACTGACTACAGTACATAGTTGTCTGCATGGAAAGAGGAAAAAAAAATCCAGTATTAGCGATGTCTGTAATCCAGAGCTATAACAAATCTCAAATGGGAAAACTCATGTTTTAACTTTGCATGAAATGTAATTTTCAAGAAACCACCCACGAAGAAAATTAATGTGTTTTTTTTTTCTGGTTTAGTCTTCATGATTCAGATCTTTTAACTTGGTAACACTTTCTACTAATTTTTTTATTAATATAAAAATCATTATACCTCTTTGCCATCAATAAAAATTATAATCCTAAAATTATCCATATTAGAATGTGTATTTATTAAACACAGAAAAAATAAGGCAAGTATGTGAGCTAGGTTGCTTGACTATTAATTATGACTTTGGCAGAAACCCAATTTTCAGTATCTTTTTTAGAAAGAACCATATGTTGCTAAAGACATTTCAGGACTAAGAGGCAGGGGACGTTAGAAATAAGCTCCTTCTCAGAGGAAATAGAGGCAAAGTCACATACCTTCTGGTTTGAATGTTAATCAATTTATGGGAGATTCCTAGAGAGTCTGATAAAAAAGTTAATGGGTTTTCTCCCTGGCAGATCTGCTTAGAAAGTCTACTGAGTATCCATAGGGAACTTAAATCATCCTTCCAATTGCATTTTTAAATTGATGTTCTTGAAATATCTCAGTAGAGAAGGCATTCTGTATTAACTTCTGTAGTTATGACTATAGTTTCTCATGCAGACTACTGCTTTAATCTTTATTAAACCCTGTAAAGATTCTTCTGAGATAGTTTAACTATGTTTGAAATAATGTCAGTTTTGCATAATTTTGCATCACTTTACCTTCTTCACGGTGTGTGGAGAGGAGCCAGCAGATCAGCTTGCCTCCCTCTGGAGCATCGTGCTGTCCACTGCGGTGCAGGAGACACCAGGGGTGGTGATGTGCCTTGGCTGAGCAGGTCCGTGGGGAGCCCTGGATGAGGCTGAGGACACAACCAGAAGGAGTGTGGTGCAGATCTCTTTCACAACACCTGCTACTGTGTTTCTACCTCTGAAATGAACTCAAGAGTGTAGGGGTGTGGCCTGGCTACTCAAAAAGCTGGGGGATCCCCAGGTTAAAAATGGCAATTGCAAGCGCTCTCTGGTTTCTAACTCGGCCCCAAGGATCTGTAGCTAATGGTCCTTTGCTGCCTTCACATGAGATTTTCTGTGCTACTTCTCAGGGAGCATGAAAAAGTTTAATGGAAAGGTCAAAGAGTGTGTTTTTGGGTGCTCCTAGCTCCTCCCTGGCTTCTAAATCCAACAAACTCCAGCCAAAAGAATGTACTTGCCAGAGAGCACGGCCACCACCCCAGCAAGCCAGCCTTTGCTCCCAGCAAGGGATGCCATGGGTGCCAACTCTTGGATGTTCATCTTGACATGGTGCTGCTTCTGGAAACTGCCACAGAAAGATGGAAGTAAAAACACTGCGAGTCTCCACACCACCATGGGCACGTCCTTGATCTGCCTCTCTGTGTTCTGTTTGGCTCATAACCTGTTATTTTGTAACAAAACCACTAAAATGGTACTTAAGGGAAATAACAGCCTGGCTCTGGTTCCTAGGGGTGTTTTACCTGTGCAGAGGATGGCCTTTGGTGGCTCTTGGGAACACGAGAACAGGAAAGGTGGAAGCATATGTGCAATGCTATTAAAACCTAAAAGAGAGCAGCAGTGGAATGGCAGAGAAAAGCATCCATACTCTCAGAAGCCTGGGATTTTGTTACATCTTTGTCTGTGTTCCTATACAAGATAAAACTTTAATAATAATATTGTCCATTCATGCTGCAGTGCTTGCCCCAGTGACTTCCTGCAGCCGCACAATCCACCAGTGAATGAAAATCTGCATCAGGAAACATCAAATAAAACAACACAAACATCTTCTGGACCAAAGATGCAAGAAGACAGGGCTGTGACTACATTGCACGTTTATAAGGGGTGCAGGCTGACATTTTTAATCTTGAAGCAATAACTACAAAGTTGTAGGTGTCTCATAGTGGGAGATGACTAAGTTTTTGTTGTTAGGTTCTGTAACACACAACCTGGTGGCTGAAGGAAAGGTCCCCTCTGCCCCACCTCTGAACAACAACTTGCATCTCCCTCAGTCTATTTT
Organism: Anabacerthia variegaticeps; assembly: GCA_035583185.1. Lineage (NCBI taxonomy): Eukaryota > Metazoa > Chordata > Aves > Passeriformes > Furnariidae > Anabacerthia > Anabacerthia variegaticeps. The sequence goes on along the minus strand of JAWWEW010000112.1, from coordinate 43,672,912 downwards.
TACTGAATGCTTTTACCTCTTTGGCTCACTGCCCTGTTGTTACCAGCATCCCCATCGACCAACTTGTGACAGGAGAGTAAAAACAATTAATGAAGTAAATTCTCCTTTCTTACCTCACAATGAAATTCTGGATGTAGGCATGTTTCTATAGTAACAATAATGTCCTCAGAAGAATTTGTTGGTTTATCTCCTGGATTAATTCTTTGGAGTCTTACAGTACTTGGAATTTAAAGCATCTTTCTTCTCCACAGAAAGCAGATTGTTTTCCTTATAAAGAAGAACCAAAATTGAAGAACATATTGACTGACATTTAGTATTACGAAAATAGGACATTTTTACAATTTTATAATGCTAACAAACACCCCAAACTAGCCCTCCCCCACCATCCCCTCCCTCCCAAATAACTAAGCATGGGAGGAATATCTGTGAAATATACTGAAAAGAATGGAGAGAGGGACTGGTCTTTTCATTTGGTAGAGCATGGCATCTCATGACCAGAAAGAATGCAAAGGTGTTTTTAATAAAACATCATCAGTTTATAATTGAGCCATGCTCCAGAATGCCATGTAGTATCTCTTTCACTGGATGCAGGGTTTGACAAACACTTTTCTTGTTTGCAGGTGCATTTTTACAGACATTGGTAACATGTATTTTGATGCCAATTTGATATAAAAACTGCTTGAACTTCCAGAAACATTTGAACATTCTTTAGCATTGCCCTGACAACAGAAAAATCACACAATGCATTTCTTTCATGCTGAGTCTTTGCAAAGGGTCCTCCACCCTTTCAGAAGGATCAATGTATTTCAGTCAGTCTCTGCACTGTGCTGAAATTAGTTTCTGGCACAGAGGGTTAATTCTTTACATTTTAAAAAGAATAAAGATTTATTTTTCTAAGTGGGAGCTCTATGCCTTTTCTCCCCACCTAAACATATCTTTATGGAAGAGTGTACACTAAACCATCCTACTTTCAGGTGTATTTTACGGGTCACTACAGTTTACCTACCCAGAATATATGAGTTTGGTCTATGTGACACCCTGTGCCCTTGCAGAACAAGGTCTGGTGCACTTTGGAAGTCCTGTGGTCTGTCCCTGAGAATAGAAGGAGGATAGGCTCCCTAAAACCTGCCACATTTTGAGTGTTTTAGCCATGAAAACTAAAAACTAAAAGGAAAAAAAAAATGTTGCAGACTATTCTGGCCTTTATTACTTTATTTTAAAAACTGTCCCAAATCTGGACATGGTCCCGGGCAACCTGCTGCAATGAACCCTGGTTGAGTGGGGAGGCTGCACTAGGTGGTCTCCAGAGGTGCCTTCCAAACTCAACTATTCTGTGATTGGAGGATTTTATTTTTTGCCTACAGCTTTGTAAGACCAGGCCAGGACTACTTGTTACACATCCTCATTTTGTGTGCTGCTGGCCACATGGGACAGAAGCTTGTCAGCTAACAGAAGGCAAGGAGAGACACGTAGAGATGCTACAGAGGATGTGCAGAAGTCAGCAGGGAAAACACAATTCTCCTCATTACCTGGGAAGAGGTAACAGCCAGGAGTCTGCAAAGGGAGCAGCAGAGCTCTGGCAGATGTGCTGTGCATTGCCGTGGGACCTCCTGGCTGCACTCCAGGTGGCCCTGGGGCTGTTGTACCATCTTCTGCTCCTGCAGGGATCTGAAACACATAGAGGAAAGCCTGAGGTGACTCATCAGGCGAGTTTAGAAGTTCTATCAGTAAGATGCAAAATCCTCTGATATACTAGATCCTCCTAAAACATTCTTGAGTTTCTTGTAGTCTCCAGTTTTCAGTATCACCTAGCTATTAGTTGATTTATCTGAACAGATACATACATGGATAAATACCCTTTTTATGAACTTGAAAAAAATATCATCAAACTGTTGGATAAAACCTGGGAATAAGCATTACTAATGGAATATTAACCTTTTCACTATTACTAATCAAGTATATTAAGCTTGCAAAGAAACACGGAGCAATCAGAAAGGTGTAATTTCTGAACATAGACAGCAATAATGCCTGAACACAGAGAGAACTTGAACTGTGGCAAAAAAGCAGCTACAAGCAGCTACATGAAGCAATATACTTCATGATTTTCTGCATTTTGTATTCTGTATATACTTTGACTATGCTCTGATGTGTCAGTCTGGGCAAGCAAAATAATAATGAGTGTTAAGAGACAAGAAACCTGGGAAAGTAAAAAAGAAAAAAAAAAAAGTGGTTCTCTTCATGGGAGAAGCACCCGTGGATATGACAGATGTCAAGGTCATGGCTCCTACACATGGAGCCAAATAGCTCTGCAGAGGTGATTTTGGAGCCATGCAGCCTCGGGAATAACTTCATGTAAGAGAATATGAAACTATTTGTCCTGGGTTTAGGTATTTTTCTCTTCAGAGTTTTTAGGATAATGCTCAGAGACTGCCAATCACATTTACACCACCTCACAGAGAATGAAATTTCTGTCATGATTTCGATTATTGCTTCCAAATATTGCCCAATCCAAATATGCTACTTGTTTCTAAACTGACAATGTGCAAGATCTCAATCTAATAAGCTGTTTTCTTCCTTTTCAGATCCACCTTTTTGGTATTTGAACTCAGGTACATAACAACTGAAAACTTACGAAGACTGAAAACCAGTTGAAAATGGATATGAAGGCTGAAGCCTACAGTGTCCATGTGTTTCTTCATGTGGTTTGAGTATGTCCCAAGACTTTGGATTTTCCAGCTTTGGCATCTTTTGTGTTGCAGTCCATAAAGACATCTGAAGAACTGCATTTCTTCTCAGCATCTTTGCTGAGCTGGAATACTGGTTTCTTATCCCTGAAACCAAAAGCACTTGGAAGGTGTGTGTTACTTTTCTGTATATAAGAAACATCACTGTACCTATATTTTACTTTTGATAATAAAATAAGTTGGGAAAATGGAGGGACAGGTTCCCAATGACCATTCATAGTATGGTATTCACACTGATATGGATACAAACCTTAAGTATCAGTGAAATCCTGGGAAACAGACAGAGATCAGATTTCTTCCTGAGAAAACAGTCTATTTTCATTTAAAGACTCTTATTGGCTCTTACTAGTATTTATAAGGGTATTTAAGTATTTATTGTCCAATATACATGATCTCTATCTTATCTGCCAAGTTCTCCTTACTGCCTGAAATAAAATCAATGCTTTCAGCACTTCTCTTCCATAGGTCCATTTGCAACTTTGTAAAAAATTATGTCTTTTTTTCTCTCAAGACTATCCTACCTGAATATCGGGTCAAACAGACTCTTTAGAAGGGTATCTCAACTGCTCTCCAACTAGTGAACATCCCAGTCCACTTTCTCCTGAACTCCGTTGGGATCTAGCTTTGAGTCTGGCTCTAACTAAATACTCAGCAGCCTCAGAGGGAGCAGTAAGCTAGGCTATTCTGTCTCTTTTAAGGTATTAAAAAGCAAAATGTTGGGATTTTTAAGCTGTGAAGCAAGGCAGTTCCAAAGTACATGACCAGCTCAAGGGTTTCAAACTGCCAACATCATATGCAAAATAAAGGAGTATGTTGCCTTTCTGTTAATGGTGCCATTTTAATATAACTCTTTCTTGTCATAAGATTTTTCATGAAAACAGCTCTTTATTCAAATAGCATTATCTGAGGGAGGATGAAGTTAAAGAGCTGTGACAGAGTGAAGTAAAAAAAAATAATTAAAAGTCATGTTATCAAAAGGAGTCTTGTGTGACTCATTCAGTTATTTCATGCCTGTATAAACCCATACTTGTACCATATTTTCATTGATTTTCATCACATAAAAATAATGCTTAATTTTGAGTGTAATGTGTTCTCTATAAAGACAGAAAGATATTTAAAAGTATAATGATAATCACCTGCCTATAGCACATCATATTATACCTGAATGCATTTTACTGCTTCTCTTCATTGTACTCTCTGAAGCAGCAGCAGGAATTTGGAGACACAGTAATCATCCGAGCAAGAAATAGAATAGATGAAGCAGTTGACTGACATATCCTGGACACTGAGGTTTGGTGTTTGGGTTTCTTTGTTTTTTTTTTTGATTAAGCACAATTTAATTAATTTTTTGACTACTTGTGTGGCAGTAACTGTTCAGTACGGTAAGGGTAGATGTTGCATTTATAACTATTATACACCTGGGAGTTGGAAAATAAAGTGTTTGAAAATCAAGAAGTGAGAGAGTTACTATTGCCCTTGCAGCTTTACCATGATGTGCTTATATACACACTTTGTTGTGGGCTGTGGCATGTGTTCAAGGCAGTGCTCTGCATGGAACCTTCCTCCTGATCATGGGATGAAGCTGCTTGCAGAGTGAATCAAGGCTGTGCAAGGAAAAGGGCTAATATCAACTACTGCGCCCACTGTAGGAACTGGAAAGTATTCAGCAGATGAGTCAGAAAGGATGAGCTCATGGCTAAGGCAGATTAATTCTGCCCAGGATACAGTTTTCCTCTCACTGCCCCAGCCACAGAGAACTCCGTTAAGTGCCAGAAGTCACACTGTAACTCTTTGCACTCACTAATAAGCTGTGTTTGATGGAACCCAGGGCTGGATTTGTCCCAGAGCTGAGCTGCAAAAGGTGTTAGCATCCACAACACAGGTGCTCTCAAAAATCCAGGCTGGTCATACCGACCTAGGTGCCCCTTCAAACTGGAAAACCGCTGTGTGTAACAGTGTGCAGAGGTCCCTCTGTATTCAGGATTGCTCTTCCACATGTTTCATCAGTGTAATATTATGAACAGCAAAAACATGGCTTATGGAGCTCTCTAGTCACAACTGTATGAATTTCTACTCTGAAGACACTGATATTTGTGGTATGGAGGAGCTGCTATAGTTGCTATCTTGCTTTGCCCAAACAACACTCTAATCTCTGATCTAGCCTGGCACTAGCAGTACAATGAAAACTACCCTTAAGGTAGACCAAAGTTCATCTACTTCAGCTATTTTCCAGCATCAGTAGCCTCTCTGCTGCTAGAAAATGAATACAGATAGTATTATTCTTGCAAACCGAACACGAAGATATAGGAAGCCTTGGCATTGTGAAAGACCATGAAATTGCAATACTGTTGAGTTGTCTATGGATGCCTTAATATAGCCTTTGTTTAAATGATACCTTGGGTGGAAATATGGAGACTGTACAACAACAAATTGCACCCAGACTTCCAGACTAGAAGATCTTTAGTGCTTACCTGGCAAACTCATGTCAGATACATTATTCCCCGACCATAGAAACCTCTGCACAATCTCCACCATCTTCAGTAGCTAAGGCAGGTTTATATAAACTGTAAGTCAAACTGGCATCTAGACAAAAATAAATTGCATTTGGTCAGCTTTAACCTGAATCAGAAAGAAAGACTATGCCTTCATATGCAGGTTTTTCTAGTACTTCTTTCTCATTAGTCTTTTTGAGACTACACATTCTCCAGCTGTCCTGAATGCAACCCTTCACATTTACAAGACCACCAATAAGACAATGGAAGGTAATGATCTTATTTTAAGGACAAGCAAACAGAGGAAGATATGAAAGCTGTCTAAAAACTTGATTAAGCAGATCAAGTTCAGAGTTATTTACTTATTCCTTTAGACTGAAGTACCTATTGTGAACATTGTCATTTTGTTTCAATTCAGAAAACAGTATACACAAGGAACACAAATATTGAGTCCAAGATTACAATACTGACAATGCTATTTTTGTAATAATCACAATATATTTATAAAATACAGTGGGTTTTTTTTTGTAGCAGAACAGTCCTCTGTTTCAAATCGCAGAACAGTCCGCTGTTTCAAATCTGTTTCAGGCAAGAGTAACTTTACTAGTTTATTGTGTTGAAACAAAGTTAATTTTCCAAAGTCTACACTGTTGAGGAATGAAGTAACCAAGAGACAGAGCTGTAAAACCCACATACATTTCACCCTACCACTTGTGAAAGATGTATCAGAAATATTCATTCATGCTAAGAGCAGCAATTTGAGCTATATCGTTGGTTTCACTTCAATATGTTCACAAAAGCTAGAAATTCTATTATGATTTTAAAGCTATTTTCAAATGCAAACACTTTCCTTCGATAAACATTTAAAAACAAATTTAAAATATTATTTCTCCTATAGCTACAGTCTTGCAGAATATTGTATGTATAATATTAATAGAAATCTTTAAAGACATTTGGCTAACTAAATATACTTTTATTTAGAAAGGTGCAGATTCATCAGGCAAACAGGTCCTTTGTGTTACAATTAATGCTCCTAGTAATTAATGTATTATGTAAGTTGTTTTTTTCTTCAAGTTCATGTAGTACCTTGGTTGTCCATTTCTTTTATGTTTCATAATCTTAAGAGAAAAGATCAGCAGTATAACCAAAGTTCTTACTGCAGCAATAATTTTGCTTCTCTGAATGTCCAGGTATCACTGACCTGCTTGGACTACCTCACATTTCTATAGGGTGACCTCCCATGCTACCTACACTGCAGGAAAGGAGGTACCTGTTGTCATATAGTCCCATCAATATAATGATTGGAGCCTTCTACTGCAAATTTATGTACAATATATGAACAGTGCAACTGTAATTATGACTGAAGGAGACAAATTTCTCCAGATACACCCATTCCATTACAAGCAATATTTGGGACTTGGTTCTACAAAACACAAAATGGCCATTTCTAGTTTTTTGCCAGCTGATCAAGACTGGCAAGCAAAGGATTGTAGTCACTGCAAACCGAGCATTCGTGTGGATGCCTATTGTAACTATGTCATGGCAAGCACTGAAGGGACAATGAGAAAAGCTATTTTGACCTTTGTGAAGATGCTGTCCAAAAAAAAAAAGCCATCCCGGAAGACATACAACCAGCAAGAAGAGAGCAACCAGCATAACACTGCCCGTTTGCACTCTGTATCGAAATATCAGTGCAACTCACTGGAGTGGGATTACCTTAACTGTAGCAGAATGGCACTCACTGTATTTGCAGCTCAGGCAACAACTGCAGTGTAACATTTACCAGAGACACAATAAGCCTGAAGCAAAGCTAAAGCATAGGGTGTGATTTTGCCATGTATTTATGGGGGAAAAACACAGCAAAGCTTGGCTTGCCAGGAGGTTTTGATCAAATTCCACTGGCTGCGCTGCATAATGAGTCCAGTAGCTAGGTTTTTAATTGCTTTCTTGCCCCCAGTTTGGGGTACTGAAGTGTAAGATAGAACATGATGAGAAGGCTTCACAGGCCTTCCTGGCAGACAGATTTCACTCAGCTGATAAGGTTTTCCTATAAGACATCACAGAGCTATGTGGAATTAGTTTGTATGTGACCTGAGCTGTTCTGCAAAGTCTTCCAGACTCACATATCCAAGTGGGCTTAGACTGGTACATTTTACTTCTCGCATCTGTATATAGCTACTGAGGCTGGCAGCAAGAATAGGACAATGGGAGCTGAAGATCTGAAATATGGCAGGCAACGACTGCCTCTGGTGGGGATTAGAGCCAATTTGTACAGAAATGCTGTATCTGAACAGTATTTGTGCTCTGTGGGTGTTAATACAACTCAGAGCCACCCTCACAAGCTGCATGAAAGTCTTTGCACACAAGAAAGCTCTTACTCTCTTAGAAAGCTTCTTACTCTCTCAAAGCAACTCCCATTAGTTTCCATAGGAGATCCAAAGTGATACTGTGGGAGGTCACAGACCCATTAAAATTTGCAAATGAAAACTGTAGTTTCCCATTAATGAAACACTTCTACAGAGATGCCCAGCAAATTTAGGCAAAGTTCAGTGTATTCAAGTCTGCTCAGAGACCGTAAAAAGTGAGAACAGTCACCACTTTTAAATCAATTGTAGCTTTCATGAGCAAGGTGCAATTTCTAGAACAGCATGTCAATTCTGCAGAAAACCATTGTGCAAGATAAGAATATAAATTGTATGATATCAAAAGAGAGAGAAAAAGCCAATTCCTTTTGCATTCACATGATTGCAAATGAAAGACAGTAAGAAACATCAGGGAGTCACTTTTAACAAAAACACAGATAGCAGGTTCTTAATTAGACCCACATCATAAGTATGTGACTGCAAATGTGTCATGAATAGGTAGCACTTTCACATAAGACAAGGTTGATAATCTGCTTTGTTCTTTCAGTAAACATTTATGTATGTAGAGAAATGATCCTGGCCACAAATAATTACATGCTGACTGCTGCAGACCTGCCTAAAGGCTAACTTTGAGCCTAAAATATCTTAAAATGACATTCAATGAGGCTGTAGTTGGTATATGACAGAATGACAGAAAAAGACCTTCTGCCAGACCTAGCCACATCAGAGATGTGCAATTCACATTTCATGAAAACAATCTACAGTAATCTTTCAAATTACTTGGATTTATTTCCTTCTATTTGGCTAAGAAGAAGTACATGTCAAGTTTAGGATCTATACTCATACATTTTGAGGACAATTTTGTAGAGCTGCATTAACTGCTATAGGTTTTAAAGTTACTTGGCTTCTAGTGCCAAGATGACGAAAAAGAGAATCAGTGGGTTGAACACATGAAAGCTATTGGTGTCAGTGAGAGTTAAATGTATATAAGTAATCCCATTTCCATGCCAATGAGACACCAGTTAGGGAACACACTAGCATTACTTCTTCATCCAGTTTTTACAGAAACTACTGTCATGTCTCTCGGGATTTCTCATCAGCCTCCAGCCCTCAGGAGAATAAAAAAATCCAGATTTTCATCTAAATGTTGTTCATTTGCCCATACAACTCCAAAAGAGACTGTAAACGAGCTCTTTATGACTCGAAGAGGTTCTGAAAATGCTGCTTCCTGATGTAGCTTACAAATTTACTTGCATCTTTTCTATATCAACAATTCCCCCTGCCTAGAATATTTCTCATAAATCCCCGAAAAGGAGCTTTTGAAAGTATATGGAGACACTTCAGCCAGAAGGATGACAGCTTAGCTTTGTCCAGAAATGAACCTGACTTATGGTGTCTGAACAGGACCGAGAATTAAGGTATGGTCTTTGGAGACTCTTTAAACTGGACAGATAAATGATTTTTATACTTGGACTCTTCTGTTTACCTTATTCATGATGTCTTTAGTTTAGTAGCTTAATATTTCTTTGAACAGTCATGAGGTAAGAAGAGGATTTCAGAATTACTTCACATCTGTATTGCTAGATTACAGGCTAAGTTGCAGATGTTCTCTGAACTGATCAGGGAATACAGAGATGAGATAGTTTATCACTAAAGCACTGAAGATTTCTTTTTTTGAGTGAGCTTTTCTTCCTAAATATTCAAATCCCTTTCTTATTCACATACACATGGACCATGAACAAATCACCTTTTAACCTTTGACTGCAGTAAGTGAAGAGATTAAATTTTATATTCTTTTCCTCCCATTTTAAAATCTTTCTTGAACCCTTTTGCACAAAGCACGATACAAAAGAGCATTAGCCCTAGAGTAGGTTATTTTATTCCTGCAGCGATGGTACTAGTAACTTGTACAGAAAGAGCATATTCTTTCTGCTCATGTGATATTCCCCTGCTCACATATCCTTTGGCACAGTGCTAGGTAGATTTTGTATTGTCCCAAATAGGTATTTGAATAGTGCTGCAGTGCATATCAGAGCAGCATACAATGGGATTCTTTTTCTCTAAGGATGCAAAATATAAATCCATTAATTAATCAGATTTCAGTCCCTCTCTTTGTCTTTAATATTCATTGATCATAGACAGTTGTAGTTCTTTAAAAATTGAATACTGTTTACAGAATATGAGACAGGTCCATACCTGTACCTTTCAGTTTAGTATCTTGACTAAATACTCTCTTCATGCTTCCATTACACAAATGTCTTTAAAATGAAAGTAAAAATAGTAGTGACATATATATTTATAAAAATTAAATATGTATATTAATAGGTATACCAGTAGACATGTATGTAGGCATAACCACTAAGAAAATATTAGAATTTTTAGATATTGAAAAAATACAAATTTTAATATTAAAAAAAATTAAGAAAAATTTTAGAAATCTTTATCGACATAGACTTTTTGCAACATAATGCTTCCCCACTCAGTTTTCCTGAAGCATGTTTGCCTTTTGAGTGTTACCCGAGTTTTTCTTGTTTTTTCCAGAACCACATTCTTCTCAAAGCTGTACTGTGATCATGCCTTGCTCATAGGTAGCTGTAGGAATTTTTATACTAGAAACACTTTCTTAGAGATAATTTTGTCTAGCAGACACAGAATAATCCTGAGCCAGTGGCAATACCTTATTTGGAAAAGTAATATTTAGAGACCTGACAGGTGTTTTGCCACTGGCAGGGAAAGCCCCGTGGTATGTGACCTGAAATTCTCGGTAATAATGCAGATCCTTTCCGGATACAAAGGAGCTGTTTATCTAGGTCCTTCCACTGCCTTGGGCATGGCTGCAGACTCCGCAGCAGGAAGTGCCATCACTGAACCAGGGTTACTCCATGCTTCCCCTTTGTATTTTCAATAATTACAGCAGATAATATGACACCTGTGCAAAATGTCTGTCCATTTGGCCTTTCACAAGCTGGTGGTTCACTGGAGGCCCATCTTTTTCCTTATAACTTGAGGATTGTGTATTAAAGGACAAAAAGAAAAAAAAAATCCCAACACATTAATAGATCCAGATTTCTGCCAAACTGAAGATGATGTCCTGGCATGTTATGACTTTATAGTAACTGCGTGCAATGTTTGCTGCATTTCTTCTTTAATATCAGCGAAAGGGAGACTTATGAAAGAGTTTCCACATATTATACAGCGAAAATTGTTTATCAGTTTGTTATCCCAAATCTTCATTAGACGCTCAATAGATAACGAGACTTCGAAAACCACAAGTGGTCTGCAGCTTTTGAACTTCAGATTGCTTTCTCACTTGAGGCACTTGAAAACAGGTTTATGTGATATATATACTTATAATGAAATTAGCAATGGAAACTGAAATCCCTGAAGATCTTCCTTTCAAGAGCTAATGGGATTTATAAATCCTATTTTCACATGGCACTTTTGTACTCTAGATACACATGAGTACAATTTCTGACTGTTTATTTCCATCCTTTTACATCAGCTGTATGTTTTTGTCACCTTTTTCCCCAGTAGAACTTCTTTGTGCTTTTTAAGTAGATGCACCTCATCTGTGAGCATAAAGTAAGACAGAAAACAAGTAAATATAATATGAGACTTCCACTGACGTCCATTGTACTTCCATATTCCATAGACTTTGAGCCATGGTCTTCTGGGAAAAGAAAATTAAGGCGGCTGCCCAGTCTACAGATAGGGAGTGGGGCTTGTGTGTGAACCTGAGAAGAGTCTCTTAGCTGCTCTAAAGGATGGAAATACCTGCTGGCAGGTCAAACTAGAATGCAAAATTCTGTTAAAATTGAAAAGGAGCACCACGATCCATGACCTGAGCAGCAGAGGGCCTGTGATGGTGAAACCAGGAGAGTGCTGGCCTGGGAATGTGATTTTTAGGACAATCAGTGAGCAGCTAGTCATCATTTGGCAAGAATTATCCTTCCAAAGTTTAAACTAAAAGGGAACATTTGTGACTGGTGAAGATCAATAGGATAAGAGCAGCTGAAAACTTCAGCCTATTGATTACTTGAAGATAAAAACACATTTATATAAGAAAATGTGTACAAAACTTGGGCTAAGTGAAGGTGGACACACATGTACCCTCCAAAGTGATGAGAACCGCTTAATTATTTTTTTTCACAAATAAGTAAAACTGCCTGTCTGGGAAGAAAGTTGTGGCATCATGTATGCTGAACTAATTGAGAGAAGTCAAGGTGTGAATGCTCTGGTCCCAGACTAGTCTTGAAGACCTGCTAGAGAACAAAAGCACTCAGGTAAGATGCAGAACCAAGCCTCTACCCTCTGCATGTGTCACCTTTTGAGGCAGGGAACAACAAAGTGTTCAAAATGATCAGGTGAGACTTGGGTGATACCTGCTAACATTGCTGCAGGGGAAAGCTGGAAGAAGAGACTGGTGACACCACCCTCCCTCAAGAGAGTGGCCATGCGCTTCCTTGCTACTACTGCAAAGCTGGATAAAAAAAGGTATCTGTATGCAGGGAAGAGGCACTCATACTGATTTTTTGAGTCAGGTGGGCCTATACCATAGGAATGGAGGTGGGAACTGCTGTTTGATACCTCACGTAACCTTCCCAGTGTTCAAGGACACTTCAGGAGAACTGCTTCAATGAGTTTTGGTCAAATTAAGTGGCTAGTTTTGAACACACTGAAAAAAATGGGATTAAACCCAGGATTTTTTTCCCAGAAATTGTTTCTTAGAAAAGTATTTTTTAAAAAACCCCTTCAATTAATTTTAGAAGATCAAATTTATAACTGCACTAATCTCTATTAACACAATAAAGAAAAGGCTGATTAAGACCTCCCTCTCACAACAGTTTCACCTTTTATACCAAACAGTCTTGTCAAGAACCCACAAATCTGAACTTTTCCTTTCAGATTAAAGTACTTCTTTCTTTTCCTTTTCTGCTTGGTCATCAAACCAGGAGGAAGAAACTCAGTCCATTAGCAATCCTACCCAGATAGTAGGCAGCAGAGAATAATCCATTGTATGAGACACTGCCTTGTGTGATGCTGACTGTACAGAGAAGGCAAGTGATGAATAGACAAACCAAACCTACACGCAACTACTCCTTGTCTCTTCCCTTAGCCTTTCTGTCGATCCCATCCTGTCACTCAAATCATATGATTTCTCACACTGAAAGCAGTTTCCAAAATGCTGTTTACCTATTGCTTCAACTGCACCATTTTTATGTAGTCTTTCTTTTAACCATCATGGCAAATACATAGCATACTGAATAGCATTGGCAGGGCAGACACTGTTTGTGATTGTAATAAGTATGTATATGATTCGTGTCAGTAGGGAAACAAATGGTTTTATTGCACCTTCATAAAATAATAAAACCAACTGTTGTAAGGTCATCAGTTTCCCTGAACCATTATCAAGAAATACCTGAATTACGATAGGGAATCTGTCAAAACACTAAATCCTAAAATTCCCCTTGTCACCCCTTTATCAAGGAATACCTGAATTATGGTGGGAAGTTATCAAGATACTAAATTGTAGTGTAGTAATTAACCAGGTGTAAAAATAATGACTTAATTGTAACCATATAATGAGAAGTATGTACGAATTCATATGTATACCATGTAATGAATATGTATAAAGTGGCTGGATAAAAGCCAGACACACGTTCTACCTGATACGTGAGTTGGTGGAGCGAAGACTCCCCCCTCATGTCCAGGCCTGCATTGCTCTTACCATACAATAAACCTTTTTATAAAAAAATAAATTCATCGGGGTGAGGCTCTATTTCTCACATGTTCTAGGGTCAGTGTTATACATTTAAGATGACTATCTCCTGACATATCTGCCATTCACCTTTGGAGAGAATTTCTACCGAATATGCCTGAAACAAATCTCTTTTCTCCTTCCCTTTTCTTGGATTATGAGTTAAATAAAACACAGCCTATGACATTAATGGTCTTGTAATATTGGTTGAACTATTTGGATGCTAGGAGACATTGCAACTGAGGTGATTTGTTCAAACAGTGTATTGGATTACAGGTTTCTTTTTGCTTTTTGTTTTGCTTTTCCCTGTGGGACCCATTTGTACACTGAACAAAGTAGGAGCCTGCTTAATACAGCTATTCAGTTTTATCTCACCTTCATTGTCTTGTCAAACCACACAGTACCTCTGTTTCTTTTCATGAGAGGAAAACCGTTGCTTCTCCTGTGTGTTTCTGCACACGCACACTGTAATGTCTGAATACATAATAGATAGGTGTACATTTACTGCCACAGCAACCTGGCATGATCAGCTTCAAGTGGGATTTCTCCTTTTAGAGCACTTACATTATACAAACTTGTAACACATAATTATATAGTTCTATAACAGATGTGCTGGGGATATGGTTAAGATGCTGAAATGTTTTATGGCTTAAACATTATTAAGAACACCAAAGCTCACTCCCCGCCTGAATATGCCATCTGAATTTCAGAGTTGTAATGTGAGTTAAGCCTCCTGACAGGAACTTGAGATAAGATAAAGGTGATGCTATTGTATAATCATATCAGGTTTAAAGAGATGTAAACAAGCCCGGCAGAAGGCCAAATCCGTCAGACTCCTTCCCACGCTCTCCCCCTCCCATGAGATATGAAGGCTCAAACAATCAACAGAGTGCTTTGCTAACACTGTGCAGAGTGGTTGCCCAGGTGCTGGGGGTGTGCACACCCAACACCTCAGGCAACAAGCTGGGTATTAAAAAAGACAGAAAGAGGCAAATCCTGCCAGGTGGGGTAGTGCTTCTTTTTCCTTATACAAATTACTCAGATGTGATAACTCCCCCTCAAGGAAGCACCAAGACATTGATGTGTGGCCTGGAGGTATTCATCTCTCCTGATGGGCCATGATGGACTCGCCTGCACTGACATAATAGGCAGCTGTAGCGTCTTAGAAGGTGTCAAAGGCTCATGACACATCCTGTGAGCCTGTACCACATCATCCATTATAAAACTCTCTGCCCAGGAGGAGGTACTAGGACCCTGAGCATATATATAACTCATGAAAACTCTGAGTTTAGTGGACTCTCTCCACCTGTGATGGATCAAGATCGTCATTTCAACTAACAGACATTGAAATTGCAATTACCAAGTCTCACTACTGGATCCAACAGGTGGTGACTATATAGCTTTCTACTTCTATAATTTCTTTCTCTTATACATTTTCTTAAGTGCTATTTTTATGCTTTTAGATTGCTATATTACTATCAATAATAGCAACCAAAACTGCTAAATACCTGTTTTTGTCTGCAACCAAAGTTGTTCTAAAATAAACCGTACATATATACATTTAGACACACCAATCATTCAGTGTTGTTTCACTTCAATCCACCCCAAGAAATCTGTTAACATGAACCTGGGTTACCCTCACCTTCTAGGGTGGGTTGTAACACAATATGACATTTGAACTAATTCAGATATTTTAGGTAAACTAGTAGTGCTGAGAGCCATAAGGATTAAAGTATTTGCATTGTGCAAGAGAGCAACATCTGTGTCATAGCCCAGTGCCACAATATTTAGGCATGACCTCTAGCTTTGAAGGCCAGTTCCTAGCAATTTGAAAGTGGTCTGTTTGAGTGTTTATGCCTTACATGAGAAAACAGGGGGAATAAATTACAGGATTTGTCTGCACAGCAAAATGAGGTGTGTCATCTTCTGCACAAACAAGCTCAGGTCATGGATGGACACTCAAGCAGACTTTGCAATATGTCACCGAGGGAAGGGCCTGGTGGTGGATGCTCACTAGTTATAATGCTGTGCACTCAGGCAAAGCTTTTTATTTATGGTTCTGTTTGCGGCTGGCAGAAGAAAACACACCACACTTACTAAGTGATTATCCATGGTAATTCTAAAATGAGGCCACTCATTGTCTATTCCCAAGAGCTGTCACAGTTTCAAAGCAGTGATTCATGGGGAGCTCAGTGCATGGACACAGCCTGCTTGCCTGATGTTAGCATCTCACTGCAACACAACTCCCTCTCACAGAGGCTTAGAATGTTTTTCAAGGGGTTTGAGAGGTTGGACCCTCAAAACTGTGTCCTCCCATGAAGAAAAGCAACAGGATTAATGCACTTTTCTTCCATAAGCTGTCACTAGCAACAGTAAATTGTAGAGAAATAAAGTCTTTCTCTCCATGTGACTTACAAGAGTTTAAATCAATGCCCCTTCCCTATGTGCCTTAGTTCTTTGTGGCTCCTTTTGGCATGTTTCCTATCTTTAGTCTTCCTTCCCTTGGTGCCTTCTCCTTCTTTCTCCATGCCCTTACTTCTCCTCTCCTGCTTCCCTCAGCTTGCAAGTTTGGCTTTCGAAGGTTCCTCCTCCACCACCTGCTCCCACAGGACCTCAGTCCACTCTGCTAACCCTTCCTGCAACACTTGTGCTCAAGCACATTAGAAAGTAAATCAACATTTCAGGTTGGTACAGACTTGGGCAGAAAGTCCAAAAAGAGTGGTTTCTCTTTAGCTGTGTCCAAAATCAAAAATCAAAACAATTGATTCTTCTGTAAAGAGTGCCCAAGAGCACTGGCAATCTCTATGCTAAGTGAGATATAATTAGTCCCACTCCAAATACAGGGCACAGAGATTAAATAGCCCAGCTACTAAGGTGATGAAAGCTTGCAGCTGATAGTGTCTAAAAAGGCCTTATTTCTTCCAATGAACATCAGATATTTATTGTGAAGTCTGATCTGGATTTGAAGGCAGTATTTCATAGCCACAAAAGTTAGAAATATGTGAAACCTTGAAGCTGGGTGTACTGTTCATGCCAGCTGAGCAGCATGGGAGAGACTGACTTTCTGCCTGTGAAATTCAGAGGATTCAGTATTTCCTTGCCTTTTTGCCTTTCACTCAGCCTTATATTTTGGTAGAACAGAGAATTGAAAGCACCACTGTTTGAAAACAACAAACCTGAATATAGCCATAAAGGGTTTGTACAGTCTTTAGAAAGAAGTATCAGCTGTTAAAGTCTGTGTACAGGTGACCAGCCCCAAGGCTAGAAACTAACAGGGAAACAGTGTGGAAAAGAGCCAAACACTGCACAGGATGGAAGAGGGAAAGCAGCTGGCCAGGCACAAGTGAGACTGCACTAATCCAACAGGAACAGGAAAAAACTACGAGGCATTTCAGACCGTGAAACAGGAGCACTTCCCTTTAGGTGAAACCTAAAGAGATGGGGAGATGCTGATTTATTGGCTGTCACTGAGGTCAAATCAACAAAGCTGGGGCCTGTGGGCAAAAATTTAAATAGGGGTGCATCAGTTATTTGGGAAGGGAAAGGTGTTAAAAGGGATTACTAAGTGAAACAATTCATTATTTGGGCTCTGTGGGTTACTTATCAAACATCCCCACAGCTGATCAACACAGACTGGAGCAAGACAATAAACCTGTTGTAACCATACTGTGTGCATCTCACTTCCTTCCCTTGTCAGACTGGTTGAGAGGGTGTCCTTGAATGTCAGGCTGGATGGGGCTTGAGGATGGACTGAACACCACCTTAACATCAGTGTTCCTAAGCAATCTTCCTAACATGCACCCAAAATTGTTTATTTATTTCTGTTTTAATGAAGATTTAGTGCAAGAAAAAGTGTTTAGAAGTAGTTCCTGCAGTTAATGCAGAACACTGGTCTAAGCCTGTTTTACACTCTTCCTCCACATTGTCCTTTGTAGCAGCCCTTGGCTGAGCATAGCCATGAGAACAATGTTCATGCTCCAGCCACGCCTTGGTGTTCCACCTGTACCCTGTCCTACTTGTTTTCCTTATTAATACACTGCTCAGGGGAGGTAGAGACACTTGCCAAAACTGGGCACTTTCTGGAGTTGTTGCCCTCAGTAAGGTAGCACACAGGAACTTGTGTCAGTCTGTCTTGTGTCTGTGCCCTTGTCCTCTTTCCACTTTATTCCCTGTC
This sequence comes from Anabacerthia variegaticeps, assembly GCA_035583185.1. NCBI lineage: Eukaryota > Metazoa > Chordata > Aves > Passeriformes > Furnariidae > Anabacerthia > Anabacerthia variegaticeps. The sequence continues at coordinate 43,655,381 of JAWWEW010000112.1, read as the reverse complement.
AAGTACCTTCCCTGGTTAGCAGACCGGAAATTCAACTTCAGCAGTACTGAGAACTCTTGGGGGTGCTGTCACTAATTGAACCAGTGGATCACTTTTTTAATTCCCCCACGAAGAAAGTTTGGGAGAGAAAAAAATCTATTAGATGGAAAAAGAAATTGATGTTTGCAACTGACAGCCAGCTAAGGATAAACTGAGAAGCAAGAGCTCTGGCAGGCTGCAGCCGTGCAGTGTGATCTTTTTCCCAGTCTGTTCACATGAAAGGTGGTTTGCCAAACCAAACACACAAAAGCTGGAATTCTGCCTGTCTCGGGTAACTCCATCAGTGAAGTTTGGTGCAATTTAAAAAAAAAAAAAACAACACAAAAAACAACAAACCAAACCAAAACCAACAACAAAACCAAACTAAAACCCTCAGTCCTCTGCCATGCAAGGTGCAACTCCTGCCTTGTGGACAGAGAGGAGAGCTCTACCAACACCATGGCTTCCTGCAAGCCATAGCTGCCCTTAGCTGGGCCGAAGTGAGATGTAGGCAGAGCATGAGCCTCCTTTAAGTAAAACATACCAAAGAGAGGGGCCACAGGAAGGTGGAGGCCTATAATTGCAACCACAGGTGGCCAAATGCTACTTCCATGCAGGGTCCTCCCAAAAAAGCTCAAATCCCAGTTCCATGTGGACTTTTCATTATGTCCCTGTATTGGGCCCCCAGGAGCAGCACCAGAGCCTGAGTTTGCTGCTTTGACTTGAAAGGACACCCTCAGCCAGAATGTTGTGACAGACAAAGCACCTTGGGCCAAGAGATACACAATTTCTTCAGGGAAGAAGAGAAGGGTCCTGTGTGCAGCTCATGCCTGTCTGGGGTGCTCAAGTTCTGTGTCTGCCTCCACAGCTATAGTTCCTGCCTGGCTGGGGGGTCAAGCAGAGCCTCAGCATGTGTCCATGTGCTCCACAAGCCACTGTATGGGTAAGGTTTACATACCAGCTCAGACTCAACTTGGCTGAGGTTTTTGTTTCTTTGTACACTCCTATGCGTCACCTCTAGACAAGCATCTTCTTTTCACAAGCTCTGCACAAGTATCATGGTTTCTCATGCCCTACTTTTACAGGTTACCAGCAACCATGAAATGCATTTGAATTGTTGTATGCAGCAAAGACATTTGCTATGTGAAATTTCACTCAACCTAAATAGAGCCAAGTACCAGCCTTAGGAGGAGATCAGAGGTCATATCATTACAAGTTGCGCTTTAGGGCATCAACATATTCCTCCACCTCCCCACAGGCTTGAGGGGACATTGTGGGAAATAAAAGAATATGGTTTTATTACAAGCAAATAGTTCATTAACTCAGGAACTATTTTCTCTAGGTGTACCGTGGAAGTTGTAAGGTACCAGGTCCTGTCTGGAACTGGTGCTGGGGACAATTTGCATTCGGGAATAGGGAATTATGAAAATAGATAATGATATGGCTGGAATGGGCCCCCACCACGTGGCAAGCTCTTTGTGTGCAGAGGAAAGTGGTCATTCTGACCAGGAGACCCCATCTCCCTGTACAGGGGGGCATGCCAAATCCAATCACAAGAAGAGGCCCACTCCTCTCATTATGCTGACAAGGCGGGACTCTAGGGACACATAAAAAGCATGATTTTTGGGGTGGGGGTGTGCTTTTTGGACCTTCCTGGCCGAGGCACCCAGCACGTGCTGAAATAGAAACTTTCTTTTTTCTGCTAAACTTCTTTATCTCATAGATATTTGTATCTTAGGTAAATTGAATAAAAGAGATTTTTCTCACAACATCCCCATGCAAAAGTCTCTCCCAAATAAGCAGAGTAGGGACATACCAGGCTTTCAGTCTCTGGCAGCCTACATTTTACTGAAGGTTGCTTCATGTTAAAACTTCAGGAGCATTCATCCCTAACCTCTGACACTCCATAGCAGTCAGCTGTTTTGCATTCACTTGCCATCACAATAGGGTGGTTTCTTCTCCTGAGAAATGTCTGAAGCAATTGAGTTTGTAAAAGTGCCAGAGACTAACCATGAAGGCATTTTTGCTTGTCAGTGGGTTTTAAAGAAGCCATTCAGTGGTGAACTGGGCAGGGATAGAGGAAAGAATTGCCCAAGGGTCCCCCAAAGGGGACTGTTCAGCAGCAGGTGGTCAGAGCAGGGGGCAGGGTTGAAGGAAAGATTGGGATGAGAAAGGAGTGTGCCAATTGAGGGGAAAGTAAGGAGGACTTAAGGCAGTTACGGATTTATGACAGCTGGGATTTTATGAAGCCTTTCAAAGAGTGACATGCTCTTTAGGCATTTTGAGTCTTTTCCATTGCTGTGTGATATGAGAAATGCAGCTGCAAGATGGCACATGGCTCAGATAAGAGGAGGCTAATAAACATATGGATGAGGTTTAAACCTAGCTAGATCAAAGGAATATATTTGGCTATTCCCATAGCAAGGGCTTTATCCTTGCCTTGCTATTTCCCCTCAGACAGGAAAGTCATCCTTTAGTCCCAGTGCAGTTTAGCCTTTTTCTTTAGGTCTCCAAACAACACTTGTGAGAGTCTAAAAAGAAAACTGATCTTCTAGATTACATTTGCTCCCAGCATAGCTCTCTGATTTCTTTCTAGTCTCAGCTTCTCACTCCCTAACATCACCCTCAGTTTTACAGAGTCACACACACCCCAAGCAGCAGTTACAGCCCCTCACCAGTCCCCGCACATCCACTCTGGCCCTGAGCTGAGGAAAGGTGCAGCAGACAGAAGACACATGCTTGGTCTTACCTTATTCCAGGAGCAAAGCCAGAGCTGTTGCACATACATGGGTGCACTGACCCAGATAGACTGCCTGCAAAGCTACTTGCACCTCTTGCACCCACCAACACTGATAAGAGCCACCATCACTCTCTGCTGCAAGTCCTCAATCCGTAGCTAAAGCTGCCAGGACTTGTTTTACCAGGTGTTTTTTCTCTGCATGTTGCTTAGATTTCTGTGATACTCCATTTTATCTAGCCTTAGTCTGACTCTCTGAAGAGGAATAGCTCTTGCCCTTCAAACCACAGACCTCTCTCCACCCTGTCACTGATTGCCATCATCTACCCCAGCTGCCTGGCCTCACTTAAAGGAGTTGTCTGAACCCCAGAGGAAATACTTTCTTCTTTAAGGAGCTCTGGACATCACTGTGACTGTTCACTCACATTAAACCAATAAAGTTTGCAAACATGCTTAGCTAAAAGAAAACGACAACATCTGAAATATAGTGTTGAGTGCGATTTGGGGGCAGGATTTGGTCTACTGAGGAATGTTAATTTCCCCTTTAAGATAAACTCTACTTTATCTGTTGCAAAAATATACAGCTTTGTTTACTCTCCATTGGCATTTGTCCAACAGACAATATTGTCTAGTTTTGAAAACACATCAGGCCACACAAAAGAGCTGTCAGACTCTTACTGAGCTGATGATTCCTTTTGTATGGTCATTTTCCTTATCTTGTGATCCAGTCTGTTGTCTTTAATTATTTTAAAATGAACTGCTGCATCTTATCTTTATTAGACTATTTTATCTTCTGTTCAGTCTTGTATATCTTCCTTATTCACAACATTAAAAGTAAAGAATTGTGATTCTTCTTACTTGATTATTGGTGTTTTACCTTATTGCTTCTTAAATTGGGGAAGCGCTTTTAAATAAAAATTTATACCCTGCTTCCCTTTATATTCTGGTTCTCTGGTGTGAATGTTCTCCCTGGCTGCTCAGCTCTTTCCAGCACACTTTTCTCATATGCTGGACGATGAAATGCCATGTCCACCAGTTCGTCTGAAACATAACATAATGGTGGAGAAGAAAGACTCCCAGAAACTAGAATAGGTGATACATGAACCCACCTGTTCTGTCCACATTACTCCATTTCTCCTGCTTCATTATCCACAGGTCTAAAGTCCTGACCACTATGCCCCTCCCCGCCAGCCCAAACACCATGGTCCTTTCCTGTGTACACCAGCTTTTCTTTAAGCTTATTTTAATTTTGGCTGGTTATTCACAAAAATCCAGGTCTGATCTACACAATCTAGTCCCACCATAGCATGGACAACAGGTAGATAAATGCCTAGGTAGCTACATTTCTATTGGTTCAGCAGAACACATACATCCAGTCATCAACAAAATACAAATTTGGAAAGGTGAGGATTGAGCAAAATAAGCTTTTAGCATTTTCATTACCACAGGTAGAATGCAATGAAGTAGCTCTGCACCACAACACCTAAACAGTCATCTTATAATCTGCAAGTATGCCTCACAGGAGCCATTTATATAATATTTTATCATATTAGGCTTAAAATTAAGAAATACTCTGTGCAGAATTGCAATCACATGAGTTTATGAATACAATAGGACAGGACATGCACATACAGAGTGGAAGTGGATCAAGCATATGGACTAGTAAGAAGTAAGGATGGGAAACTGGGCAACAAGCTTCACTGATACGGACATGGACATAATTAAAAGAGGCCCAAAGAGTGGTGTACAGCACCCCACAGAGCAATCAGAGCTCCACACCAGAGAGCAGAACAGTAACTGGCATCAGAGCAGAAGCTGAAATGAAAGCTGACAGTGGAACAAATGTTGGTTGGTAAAACACAGGCTGATTATATACCAGTTAGCATTGATTTGGATGCCAAGAATAACAGCAGGCACTGGAACAGAGTGGGGGAGTGTGAGGCACTGAGAAAGAGCTCAGCACAACAGAGCAGGAGATGATTAAACAAACAAACAAACAACAAACAAACAAACCCTCACCCCAAGGAGGAAATTATTAAAGCAGCACAAACACAGAGCTGCAGCTACCTTCTATGGGAAGCAAATTCTGCAGCAAACCAGCAGACTGGGAAAGCCAGGAAATGGCAACTTTACATTATTGGGGAAAGCGAATTGAGCTGAGCTGTTAGCCAGGATATGTTTGACCTTTCCGAGAAAACCAACTTAAGAACTTTTATTAATGACCATGGCAGGAAGATGAGCCAGCATAGAAGGAGGTTTGATATTTGGACGCTCTGCAATCCTGCCTGCCATGCGATAGGAAGGCACACAGCCACTGGCCATCCCTGGCCCTGGCCAGCATTCTTTCTCACAACCAAGAGAATGTGAGACATCCACACTACTCTTATGCAGGGAGTCTCATTAAACTCTTGAGCACCTGGGGCTCTGTTGGAAATTGTGCTAAAAAAAGGCACTTGTCTCCTGAGCAGCAGCATACTCAGACTCTGCGGCCATATCTTACTGGGAGTAAGAGGATGACATCAAGAAGAAACACCCAATAGGTTAAACCATATTACATCTTGTATTTCATGATATGTAAAGTCAATGTTTCTTTCAAGCACATATGACAAGTATTTTTCATGTCCTTTGTTACATTTTATTAATAAGCACAGGTAAAGTTAGGAAGATAACAAACCCCATCATGCTTGCTGAAAATGGTGCAAGGCAAGGCCTGTGTTTATAATGGGTGACTGGATTATGTCATAGAAAGAATTAGGTAATCCTGGGGCTAGTAAAACTATGGAAAATTATGGGAAAAAGGTGTGGCATAATTGACCCGGGGTCAAAGGAGAAGATCTGTTGTCTTGTGCTGAGGTAGAGAGGGATTCTGGGGAGGAGGATCACCTGGTTGCACTGCAAAACCATAGGCTGCTGCTTAACCTCCTGCATGCAACAGCCAGGAAAGACGTAACAGTGGATCCAAGAAGTATCAGGTGAGGAACTTCCCACAGTGGTAGGGAAGGCCCTGGCACTGGATAGGCACCACAACAGCCTCACTGAGCTGTTAGTGTGCACTTTTCATTGGCTGCCTTATAAAAAGAGGTTTTTAAACAGTAAAATGGGAAAATGCCGCTCAGAAACAAGAGATGAGTCTTTCTGTTTCTTCAAAAAGCCTATCTTGTGTAGCTGTGTTAACAGAAAAATGAGAGAGTTGGATTATATTTGAGCAATAAATACAGGAAGAGAGAGGAATTATTTTTATTCAGATAAAAGCTGCTATGATTAAGCAGGTATACACTGAAAGAATTTGGCTTGTAAAGAAGATATTTGATTTTCAGAAATAGAGTGCCAGACCCACCTTTGACCAGGAATACTGGAAGAAGATATTTGACTATTACAAAATAATGTCAGATTACATTACAGAGTAGATTGTGTGAACACAGGGATGGTTCTTGGGTTTGGAAATGATGGTGTAAGATGTAGGGTTTCAATTTCTTTAGTATTATTCGGAGTTCCAGTTGAAAAGATGATACATGGATGATTCAGTGACAGCCCACCAGTTTATGTTCTCTCCTGACCTCAGTGTGGTCTGGGTCAGCTGAGATAATTTTGCTTGCTCTTTTCCATGAAATTTTAAGTGTCATTAGACAAAATGTTTGGCAGCTGACAGAGCATGAAACTGAAAAAAAGGATAAGATGAAGAAAGGCATTGCCATCTGCAATTGAGAAGTCCTTGCAATTGATAGGCTTTTTCCTCTGTCCTGGACTGAGTGCAGTCCTGCAAACATTTCCACACTTCAATAGATCTGGGCTGGGAGAGACTCTCTCATTTGGGGGAAAATTTACCTACAGAAACCATAACTATTTGTAAAGTTGGACTCTCAGTACATATCCTTCCCAAGCTGAACATTCATCCAGGTTTTCTTGTTTTATTAGAACAGGAGAATCAAATCCCGTTAAGTGACAACAAATAGAAAACATTACACAAAAATACCCCAAAAGGTACAACCCATTTAAATATAACCAAAGAAGCTGTCATTTAAAGTGCATATTTTTTACCCAAGAATATTTCTCAGCTGTTAATCTGTAACATAAATGGGCATAATTTCCTGAGCAGGAGCACTGCTCACGCAAAATCTCCCTCAGAACCAGTCTTAGCTCCCATTAAACATGCTGGATGTACTTAGACTAAACCATTCGACAGCAGCACCTCTCTGAGGACTGATAACTGAGTAAGATTTAAGCCTGCTAAAAACATATACTGTTTTGCCATGGCTTTAATACATACCTAGAGCTAATATGAAGCCCAAGTCGCTATGTGTTTTGAGTTTGTCTCTCTATATGATATTTAGCCAACACCTGTCAGAAATATTTAGCCTGTCACAAATAACTACCTATAATCCATTTAGCTGGGCTTGAGGTTAAACAGTATCATATAGAAGAATAGCTGTTAATGCTATGGTTTGTGTGCAACATTGAAGTTTGGATGCAAAATAGGCCAAACGTACATTAAAACTTCTAGATTCCCTTGGGAATGTGCACCTTAGCTGCTGCTTGGGAGTGAGAATACAAACAGAATATAAGCAAGAGAGGAAAAAAAATTCACATCCGATTTCACTGCCTGTTCTTGCCTCCTCATAGTCCTTCAGAGACCAGTTTGTCATTCCAGAGATGAATTTATGCTCTTGGAATTGAGGAAGAAGCCCCAGGTCTCATACACAGTTCTGATTCTTGGATAAACTGAATGTGTCGATGCTTTAATCTATGGTACAATAGTACCACAAATATGAAAGGGACAGAACCTTGTTGCATTTATAGAGTATGATAGAGCCATGATCTACCAAGCAGAAGGGTTTATAAAATCAATAAACAAGATAAACTGGGTTCCTCTTGAGAGATTGAAATGGGAGTGTAATTCCTTGTAACAGTCAACACATGGGTTTTCTACTGATTTTATATCTCACACCTAACAAGAGGTGAGGTTAAATAATGAGATGTGATTAGAATGCCAGATGGACCACATGACCTCAGGGAATGCCTCACAGAGCTGTCAACATGACAGCATTAGAACACCATCATGTTGCTGATGGAATCTCTCTAAAAAACATTAAAAAATAAGCTTATATTGCATTCCAGAAGGGTAGTTCCTCCTGGATTACAGGCTGAGCACAAAGTGTGATAGGTTCTGTTGGCTATCCCTTTCAGTCAGTTTGGTGCATACACATCCCCTTGTTTCTAGGAATGCAGCAAAATTACCTGCCTAGGGTCTTGCTGAACTGGAGTTGGTGCTTTTCATTTATTCCTCTTTCTCTGCTCCAGCTACTATCTCCGGGAGTTTCACCCAGACTTATTTACGCAGCTGGGAAAAAAATCCTGGGTAAGCACTTGTCCAGGGATTCTATTTTTGTTCAGTGTCAGTCCTGTCCTCATACAGATCAATACATTACTCTGTTTAGTCACCAAACTCACATCTAAGGGCATTCAGGCCTAAAACTTTTCAAAAAACTATTGTCATGTTGAGATTAGTTTGTTTTTCAGTGCACGAATTGCAAAGAAAAATCTGCAACCCTTATTAGCCTCCTTTGTGAGAAGATTGAGATAGCAATACTTGCACCATCGAAATTATCAGTAGCTTAGCAGATACACCATTTTGGATTGTTTAGGGGTGGGGCCTCAGTGCTTTACTCACCTTGGTTCCTTGGAGTTAGGTCTCTTGCCTCACCTCTAATAGGAAATTGCAGCCTTAGTTATATTTCAATCACAACCAGACCTCACTAAGAGAGTCACAGCACAAGGTCCCCAGTGTGCACCACAGGGCCACTGGCCATCACAGGGGGATGGTACAGCCCTAGAGCAGCTCCGGTGAATGTAAGTTCTTTTGGAGCTGTACACTGAAGTTAGTAAAAATATACCTTCCCTCTCTGTGCAATGCCCTCCCTGTAAGGTGCTTCACTCCTGGTCAAGGGTGCATTCAGATATGTGCTCAACACCTTGGTGATGCCTCAGGCACTGCCAGGAGGGCAGAAAGATTGTTGAAATACCCCTGTTGAGGAGCGGGATGAAGGGAAATCTGAGGGTCCCCAAAAATATGGAAGGTATGGTGGTAGGAGTAATGCAATCTTCCCTTTTTACTCCCTGGCCACAGCCCAGCCTCTCTGCAGAGTTCTGTGTACTGGCAGCAATATGGCACCCTGCTTTCAGTGCAGAACAGAAAAATGCATGTTGAAAAACTGAACCAAAAATGAGCTAAGCTTTTGTCAAGATGTCCATATTGAGAAGAGCTCAGCCTGTTTAACCCACTAAAGAGGACATTGAGGAATGCTCATCTACTCAGGGAAAGCTGGTAGCTAATGTAATGTGGTCTGTCACCTAGCAGACAAAAACATCACAAAGTCCTATAGAAATGCTGCTTTTGGGACAACTAATTAGAAATTGTGCAGCTAGCCAAAGGAAACAGGAAATTTTTGACAGGGAAGGTAATTAGCATCAGAGGCAGAGGATGAAAGCCGGCACAGAGTTTCTGTCAGACCTGGAAATCTGATCTATTCTAATACAGCTACTTCAAATATGTTTTGGTTCCTGTGAGATGTCAGGGAAGACCAGCACAAGGGTCATTTCTGCCTTTAAAATGCAGAAATGCACCTTTTCTCTCCATTCTTCCTGACTGTACTTCTCTGTGTCTCTTTGCAATGCACTTCAAAGCCTCCCACAGCTCAGTTTGAAAAATGAAAAGTAACTTCAAAAAAGCAATACCCCCTCTTTGATAATCCTTCTATCAAATTATTTTACTCCTATCTCCACACTGCCTTGGGTGCAGTCCCCTCCCCAGGGGCTGGAGCAGGCTGATTTGCCACTGCCCCCTCCAAGTACTCACCATGTACCCCCTTCACTGGCCATCTTTGCTGTTTGCCTTTGGCCTCAGGGCAGTTGTGCTCTATCCTCTTGTGTCCCATCTACTCTCCCCTCACCACTCCATCTTCTCAAGGCTGGGGATGTTGCTTGCAAGCCTTCCTGGGGCACAGACTGCCTGCCTCCATGCTCCGTGTGGGTCAGGAAAGCCAGGGGGTATTCTCAGCTCTGAGCAGGGGTCAGCTCCCGGGAAGGAGGGGTATGATCAATCAATTGTTCGTATTGATTTTTCTGTTCACGGAACATGCAGTAGGAATTCGAGTTAAATGAAGCCTGGATTTTAATTTTTGCATACTAAATTTCAAACAAGACCTTACTGTGCCATGCAAATAGCATTCATCTGCAAAAGTAGACCATTGAACATCTGAGGGACTTTGTCCCAAAGGTGGTGATGTACTTTGTTACTTGGCAGCAATATTTTTTGCATCTCTGTTCAGAAAGCATTTCCCAAATCGCAGCTGGCAATCACTACACAAATTTAGCAGATCTTTGTCCAAAATCAGGAAACCAGCCGAGGAGTGCAGAATTAGGATTTGCTAATTCCTATCTAAACTGATACTAGAGTTTTCCGTGTTCTGTTTATGCAAGCTTGCTAATTATGTTTTTGCCCATGTGTGGCTGAGATGGAAACTTTACAGTTGTAGGATAAAATGGCAGTGCAGGCCAGAATAAAATCAGTCTAATGCTTATAAGCACAGCAGCAATGCACTTAAAAAGAAAAATAAAACCCTTTAATTCTTCTAGATGAGCTATTAGTTTTTATAGTCATTACATTACTAGCAGAATAAACCTTGGCTGACATAGAGAGTGCAGACAAGTGAATTGTACAGTCCTTATATGCCAGACAGTGGAATTGGTTTCAGAAATAAAGGGGCATTCTTAGTGGTGGCTGCAGCTAAAGTTAATGGGTAGGGATGGGGCTTTCCCGGAGACTGCCTGTCCCCTCACCTAGTCCCATCATCACTCCTTCTTAGGGCAGATGGTAAAGTCCCTTCTGCTCTCTTAATCTCACCTTGCTGCCTATTGAAATGGCCCAGCTAGGTATGAGTGAGCACTTAAGGATAGTCTGAGAATAGTGTGAGCCACATTCTTAAATGGGGAAGATAAACTCAGAAGGTTGAAAGGGTCAACCAGCCTCAAAAAATTAGGCACAGAGAAAAGAAGTAGCAGCTTTATGTGCTACTCTAGATACTTGCATATATGTACTATCCACAGAAGACTGCAAAACCTCTGGGATTAGCACCAAATGAATTTGGGAAGCTTTGAGCCTCACAGAAGAGTATGTTACTCAATTTTTAAGGTAGAGAGTTCACTCTTCTCTTTCCATTTGGCCTGGACACTAAAAAGGAAGCCAGACCCAAGGCCAGGGTCTTGAGCCACATGTTCCCTTGTGACACTGACCTACACTCCTGCTCATGAGTCTGAACACTCGGTAAGCTTAATACAGGAAAACTTATGATAACAAGCACAACTTGCTTCAGGGACTATCTACGTTGGGGAAATGCCAAACCATTTTCCTGATTCCTAGGATATATGGTGCAACTGTAGTAATAGAGTGCTGCAGACTACAAACAAATGGTGGAAAAGCTAGTTCCATTAATCTCCATTTCAGATGACTTTTGGCAATGTCCTTGCTCTTCCTTCCTCTAACTCCTAGTGATAGGCAGTGAAACCTGGCAAAAACTGTGTGGTCACTTAGCAGTTTGCCAGGATGATTTTTTCCTGACACTGGCTGTCAGCCTGTGCACCTGCTCCCTGCCACACTCTCCTTCCTTATTATCTAAATCTGTCATTTGGCTCCAAATGACACATGTGAGGTCCTCTTCTTATCAGGTAAGGCAATTGCTCTGACAAACCTGCACCATCACAAGCAAAATAACTGCACCACAGCCCTCATAATCATTGGCAACATGATGACCTTTGAAGAGAATTATAACAAATCTGTGATAAAATGCAGTAGAATGGTAACTTAGGAAGGGACAAGATTAACACTGTAGGTATTAAAAATGACACACATCAAGTACCTAATATGCATTAAGCAAGCATGGGATTTTGCAGAGCTACTCTCTAGGATTTCAAAAATTACTGTTTCTGTTTGAAACAAGCAATGTTAAGATACACACATACTTTATGTACCAGTTTGGGGGGTTTTGGGTGGTTTTTTTTTTGTTTGTTTGTTTGTTTTGTTTGTTGGTTTTGTTTGTTTGTTTGTTTGTTTGGGGTTTTTTGCTATCTATGAGCTTTTTGATACCTGCTACAATAACAACTGCTAGCAGTGCACAGAAAATAAACCTCATTCTTTTGTACTGGTACACATCTGGAATAACCACTGCTTCTTTTATAGTAATTTGTTTTGCTTCAGCAGAAAGCAGAATCTAGAATAATGAATAATAATGGAATAACATTAGAGCAGTAGTATTTTTAGCAATTTATGGTTCATCTCGGTGCATTTCTAGCTACTATTTACAAAGAAAATTGTAATGTGGAGATGCAAGATTTGGCAAAAGCAAATAGGTTCCATGCAAGTTCCCATCTACCTGAAGGACAGTACTGTCCAAGTGCATGAAAAGCCTTCCAGTGCCTTTCTTTTTTCAAGGGTTCATGCCATGCAGGCATCTGCTTACTGCAAAGCACTTAACTTGAAACTGCTTTGTGGGAAGTAACAGGCAATCTCCATTTGATTCTGTGCAGGACGGTCTGTTACTGACCAAAGCAGAGAACACACACATCAGTGTAGCATGTCATCCACACACCATACCTAAACTAACTGTCCATGCCTCCTAGATACTGTCACAGATCCAGAGCTACACATCACTGGGAGTTAGGATAATATTCTGGGAAACTCTTGCTACACGTCTGTCCTCTCCTTACGCAAGTTCAGACGTCAGCTCCTAGCCATTGCCAGAGACAAAATACTGTGCTAGACAAACATTTAATGTAATCCAGAACTGCAAGTCTTACAAAACTACTCTGACATAAGCACTCAACTAGGGAACTTCTATAGTCCTGGCATTAAAGCTGCAAACAACTCCAGTCTCTGAAGTTACCTACTCGGAAAATAACTCATTTCAACCTCAAGCAAATCTTCAGCATCCACACAAGGTGCCATTGGTGAACCTTGGAAGAAACTCTTAGGGAAGAGGACACGTCCTCTAAGGGACAACATAACTGTCACTTAGCTCCAAAATCAAAACTCAAGTGGGTTTTTCCATTTCCTTTCCTCCAACACAAGGAATGGCCTGTCAGTTCTTTCCCTTGGAAGAACAATAAAACATGTTTATATTTAATGACTGAGAGACAAAGAGAAGATGACAAATGTCACTTACAGTACAGGAATAAAGGTATTAATGGGATATATGCCTGGATTAATTGAAGACAGGAGAGTGAGGAAAGGACCCAGGCAATTCTTTTATGTGTACAAGTAATTTGCTTGCATTTCTAACTCTCTCTTGCAGCTTCTGTTTCACCACCATGCCTTATGACCCATGTTCTCTGTTTGGGTTTACATGCACCCACTTCACAGTTTGCCTCATGGAAAGAGGTGCATTTTATACTAGATTATCTTACATGATAATTTTTCCCCTTCTGATCTGGATTCCAGTTTTAACTCTTCTGATCTTATGTATTGAACTCCACCTGAAGTTGTAAAAGCTGTAGGAAATGAAGGCCGTTATTTTCATCAGTGGTAATGATAACCTGCAATAACAATTTTTCAGATTTCCTTAAATATTGAAACAGTTAGGTCATAAGGACATGATAAATACTATGTCACTATTTTTTATTTGCTATAATCAGTCAGCATTTGAAACAAAACCAAACACACCTTGGACTGTTTTTTTTTATACTAATAACCAGCACAATACTAAGCCACAATTAATATCAAGGTTGCATAACATGCTCTGGAATTAATAGTCCCTTCTTGAGCTGATGCAGGCTGACTAAAGGATGCACAAACGCAGACAGGATTTTCGCCACGTATGTGCACACACACCTCCTATTAAAGAAAATACTCCCACTTAATTGTGCAGGCAGGCAAAAGCCAGACTTTTTATTTAAAATAACAAATACTCACCTACATCACAGTATACTGCTTAGTTTATCGCTTCTGCTTTGAATTTTGTGCTTTCTTTTCACGTGTCTACATTTTGCAATTGTGTACACACTGCAAAATTAACTTTGTATATAATTTAACATCTGTGTATATCCTTTAGAACTTAACATTACATGGAAATTAAATGAAATCTTGAGTTTTAAGGTACTGAAAATAATCAATAAAATTCCACTGAAAAAAACCAGTATGTTTCTTGTAGTACAGTACTCTTAATTTTATGTCAGTGTCATTTTAACGCCGTAGTTTTCAAATATTGACTGCATAAAGAGAAGACTAGGGAAAAAAATATGCCATTGCTAAGTGTGTTAAACTCTGGTGATTTATGATATATGTACAGTATATAAATATATTTATATATATATGTACATATATATTGTTTAACATTCATTATAAATAGAACTGTGTTAACTTAAGCAGTATAAAAATAGCCACTTTCCTGGGAACATGCAAACACAATACGCTCTCATCTAATCTATAAAACTCAAAACAACCAAACCTTTAGCTCTGATTTTCTATAAATATAAATTTTAATTGAAGACTTTCAGCTGATTTAACCTTAAAGTAAGTTTTTCCAGTAAAGATACAAAAATTTGTTTGATGCTAGCTATAATTAAGCTCAAACACAGTATATTTTGGGTTATTTCAAGTATTTTTCCCACGTGCGCTAAATCTAGACACACTGCATTTTTTTTCTTTTACAGTAAAATATTATTCAGCTCTAAACACTAAAAGCCAAATTACAGGCAATCTGGCATGCTTGCACTGCAGGAAAAAGGCTCTCCTCTACACTATTCCTATGTGGGAGGCTGTCCTAATATGGCTATTTGTCCTCCAGATATTGTTCACTGCAAAGCATTATCGAGATTCCCATAACGTAAGATTCTTAAGGCCAGAAGAGAAAGTTCTACAACCCATAAGTCTCATCTCATGCTCACTGAAATTCACTCTGAGGTCCCTGCATTCAGCACAGTGACTGGTAGCTGGACTAAGATACCTCTCCTGTTACAGTCAAAGAGGTTCCAGCTTCAGAATTTGAGCAACATCTTGACTTTTTAGTGACTTTTCCCAAGGGGAAAAAATTTCGGTTCCATCCGAACCAAATGCAACATTTTTCCTTTTTTCTTGCCATATGAAAAAGTGAAAAATTGCTTTGCCCTGAAACATTCCCTTCTCCTCCAAAGTGCTTTGAGTACTAGCTAGAAAAGCAAAAGCAGAAATAGGAGGTATGTTCAAAGGTGATCCTATTTCTGCTCTTCCACGTACCTACCAGCTCAGCAGAGAGCACACACAGGGTTGGATGGAGGAAGAAACATCACTGAGTCCTTCTGCTCAAGAGATTTCAACCATCTATTAGAAGAATGTCATAAGCACATGATTATGCCAGCCATGGCATATCCTAACTCTTTTCCATTTCATTCCTTGTAGCTAAAAACCTACTCCCGCCCATTTCAGGGGACTGAACTGCAGCTGCCTCCCTTTCCTACAAGTCCATCTCACCCAGAACTTTGAATTGCTTTTGCTAACTCTCAGAAAAGTATTTCATACAGAAAACAAACAGCATGGAAGACTCAAGGCACACTCTCTTCAGGACAACATTTTTCTGATGATTAGAGGACCTTTTAAGGAAGTAGGAAACTTAAATGTAAATGGCATGGACAAAGGAGGGACTGCAGTCTTGTTTTTTCATTTCTAGAATTATTATTTGCACCTGCACGTTACTGGGTAGTAGAAGGATGATCTAGATATTCGGCCCTTCAGCAGATCTATTGCCCTGAAAATGTTTTCCAGATTAAGATTCTAGCTATTGGATTAGATCTGTGACTATACTTCAGACAATCAAAAGTGCACAACCCAAAATTACTGTCACCCAGCTGCAAGATGCGGCATGCAACTCAATGAGTTGGATGTCACTGAAGGCCTACTCTCCTAAAGATGTTCAGCTTGTGCAAGCCTTTCTCTCTGGCATCTCTGAAGTGGTACAACTAATTCCTTATCCGTCTAGCAAAAAGGCCTAATGTTCCCAGCCACAACCTAATTTTTTTCCTTTTTCCCAGGGTGGCTCCCACATTTTTTTCAGAAGTCTTTTCTAGTCAGAAGTGATGAATCCTTGTTAAAGTAGCACAGTCTTCCAGCTTTTATATTTTGAGAAAAAAAAATGAGGCTTTCTATTTCTTATGGTAAGTAGCATAAACGCACCAAAACAATGGTATGGATATACCCCGTATTAATTGTTTAGAGAGCTGTCATTGGAAGTTGGGGATTGGGAATTCACAAAAGGCTCGTTTGCCTTCTGATCGTCCTTCATGGAGGCTGCTTGGTCTGAGATGGAAGAGAAGGAGAGCTGGTCATGTTCCATTATATGCACTTGATCCTCTTCCTTGTCCTTCTTCACATAAAACAACTTTCTAAACTTTTTGAGCTCATGGAGTTCACAGAAAGTCTCAAGAACCACCAACATTGCGATAAGGCCCATCAACAGATAACCTGAGTTAAAAAAATAAAAATAAAGTGGTTTAATTATTAGCAAACTAAGTTGAGGCTGGAACAGTTTTAATCATGTAACTTTTCTCCCCCCTGTCATCTCTGACTTGTATGTTCATTTTCTTTATGACACAATTTCAGAGCTTTGGACAGTCACATTCTTTTGGGGTTTTTTTTCATTCCACAATCAGACGGACCCCACATAATCAGAGAAACCAACATTAGTGGCTTCAATTCTGTTACAATTGTACTGGAGAAAAATGCATTAAGGTGTTAAGGAAAGAGAATATGAAAATTTACAATGTGTACACTCCCCCACTTATAACCTTTATGGTTAAGTGTCCTTCAAAAGATCAAAAAGAAATTTTTCCCTCAATATTCCTACGTGTTACAAATAGAAGTAAAAATACAGTGGCTAATTATGGTAATTTGTGTTTGTACCTATTTAACAGGACAAATACTTGTATTTCATGAAAACTTTTGAATTATTTTCCTTTAAAACTGTAAGATATCCAACACCCTGAAATGATTGGAAAACTCAAGTAACTAGAAGTGTGTACAAGCCCAATAAAATCAAAATGAAAAATTACTGTAAAATTACCCCTGGAATTTTAAAAACCTGACAAATTTGCTATATTTGATGACACCTTGAGGATTATTTGAATGTTTTTCCAGCATATATAAACTATTCAAAACTTGGAAGTGTTACTTAAATTATACCACCAATGACTTCAGCCATATACTGACTGACTGATTTTTAAAGGTAATAGTCAGCTTTGATAACAGAGACTTTTGAGAGTGGAATTTATGATCAGCAGCACACTGTGCTCTATTTTTTTTCCCTCTTCAAGCATATGCATCTAAAACTTAAAGGAAGGTGTTAAAATGAACATTTATTAATCTCAGTGTTTCATTAGATCCCTACTATTAATCATTACAATATAATGAGCATGACTACTTGATTATTTTATCATTTCAATGAAGCAAATCAAGCAGAAGCTAAGTGTATAACTATTCATATAATGCATTCATTCAAAAGCTGAACATTAATTGTGCTGAAAGATCAACACAGATTAATGATTGTAATCTACATATGGTCACTGTTCTATAAATATTTCACCTGTAGTTAGAGATTATTCACTGGCAAGAACACTCTCCTTTTCCTTCCAGGAATACTATTAAATCAATATTCCAATACCAAATACTGATCTAAATCAGCACTACAGCTAAATTTATGAATTGTTTTTAAACTTCATATCATATATTAAATGGGAACTATGCACTAACATAAGGAAGAAGTGACAAAGCTATGCCAATTCAAAGGCATCTATAAATCTACACTGATAATTTGTAATTATCTCTGAAACTCAGTCCGGTTGATTGCCATTTCATTTAGAAAGGGCTTGTGTTCTCTTAAAAATTCTTGAAAAGACTGTAGTACTCCATAAGCATTTTCTGATGTAGAACTCCAAAACATCTTGAAGAAAATTTAGGTTCAGCAAGAGAAAACATTTTATTTGTTTCCTTGAGTTGTTCACATGAAAGGAAGAATAATTTAAAAGTTACAACCTTAAAATCTATTGAAATTAAATGTTCTAAGGCCATAACTTTGCCTAAAACCTAATTTTTTTCTTTTTAATATTTCCTGTCATTTATTTCCTAATTGATTTAAATTTTGAAAAAAGATCACCTGAGCTATAATGTCTTCTTCTGATTTTGAATTTTCAGAACAGCTGGGACTGTAACAAGGTCTTTGCTATGTATGAATTTCCATTCACTTCATCATTCAGCACCCACAATTTAACCCTGCAGCTCAGCAGGTTAATAATTAAAAGCTACCACTCATAAGATAAACATGATGGGTGGAGGAGGAAATCTCCTGCAATGGCAACAGGTCTGGCAGGAGAATAAATAAAATGTTGTGTTGTCTAGTTCAAGGCCCTGCTTCAAGGAATGAAAATTTAAGGCCTGACCTTTCTTCAGGTAAAACACAAAAACAAGTTAACAGACACTTTGCCTACACTAGGCTTGCTGGATCATGCACAGAAGCACAGTCAAATGCACACTGGCCTACGAAATGGGCCTGACAGGAAAGTTTGTTTTGGCTGTTCAGTTCTTTTAACTGGTGCATCTGATGATCCAAGAACTGCACAGACTGAAGCTGTACCCAAAACTGGAATGCTTCAAAACACTCTCACTGGAAAATATTGCCCTCAGAATACCATAATTTTCTTAACTTCACTTTCTTAGAATCACTGATCACCATGATCTCTTCTGTGTCAAACATAACGAAACAATTTAAACTTAACATTCATGGTCTCACTTTGCTATCATCTTGGTCTGCTTGTCTGTCTTTAACAGCTGGCCAGCTTCAGCTATCTTCTATTACAACTGGAGTCAGGAACTTTGCTATTCTGCCTCATTTCCCATTGTTCCTTGATTCATCTCTGTCCACCCGTCACCACCTTATGAGATGACCTTAGGTTACATGGATCATCTTCTTGGCTCTGTGATGCTGTGAAATCTTAGCTCAGGGTGCTCTTAACCATTTACATAACAGTAATGTGAGCTTTTTTCCTACTACTAAGAAAGTAAGTAGTTCTGGTTAGCATAATGGGATTCTGGTTTTAGTTTTTTCTTTTTACCTAAGAAAACTAACCTTACATAAAAGTTTCCTCTTTACTGAGCTACCTAAATTAATGCCAGTTTGCTAACTGACAACTTACAGAACAATCACGATCCACAGGATGGAGAAAGAAAGTCTTATAGCTGTATAGAACTGCACAACTTAGACTATGTAGCTTTTCAGTGTAGCTTAAGCAATGTAAAGGTCAGGAGTTTCTCAAAAGACAGAGAGTGTCTTTATTCTATAAAGCAGAACTGATAAAAGGAACATAAGGCTAACAAACTAGTCAAAACTGTCCTTATGGTTGGACACTGTTCAAAGAGCATGGACGCTGTTCTAAAGGGCATGATGATGTGCCAAAAGCAAGAGTTCAAGCAAAGGACAGCCTGAGGAAGACTACAGAACAACCACCAGAGGGTCATGAATGACCCTAAAGGACCACTGAATCAAAACTGGAGGTGTGTCAAGGGGAGGAACAGTTTCGGGAAATGGGAAGGACAGATCTGGTGATGTCATGAATTATTCATTAGATAGCTAAATAAAGGCATGAAGCTTTTGTAACTTGGCATGCATGATCCCATCCCTTCATGCATCTGAAGTCATAAACAGAAGAATGCCTCTCCCTAATTCTTACAAAGAGTCTTAGAGAGTTCCTTTATACTCGGTTTGTGGGCAAGAGTCTGATTGTTGTTTGTTTCGGTTTGGTTGGTTGTTTTTTTTAATATAAAATGCCTTTTTACTTAGCTGGTTAGTTTGACACTTACATGTAATTCCGATTTTATACAGCTCTCGGAATTTTTGATTGTAGCCTTCTCCTGGCACATAGTCACCGAGGCCAATGGTGCTCAGGGAAATGAAACAAAAATAAAAAGATTCCAGAAAATTCCAGTCATCTTCCAGGACCGAAAATATTGCTGCTGGGATTAAGAAGAAGAAGGAGACAGTGATGAACCCAAGGATCATAGCATGGATGATTGCAACAACCTGCTTGGAGAAGCCCCAGCGAATGTGGAAGTACAGTACAGGCCGCCTGGTGACGTATACGATGATGCGCTGTACCACTGCTGTCAGGAACAGCAGTGTAAATGGGATCCCAATGACTGAGTAGATGATGCAGAAGGCCTTTCCTCCATCAGATAAAGGCACTGTGTGTCCATAACCTGAAAGAAAGCAGAGGAGGCATAGGTTGAGTTAAACCTAGGAGCTCAGGTACCAATTTGATAAAAATAAGCTGCACTGCACTATTGCTAATTCTGAGTTCCGCTACTCTTGATGAATGCTGTTAAAAGGTCTGTTTTAAGCAGGCAAACAAAGCCTCAGTACCAGCCATAAGCAAGTAAAACTGAGTACTTTTGTATTTCAAAATTGTGAATATCATTGTATAAATGTTTATTTTGGAGAAGAAAGAAATGCCTGGTCAGGAGTGGGAATTTACACCAGAAAATTTCTAGTTTATTCTGGGTTTTCCTACTGACCTGTTTATTAAGCTTTACAAAGTGATGTAACTTCTACCCACCCTGTAAATTAAAATAATACATACTTCAGAAAAATGTTCCTACATTTACTCTAAGACCTTTTGTGAAAATCAACTAAATTATGTAGAAGTACTACAACTGATGTTCCATACCATCTATTTCCATGCTTCCACATATTATAATCCATCAATGATACCCAAAAGCAGAACAAACATTTTCACAGCAAAACTCCTAGGATCTAAACCACTGTGGCTGGATTTTTGCCTTGCCATTTACACACTTAAAATATCAATAGTGATGTGTTCAGAGTACAGGAATGTATCCACTGCTGTACAGGCTGATTGTGGCCAGCAATCTCAATGCCACAAAGAGTGCAACTATGCTTGAACCCAGGGCAAGCAGGTACACTGCCAAAGCACACTCTGACAGACAGCTTGGTTCTAAATGTAAATCACAGCAACAGAAAAGAACAGTAAATCCAGCATAAACAAGGAATGCTTTCTTCTGTTTGCCAACCAAAGGAAAAAAAAAAAAGACAGTATTTTGTTTTCATTGCAGCAAGGAAGAGGAAATCTCTTGAAATCTAGTGTGGGCAGCCTTTACACTGATATCAAATCAAGCAAGTGCAGAAAGGCCACAGCAGTTCTGCAGCCCCAAATCAGTCAGATCATTTGGGTTATATTAACGCCGTAGAAAAAGGCATTTTCCAGAGCTACTGCAACTAGCTCTCCTGAGCAGTCGAGGCACAGTCTAGTGCATACAGGGTTATGCTGCTTCTGATTTCTGAACTGGGTAGACACTCTGCACTTCCCCAGTCTGCCCAGTGCAGCACTAGACTGGGCAGACATTCCATGAGGGCTCCTGGGAACCCTCTGCCACTCTGCAAGTCCCTTCAAGTTTTATAAGAACATGAGATATTTCTTCTCTATATTAATGAATTTAATAATAGAATCACTGCTTTTTAAGTTTTCCCGAGGAGTAAGAAAAGGAAATATTATTTAAGATGCACAGAGACACTTCCAGACAATGAGAAGCAGGCAAAGTGCTTTATCATTACAATGTACAAAGTCTTGGAGGAGAAACACATGAGGTCCAATTTCTTCATGTTAGCTAACCTGACAGGAAACTTCAGTTGTATTTGAATTTTAATGACATTATGAATAATTTACCCAAGCTCAGTCTTTTGAACCCCGGAAAATCACATTAATTAATGGCTTTTTTTCTTGCTCACCTTCTGTTTGCTTTATCCACTTTGAGATAAAGAGAACTGGAACTGCACAGAGCAGTTCAATCAGATTTAGGAAGTTGCAAGAAAGCATTCTACTCTGTTCCTAATAATGCTGGAGATTTGACTGGCATTTCTGACTATTTCCAAGTTCACACTTTCCCGGCTCTGTTTATCAGAATCCTTGGATCCTGCATCCACCAAGGCAGGCCCCATCACTTCATATGTGAAACTATGACTGGTTTTGCTCTGAGCATGACTTAACATTTTATCCTCATTTTCAAGTGCCTCTTTTATTGCCCACTTGCCCTGTGGCTCTTCCATTATGCCTATTGCCTTAATTAATTTTGTGTCTTTAGTAAACTTAGTTGCTTACCTCTTCCAGGCTTTAGGACTACATTGAACAGCATAAGCCCAACATAGGTGTACAAGGAACAACCCCTGTTCATTCCCCCTAACGGAATGAACTAATCGCTCCTTCTAGAATTTACTGTTTCTTCTACTCTGCTATCTTTCCATACCTCACATCCATACAAGGACCAGTCCCAGTTGCTTAATTTTCTTGAAAGCATTTTGTGAGACAGTCAGCTCCAGGTTTGGCAGAGGAGTGTTTGAGTCTATCATGGGGTAACTAAAACTGGCCTATGTGACACAAACACAAACAAGGCAACTCCAGTGCTCCATCACATCAAGGTGTCTTCAGTAAAGCAGAACTATGGATATGCTATTTGACAGACCTCATTTGGAATAATCTATCTCACTCTGTGTATCCATATTAAAGAACAAATACACATTGGAAGAAGAGCAGAGAAAGGTTACTGAAACCATCAAGGGAACAGAGACTATTTTATGAGAGGAAGGTAAAAGTGGTTGACTTTCTCGGCACAACTGAACAGAGGCTGAAAAGCAATAGAGTATCTCCCTGTTAATGCATCAGCATGCAAGTACTACTGAAGGAAAATAAATACTTAAGATGAAGAAGAATAATAGTGCCACACAAACAGATAGCTTTGATGTAACATGAATAAATTTAGTCTAGAAATTAGAAAAAGGTTTTTAAGTTTCAGATAAGAGTTTTTGAGCAGCCATCCACTTCCAGTAAAGGGGGAGAAAAAACAGCTATGTTAAAACAGAGCCTGATGAAGCTTAGTAACTTCATGGATGGCACAATATCACAAAGCTACACATAACACGCAGAAATTGAGCTTGCAGACCTAGAGAGTCCCTTGCAAGCTCCAGGTTCCTAAATTTAACATAGGTTTGCACTGAACAATGAATCAAAGCTTTCATTAATTTGAACCCAAACATCTGTAGCATGCATACAAACAACAGTCTGACACATTTTTTTGATCATTACACACAGTGCAGGTTGATGGTGATTTAATTCCAGCCTTTGCATTGACCCAGGTAGCAATAAGATCTTTTCTTGGTGAGGAGGGATTCTGTTACTTCTCCAATACTTTCTTCCTTCTGAAGGACAAAAATTACTGCTACACAGTATGCACCTAAACTCAGAGGAACTGAGTCTGGAGGAACGCTCTGCTCCTCAGCTGCTAACAATTACAGGAACTATAATGCTAAAGAGCTTCGACAATTTCAGACTGAGGAGAGAATTTATGCTCCATGCAGCCAGCAGCAGTAAGATGACATCTTTCAAAAGCAATGGATGACTGATCAGTGTTTGCTTGCTACTCAGGAAACAGACTCATTGTTTGGGAATAATTATATGGAAAAGCTTGAGCTAAACCAGTCACAATTTATAAGGCTATAGCAAGCGGAGAAGAAAAGGACTTCTATTTTTTCCCAATATGCAATTGGTTTTATGTGACTTTTCCTAACAATGCCTATTATCTTAGTCATCAATGTACAAAAGTCATTAAGAAAAAAACCCACAACTAAAAAAAAAACCAAAACAAAACAAACTAACAGAGACACAATTTAAAAGAGAGGAAATTGTGGATCTGAGACAGGAGATACTCCTTGTCTGCTCTCAGACACCTGTGCTCTATTGCCTTCCATCTCTGCTCCTGGACCTATTTGTAGCTTCCTTGTACTGTACCCTCTTCAGGTATGCCCATTTGTCTTTTGCAATGAAAACCACCATGATCAGAAGCATGACAATTGCAATCCTAAGGTATTATTTTTGCTATGAGAAAAGAATGCTCACCAAAAGGGGACTACTTATGAAGATATTTTTAGATTCTATCAAGGACACTTGCTACGGGTGACCAGAATTAAATCACCTGTGTAGCATATCTGATAACTGTATTACTGATTATGAAGACAGACAAGATTTATCAAATGCTGTATTTTCATACTGTATAATGCAAATACCAATTAACAACCATTCATTTAAAAGCATTGGCCTTTGAAAAGCCACACCCTCAGACAACCTGTCCGAGCATTGTTGCTCACAGTGACAGCCCCAATAAAAGGATATCACTCCCATATAACCTCTATTGTCTATTCATAGTTCAGCAGTACCATTCCTTAAAAAAAAAGGGATCACAGACAAGAATGCATTCAAGACCAGCAGAATTTGCCAAATGAAATAAAATCAATCATCTATCTAGCTCAATTTCTTGAGACAAATAATATTTGACTGATCCTAAAACGAGCAAAATTCCACAAGATGTTGGCAGTTGAGTTTCATTTCTGTTCATATGTGGAGATTTTTTCCTTAAAGTCACTTATTCCCTTATGACTTGGAGGATTTCTACTATTGTACACTTAGATAAATATACAAAATATCTTTATCTGTTCTGATGTAATTCTGAATGTTGTCATATACTACAAAAGTGTTTGTTTTTAGAAATCATTTCAAATACTTAAATCTTTTTACATTTATCTTAGTGCTGAGTTATACTAGTTAATTATGTGTTCAATAAAAAATTTTCCATTTGCTGTCCTTCAGGTTAGTCTTTTGCTCTTATATCTTTCTAAAAAGGCTCAGTCATTACTTCTCCATACTTTTCAGTGGGCTGTAGCTCTCCTGTGGAAGTTCCTCTTCTAGTTATTTTCTCTTCTGTCTTACCTGTGTCTAATTGTTCCTGTTAGATCACTTCCTAGATAAATAGACAGAAATGATCATTGTATTCCAGGTAAGATATTTTTTCTCCCTCCATTTTTATATACCATCACACTTTGTTTTCCAGAGTCTCTTACAACAATGTCCAGCTCAAAACAGCCTATGTCAAAGCCAGCATTGCCTATGTGCATTTCACACCACTGCTCTTCCGTCCTATCTTAGCTTGGCACTTGTTGACACTTGGTGTTTTCTCCTTTCATCCTTTTCAGATACTACTTTGACCAATTTAAGCAGTTGTGTACGTTCACTGCTTTGTCTTGTCATAGTTCAGTCCCTCCTGTAGCCCATTAATGGGTCCTTCCCTCTGCTAAGAGGCAGTGGCTGCCTTACAGGTCTTTCAGGACCCTGAATTGAGCATTTAGCACCAGAGTGCAGAGTTGCCACAATTCCGTGTTATAATAACCCAGCCTAGACTTCCACACAGAAGTCCCCAGAGGCTGCCCTGAAGACTGGATGTTTGAATGCTGGAGACAGATCTGACATCAGGTGAGGCAAATACCTGGCAAAGAGAGGTGCCACAGCCCTCGGAAAGGTTCTCCCAACCTATGGTGATGAAGCTTGGCAGGTGCATATGCAGGCTGCAGTGATGTGTCTCTCTCTTGCCCTTCCATTATGCTCCCAGGGCATCAGCTGTTCATGCCTGCTTTCATGGGCTGGTCCCATGAATGGGACCACTGTCTGCAGCATCAAAACTCACTCCTCTCCCTTCATGAATGAAACCATCAATGGTTTTGTGCCATCTTGTTTTCTTCTGCCAGGTGCTCTTCTCCCTCTTCTACTACAGGCTTTTTCAAGTCACTGCTCCCTCTGGCCCCAGGCAATCTGTTGCAACACCATCATGCCCTATGTAGCACCACTGAGATTCTCAGGGTGTGGAGAGGGTTATCTTCAGCACATCCAGTTCCCTCTAAAACACACCCATTCCAGTCGCAGAATCATAACACGCAAACTCAATGTGGTGGCATAACATGACAAGAGTGCTAATTTCTTTGCTGGTCTGAGTCGGTGTCCTTAAAGAGAAGTCAGCCCTTTAAGTTGGCTCATAATCTCAAAATGCCCCAATAAATTAAGTGAATCATGTGTTATGTAGTTTAGAGTTGCACAAAAATCTTTCATTCATCCCAAGCATAACATGACTCACTGGAATATGATGATGGTGATGATGATTATGGAGACTGTCAATGATAGTATTTACACAATTTATAGACTTTTATTTTTATAAACCTTTCACATTTTCCACTATGTTTAACATCCTTTTTCCTACCTGGTCTATTACCTTCTAAGATAAAAAGGAATTACCAGGTGATGGTAGATCTGTGTAGTAAAAGAATTTGGTTGCTGCTATGCTCTTCCTTTCAAAAGAAAAAATAATTGGGACTTAGTTTTATGAAGAAGGATGGATTTCACTGTTAAACACAGTGGAAAAGTTAATCAGTACAGTTTTGTTAAACAAATCTGAGATCTTCAGACACACCAAGATACACTACCCATATGGCAGAAAGGAGGACGAAAAATTTTAAGGCATTTTTAAGCAGAGGAAATCCATTTGGAGGCTACATTTTGCTACTTGCTCAGTTGAGTTAATGGAGTGGATTTTGTGTGCATTAGAGGAAAAGGGATGAGGTGGTGTAAACTAAATTGATGAAATTATCTGCATTCAAAGAAAAAAAAAAGAAAAGAAAAAAAGAGGGAAAGTCAGGTGAAGGAAATTTGTTTGAAACCAAGTTCATTGCACTAAAAAAAGCTTACAATGCAGCCATCAAAGACTTGCACCAGCATAATTAGGAAGGTGACAAAGGGTGTGGCAGAAAACTCTTAAACCAGTTTTAACACTAAAGAAAACATTCATTAGGTTTATTCTCACTCAGCACCAATAAAGGTGATTTAGACTTCCAGCTGAGGTGACTTAGTATGGTGCTGAACCAGCTCTCTTCAATAACATTATAACCCTCAAGCCTCACTAGAATAAAAGTAGTAAAACCATATTTGAACATTTAACCATGAATATTAGATCTCTGTAACAATTTCTCACTTAATCTCTTCTCAGAATAGAATTGTTTTGTTTTGCCAATTTCAAAAATCTCGTGGCTTTTTCCAAAAATACCAAACAAACAAATGCCAAAGAGAAACCAACCCAGTGATTTACATGTATCTACTAATGGTACATGGTTGTGATTCCTTCTGAGACTGTTCTTTGCTGCCATTAGTTATGAAAGCCAAAGCCTGTGATTCCTCAGAATCAATGTCCTGCTAGCTAGGTTTGGAGTTGCCCTGGAAAGGACCAGCATATTTCATATATGATTCACATAATCATCTCACAAACGTCACCTGCTGCACCAAGAAAGGCTGAAATGGCTTTTAACAGAGTCAGTTTAGTAATAAGGTTTATGAGTAATTTGGCTGACTGTCAGCAATATCTGAATCAAAGAAACAAGGCATGGATATATTGGCTTCTACATTCAAAATCAGTTTCAAAATCAATTTCTACCAGCACAGCTGTACATCAGAACATTTATATCTTGCAAAGCATATAAAGTCTGGCACATCTATTCCTGCATAGGAAGCAATATTTCACCTGCCCAAAGAAACCAAGCTAGAAACTGTATGCACAGATGTTGAGAAAATGGGATGTTAATGCATCAAAATGGGGAAAATGTTTCTATGAGGACAACAGATACTTCCAAACTTTAATCATATTTGTGTGAATACATTGAGAAAGGCAGCTTACTCTATGGTCTTATATTTGGTATTGTTTAAACTGCCCAAGGATTTGTACCAGGGCTGGTAGAACACTGATGAGCAATTCCTGTCCTTATATATTCTGGGTCAGCTTAAATCACTGGTGTGAAGTGGGGAATAGCTATTTATGGACATGTAACACATCCACATTCAAAAAACATGACAACCAGTAATAAGAAAAAGACAAACCCAACATATACTGAGAGTAGAAGAAGTAATGCTTCCAACTTTCTACTGAGTATGTTCTTAGTACTCTGAAGAGTTATCCCCTTTCCTGCAATAAGCCCATTCCAGCTCTATGCCTTCTCTGGAAGTCCAGCATGAAGAGAAAGCAAATGCTCTTACTGGCTGAGACCTTTGCACAGAGTGGCACATCCAGTGGAAAAATCACTTCTATAGAAGTAGAATAAATAATTACTCCCATGAAAATACATTAAAAATTTAGTATTTAAAAACATTTTTATATAATATTATTTAAAAAAAAATGTAATGAGCATATAGAACTTCATACATAAACATTTAAAACTAAACTAAACAGAAGTCTTTTATATATCCCACAGTAATTATCACTACTGCTTACATTCTTTTCAGTTATTTTATACTTACTGTGCTACCAAAGCAGAATAAAAATATTTCCTTTCCCTCAAAATGTCCAACTTCAGTAAAAAAAATTCTGTAAAAAATTTCAGCCAGTGAACATGAACAGAAGGGTGGAAAAGAATGATATGACACTGGGGAGTGTGCAGCACAACAGTGCCCATCATGCCACCTGCAACATCCCTACTTAACCCACCCTTTCAGGTATTCACATACATTGATGAGCTCCCCCCTGAGCCCTCTCTTCTCCAAGTTCAACAGTCCCAGTCATTCTCACACATCATAGCAGAGATGCTCCAGTTCCTTCATGGTCATATTAGCCCTTTGATGGACTCTATCCAGTAGCTTCCTACATTTTTTTTTTTCTTCCAGTGGGAAGCACAGAACTGGATCCAGCACTCCAGGTGTGGCCTCACCAGTGCTAAGTAGAGGGGAAGGATCATCTCTCTCAGTCTGCTGGCAACAGTCCTAATGGAGCCCTGGATACCATTAGCCCTCTTTGCTCCCTGGTCATGTTGCTGGTTCTCCTTCAGCCATTAATTATGCAAGAAAAACTGAAAGTGCATTAAGTCTTTTAAAATGAGTTAAACAAGTGGGATCAGAATAAAATCATACATTATGTATCTATTCATTTTCTTAACTAGAGAAAAATTACAGTACCATCTGTTTACAACAAGAACTCCTGTACATTTTTTACTAGTTTAAGTCCATTTACGTCTTTCTAGAGCAATACATGCTGTCCCCTTCTGCAGCTTAGCAGTTCTGGGAACTCCCAAGTTCCAAAAAACATTTCATAATTCCAAAATTATGGCACAGAAATCTTGACATTATTCATGTTGACCACTAACCCATTTCCATGGTCTCCAAGGAATACTTTCTTCTCAGCTAAGAAATGTGTTAAGGCGGTTGTTGCCTTTGTTCCAACCTAGCTGCTGATGCTGAAGAATTATCTGTTCAGGGAGAAATTTCTGTACCCTGTATTATAATAAGGCTGCTGTGCACCTCTGTATATAAGAAGGAGCTATAGGAGGTGGAAGTACTTATGTTGTGGCCTGGGCATGTCTTTCTAATTCCACATTTTTTTCTGTGCCAATTACGCAGCAGAAGAGATTGTTGTCACCTTAAATATTTAGGAAAAATGACAATAAGGCACAAATAACCTTTGATTTCTTACTACAAATTCTGACATGCTTTAACATTAATTATTATACTTTTCTTTCATGTAGAGATTAAAACATAAACATGACTTTCAAAACAGAATGAAACCACATTCTTGAAAACTGATGAAAAATAGCTTTGCTTCGTTCCACCTGCGAGTTAGCTGTTCTCATAATCCACAAAAACTAATATGAAAATGCATGTTAAAAGCATTTTTCAATCAAATTCAAGTGAGAAAACATAAAGAAGTACAAGTACCTTGTTGTCATTTCAATCAGCAAGAGAAAAGCTGCGGTCAGTGCAGGGGGACATCTGGAAATTACATACTTAGAGATGGTAATTTTCTATTCAAAACATCATTTGTGATACTCTTCATATACCAGAGAGGCAGTAGGAGAAATTACAAGATGTCATGATGAAGAAAATGTTTTTGTGTTGGGCTTGTCAGCAAAACTGGTCCTTTAAAACATGAAAATAGTTTGGCTGCAACAGTAGCTGAGATCTTATTCTAAAAGTCTTATCTGAATGTAATGAAAAAAGCAATATTTGATCATATTACTTAAAGGAACAAGTATCTGCCAATTTATACTCATTATTTTGACCATTGGAATGCAAAGTATAGCCACAAAAAAAAATGGAATAAAAAGAACTGAATGGTCATCTTGTTTACATTAGTATTACAGCACAGTAAATGTTGATCTGTAGAGTGGAATACTTGGTAGCATGGACCTAAATTCATCATTGTATTTAGGGAAGCCAGGGTTTGCTTCAGACTTGCTCTACTCTGTTTGCAAAGACTGGATGCCCAGTAATACCTGAGGTACCCTTCACTGCTCTCCAGGAGTGTCTGCTTCGGGCTGTTTAATTGAAAAGAAGTCCAGTCTGCATGCTCCACAA
Source organism: Anabacerthia variegaticeps (assembly GCA_035583185.1). Lineage (NCBI taxonomy): Eukaryota > Metazoa > Chordata > Aves > Passeriformes > Furnariidae > Anabacerthia > Anabacerthia variegaticeps. The sequence goes on along the minus strand of JAWWEW010000112.1, from coordinate 43,625,341 downwards.
CTGCTCCACAAGTGTGAGACAAAGTGGGAAGCGGGAATGATCTGTAGCACACTCTTGATCTGAACCAAAACACTACTACAGGACCAAGAAATCTGGCAGACTTCAGCTGCCTTCAGAGTTCAAAGTTGAAGTTAACAGCACTTCTCCACTTGCGGAGCGAAGCCAGAGCGGCTCAGCAGCTCAGCTTCCCATACTATTCTACAGTTTCTCTTATCAGAAAGACCATCCATGTCTTGCTCACATTATCAGGCAAGGCAAGGCACACCAGAGGCAGAGGCTACAGTCTCATGGGCGTATGGAATTGCAGCAAGCAGTAACATTTTGTCCATTTACAGTGACTGCTGTTTTATACCTTATTTACCCATAGTAACTATTTAATGAAGTAAGTGAACAACATTACAACCCTGCAGCAGTGATGCTAATGATGAAGTCATTCCCACATCAGCAGTTAAGATCTGGGGAGGGGTGTGTGGGGTGTGTATAAGGAAGTACTCATTACTTGAGAAGCAAACCCGTAGATAGAATTCATTGCACAGGAACCAAATGCAGACAAAAGATTAAGTACAGAAATCAGTATGTCCTTCCCACATCTGAGATGATTACTAGTAAGTGTTTGGTGCAGTATTATCTCTTCTCAACAGAACTATCAGAGAGAAATACAGCTCAGAAGACTGTGACTTTAACTGCTAAATGATAACATTCTTTCATGCCACCGCCCGACACCACATCTTGCTAATCCTGCCTGGGTACATTATGTATGAGTAAAACAGGTATTATCAACCCAAGAGTACTGTTAGAACCTTTCAGCACACTCTACAGGGAAGCACACTTCCCTTGCCACCAGAAAGATGCCTACCATGTGCTAGACAGGGTGGCAGGACTCCAGGTGAGGCACATACTCCATTCCAGGGCTAGTAAATGTGCCTTTAGAAAGGACACGACCTCTGCAGGAAGAGCTTGGGTTCTCCAGGCACTCAACCGGCAGGCAAGGCTTTCCCACTTATACTGAAGAGCAGATTTTTCAAACTCTGCCTCTAAGCTACACAGCTCCTACCAGATTGTCCATTGAGAAATTCCTTTGGTTGCAACACGCTAAACTAGCCTGACATGAGGTTCTTGAGGGCTGGACCCATGCTCCCACAAAACCCTGACAACTTCAGTCATGCTTTTTGAAATGATGTGTCATTAAAGATTTCCTGTCCACTGTGTGCTCTAGGAGTGACTTCAGCACACAGAGGTCTGCTAAACTTCTGTGATAAAGCATTCAGGCTTTGTTTCTATCACAGATAATAGTCAAGAGATAAGCATTAATTTCTAGGTTTGCCATTGGGGTTTGTTCTTTCTTAAAAGCTACTTTTTTTTTTTTTTTTTTTTTTAAACCCCAAGAAAATGGTCCCTCTTACTGTCATCCTGGATTTAAGATTCCATAAGGGTTAGACTGCAATCCAACCAGGATCCATCTGGTTCTGGGCTATTTTTTCCCCACAAACCTCTCAGTAACAGGACATTTCTAGAAATACCTATCCAAAACACAAACATCGGATCTTTAGATCTGCCTCTAGCAAAGATTTAGCATAAATAAAGAAACTGTTACCTTGTTTCTACAGTTATTTTCTGTTACCACAGATTCATTCTGCAATGGAGAGAAAAAAGTAAAAATTACAAAAGTCTGTTGAATAAAACCCAACCAATTGGGTCAAAAGTAAGGTGAGACTTCCTGAGGGCTCCTCTGAGAATCCAGCCAGGAAAATTCCAATTATTCTTTTATTGGTTTACTTGCTCGCTAGGCAACAGATGGTCAAAAAATCTGTACCAAAGTAGGGGCTCCACCAACAGACTACTTTATTATGACTGTTTCCCAATAGAATAAACTATGTAAGTCTCAGAAACTTAAATTTAATAAAATAGAAATGTGAATGAGATTTATTAGGAAAGTTTTACTTCCAGACCTCTGAAGATTAGAAAACAAGATAAGGTTTAGGTTTCATGCTGGTCTTTTTTTTAAGGGTTTTTTGCACTGTATGCTCAGCAACAACATTCCCATAAAAATGGATTTTTGAAGCCACTGATCACAGAGATTAAAAAACAGTCAAAGAAACAGGTTCTTTAAAAACCTTCCTAAGAAATTCAAAACTAACTTCAAGGTATTGAAAGGGGTTGTTGTGCTTTAATCCCAGATGCTGACTGAATACCATGAAGCTCTTTGCTCACTTCTTGCTCATGGTGGGGAGGAGAATTAGGAACCAAAAGTAAAGCTTATGGGTTGAGATAAGAAATTGTAATACTAACAACAACAATAACAATAATGAAGATGAAAGAAAAGAATAAAACCCAAGACAGGTAAGTGATGTGCAAAACAGTTGCTCACCACTTGCAGACTGATGCCCACCCCATCCCTGAGCAGCAATCAGCCCCTCTCAGCCAACTCCTCCCAGCTTATATACTGAGCAAGATGTTCTGTGGAATGGAATATCCCTTTGGCCAGTTTGATCAGCTGTCCTGGCCGTGCTCCCTCACAGCTTTTTGTGCAACAGCTCATTGGCAGAGCATGGGAAACCGAGAAGTCCTTGATTTAGAGGAAGCACTATTGGCCAACAACTAAATCATCAGTGTGTTATCAGCATTATTCTCATCCTCAATCCAGAACACAGCACTGTACCAGCTACTGAAAAGAAAATGAACTCTATCCCAGCTGAAACCAGGGCGGGGTACAAGCCTTACTGAAATTTGTCCTGAGGTTCACATCCTAAAATATTCAAAGTGGGGAAAAAACAACTTAATATGGACAAGGCTTTGGCAGAGGCAAAACATCATTATTGACTAGATTTAGTCAGTAGCTTGTCCATGATACTGATCTTCCCATTTCTCATGCTGATTTGGTAAAAGGTACAATGAGACTTTCACCTTGAATGCAGCATGAAGATGGTTCATCTTATACAATGTATTTTACATGTCCAGACTTTGTCTTCAGTTACAGCAGCCTGAACCTATGGAAAAACTCCTTTTAGCAGCTAAGCCTCATTTAGCATCTAATTGCCAGTGAAGCTCAGAGGACACACACTTTCTGAAGAGACTGGTAGAAGATGAAGCTGTTTCTTTCCAGAAAAGGTCTGGAACCATGGATTCATTTCATGCTGCACCTTTTTCTTTCCACAACCCTTCCAATTTTTGCATAACAGGTTTTAAAGTTCTATCAATTACTTCAGCCTTCCACAACTTGAAAGACCTTGTGTATGCACGGTGTACCCCAGGGATGAGCCAGCTGCCACTGCTGAATTCAGCACCTGTGCACTATGGTACCCTGCTTGAAGCCTGGTACAGTTCAATGAAAAGAGGTTTCTCAAAATTTGTAATTCACACCTGTTACCAACCCAAATGTACCCTGGTATGTGTCAAAAGCTTTGCAGTGGCACTTACTGCAGTGTTTTAATCAGATATCCAATTAGTGAAGAATACCTATCTAGTCTTGCTAAGTTATCATTTCTTGCACTGAAATGAGCCACAGTTTTTCTTCCCACCATCTGGAAAAAAAAAGAAACTACCAGCTGCAAATTAGTATGCTTCCCACCTCCACCTTGAAGCAAAAATTTCTTTATTGCACCATCAGAAAGAACAGAGCACGAAAACAGGGAATGAAATTTGTATTGTGGGCAGTAAAGAATTGTCACACAACATTAAAAAATTAGCTATTTCATGCTCTGGAGCTGAAATCAAATCTGTAAGCAGTATCTTCACATTAAAATGCAACCTCAGTAGAATAAAGTGTTATCTACTAGATGCAGCAGTGGAACAGGAATATTTACTTCTAATCTTGTTATTGATTTGACATGTGGAACTCAGGGAAATTACTAGCATCAGCTGCCTTGTTTGGCAGAGGAAGACACATAGGTCTTACCTCTCTTTGTAAGATATTTCAATATTTCATATATAAATCAATCAGACATCATAATGCATTTGGATATAAACAAATCCAAGCCTTCTGTTTTAACACTTATTTCTCAGAAACATGAAGAATTCAACAGCACATAAAGCAAAACAGAAGCAGAACAATTCAACATAATTAGCAAAAAATCACTAAGGCAACTAACTGAAGTGCAATACACTCCACTTTTCCACACAGCATATTCCATCTGGACTTCTAATTTCTAACTTCACAATAATAGTTAAGGTAGATTAGGAGACAATATTTACACAAGGGCCAAAGTTAGATAGTTTTACAGATGAGATGGATTATTCTAAACTCTAAATCACAGTCCTAAATATGATGCTTGATGATTCTCTGCCATATGAATACAGCCTATCTGAACATACTCACCATTTCAAGCTCAAAATAGAACACGAATTTACAAAACTCAGTGGGGAAATACTTCAACTGCTGTGAGAACTAGTTTACTGAACTATAAACAAATTTTTAGATACACCAGTTGTATTCAATCATTCACATGTTTAGGGCATCCCACACAGAAAACACTAATTGTGGGAAACATAAATTTGATTTGTTACACTGGGATCAGGATACCCAGGATAATCACAACTGTATGTCCTACCGATAAATAAAGGGAAAAGAAAAGAACAGCACTGTAGTTGCACTTACTCTTTATTCACAAGCAGATGAAATTTAGAGGATTTCACTTCCCTAGAAGAAGCTATTTAGAAATAAATAGGGATGTAGCATTTAGAAAGGTAAACTACATATACAACACATTCAGCCAGCAACATAAAGACACAGAGCTATTTAAATACTGTGTAGTTTTCAAACACTCTATTCTCAGTTTAGTTTAATGGCATTTTGTTTTTAAATCAATGAATCTCCCTTTGTTTTGTTAAAAAAATACCCTTTGGTAGAAGAGTTGATAATTCCAGAAATTTTTACAACAGTAGGATGATTTTGCCAGTGAAGATATATCATTCTAACCTTCAGAGACAGATTAAGACAGTCCTGCATAAAATCAAAGCAGGCAACATTAAATCAGTATGACAATTCATCAAAAAATATTCCAGCTCCCCAATCACAATTCTGGACCCACCATATCAGTCAAAGACCATCAACACTGATCAAAGATTTTGAGTTCCATTTCCTTAAATCCCTTTCCAATAAGGTAGTACATGTATCAGAAATTCTTAGCAAGACTGAATCACACTAAGGTTTCATGTTCAGTGCCCTTTTGCTTGCATTTGCAAACCATGATCAACATGAAAAAGGCCGGATTGATATGACCTGTGACTTTAAAAGCAGGATCCTATACTTGGTGTCTCTCAGACCTCAATATAAAGGGAAAGGGACTACAACATTGCTGATAATTCCAAAATAAAGGCCTGGGTAGCAGTGTGTAAATTGATAGTTAACCTATCTTGACAAGGGAGAGATTTGTTTGCAAGTTTCTGGTCCTATAAATGTATCCAGTTTCTTGTAATTGTCAATGATCAGAATTTGTAAACTAGTTACAATGGTAGGACTGTGTTACTTCCTTACTAAGTTCAAAGACAATGCAACTTATCGCATAACAATAGTTACCCAGCAGGAAAAAATAAGGTACCCCTTGAGATGTGAGTATCTGAGATACACAGGATAGAATATTTTAGTGGTGGCATCTGTATTAACAAAGAGGAGTCCTGTTAAGTTCTTTCAGTTTTGCTAGTTGATATTGTCATCCTGCTTGAAATAATGCTCCTTTACAAGGGACAGCCAGCGATTGTCAGATACATTATCACTACAGGAAACATGTTCTTAGGTTGCCAGCTTTTATCTGTTGTTAATTTGTCCACGCATTTTTGACTCTGTGCTTTTCCAAGTTGTTACAGGAAACACCTAACCTAATCCCAGAGTTACTGCTAGGAAAAAAATTGCTGTGTGGATCTACTTGCTTTTGCATTGGTTGTAATTTACCTGAATGCAATAACTCAGAGCAAACTAATCCTCCAGGAAATGAATATGTTTCTTCCAGTTTGATAAACTGACTTGGCTTACTGTTCTGGTTCAGTTGGCAACACACCTAGCACAGAGTTGGACCACAAGGTAAGAATCCGGAATCCAAGACATCTTCCTACCACTGGCAAAGCTGTTACGTAGCTCAGGCCATTTTGTTTTACAACACCCTGAGAAAACATTTTAATAGGTTAAAGAAGGCATCTAGCATGCTAAAGCTGAGCAAATGCTGCTACCATCTCAAAAAGGCTACTCGTGCTTTTTCTCAGTTATGTGGGCTGTGTTAACAGGTGTGTAGTTTGTTTTCTACACAGGGTACACAAATGAACAATTCCCTAGAATGGAGAGGCAGTATTTTTGGAGTCTCCACTGAAGATACAGAAAAGTGCATTGCACACTCTGATATGCCTTCTGAAAGTCCTTATTCAAGTAGCTGCAATTTCCTCTAATACTGCTGAGTAGAAAAACTATTACCAAAGGAAAAGAAAAAATAACATTCAATGCAAGAAAAGAAAAGCACACTGAAGTGCATCCACAGGGTGGGAAATCAGCTTACTGGGTGGGAATACAGCCTAGCAGCAGAAGTGGAGAACTGCAAGACAAAATTCACAGGCTCCTATTCTCAACCATACTAATACATGATCTTTCACAACTGTTTGTTCTAGTTCATCCTTTTGCAGAATACATACAGAAATGTCACTGCAATATCACAAGATGCACAACATAACCGAAGTGCACTAACCAGTAAAGCAGTCTCTGCTATGCACAGGCAAGATCTACTGATAAAAAGTGGCTCAGAAACATGAAAGATTACCACCATCTCCTTTGTGACTTCTAAGGATATGGCACAGTCTTAGGCTAAAACCTGGAGCTCAAATTTCTTTGAGATGTTGAGAGAGCTTCTATCTTTTGTTTTGGCTGAGATTCATGACTAATAATAAGAACTCCTAGTGTAAATGACATTTTCCTCGAAGCAGCATATAAAATCCTTTCAGGTAGCCATTAGCCCCAAAAAACCTGACCTGGCTTCACTTAGTATATATAGCTGCACTAAAAGATAGGGATCAAAGATGAAGATTTATCTTTGCACTATACATAGAGTGTAAATGCATAACTTCAGTAATAAACTAAATCTACAGCCTGAAATCACCCTTAGATTTACTCTTTCTTATAAACATGAATTGTTGATTCACATTATACAACATTGTGTAGTGTTCACAGTTCTTTGGTTGCCCAACTAGAGTTGCAGCAGTAGACCACAAGCCAGGTTTGGGTCCTGGATTTTTAACAGATGCACAAATGCACGTAGGTAAATTAAATAATCTCTTATTCTCATGTAAGAGGAGTTTAATTGTTAATTTCATTGCTAACTACTAATCAGTCAAATTACTTACAGCATTTTATGTTAATTTCTGTACATCACTTACAGTTTACAGTAGCTACAATTTTCAAATAGTAACATGATTATAAGTCTTTGAGCCTTACCAATTTTTGCTATAGAGCTGAGTCAACATTCCAACACTAAGCAGAAATATAGCTATGAAAATTATAAAATAGCAGAATTGTTAAGGCTGCAAAAAACTTGAAGATCATCAAGTCCAACCATCAACCTATCTAATATATATAAATAAGTAACAAGACATGCTGTGAAGTGTTTAAAATTTAATTGCCCATTCATAAATTCTACAGCCTAGAGCTTCTAAAACTCTACAAGAGATGGAAGTTCTTTAGTTTTCTCATTTCTTTTATGCTGTAATCTACAAATAGAAAGGTCTATTCCATTCTTGTACAGCACATAGGTGCAAAAATAGCTACTTTAAATAATATACAGAGCAGAGATTCCAAGGCCTTCCCACAATAATCTTAAATACAACCAACAATTTTCAGGGCTCTTTTTCCCCTTTTGTAAAGGGAGATGTATAAACTTCTATAATGAAATCCTCAAGAGCTTAACATTCAAGCTATTTAAATTTTTAGCAGATCTCTGGACATGTTGCTACTTCCTGAACACAAAGGGTTTTTTTTCCACTTCAGCTTTCCTTAAAGCCACATAGAGTACGATCTCAGCCTATCAGCAAGGAGGTGAAATCAGATCTTTGCCTTTTGTTTGCATTTGGAGGTGAAATCAGATATTTGCCTTTTGTTTGCGTTTGGTGACTCTAAAGTAATATCCCCCATTTCAAACTATATTGTAAACAAAGGAGGATACCTCCTCTAGCTTGTCTCTGGACTTTGGCACTAGTACTGCACGTTGCAATGTCTAAGCCTGCCAATCACATTGTAAAAGCTTAATGGAGCAAAATACATGTTCATACTATGCTGTGAAGTTTTAAAATAACATAGAAAGTAAAAGATCAAATGTCACATAAGAGAAAATTCAGGACAGACTTTAAAATAAAATCATACATAAGTCCCATTTTAGTGAGTGCTGCATCATTTGATGTCTTCTGGAAGATCACTTTTGCCTTTTAATGCTGAGAAAACTTCTCACATTTGGAAATAATTATAGTTTTAGTATTTATTTCAGAGAATCACAGAATGGTTTGGGTCAGAAGGGGCCTCAAAGATCATCCCATCCAACCCACCCTGCCATGCACAAGGGACACTTTCCACTTAACTAGGTTGCTTAAAGCCACATCCAACTTAGCCTTGAACACTTTCAGGGATGGAGTATCCTCAGTTCCTCTGGGCAATCTGTACCAGAGTCTCACCATTCTCACTGTAAAGAGTCTCTTCCTAACATCCAAACTAAACCTACCTTATTTCAGTATAAAGCCATTCCCCCTTGTCCTATCACTCCATGCCCTCATAAGAAGGCCATCTCCAACTTTCTTATGAGCTCCCTTCAGGTACTGGAAGGCTACAATTAAGTCATTCCAGAACCTTCACTTCTCCAGGTTGAACAGTCCCAATCCTCATAGGCAAGGTGCTCCTAAAAACATTTTCAGTAAAGTTGAGCAAAGGATTCCTTTTACAGTGATTTCAACATATTACAGCTAGCAAAATCATATAGCCAGTACAACACAGAAAATAAGACACAAAATTCAAGTACTGCTTGAAATGCATTTTCTTTTGCAAAAGCCACAATTGTGAAGGTCAATTCATCTCTCATTGTAATCAAGCTTCTACTTATTGAAAAAAATATAAACAATGATGTTTTAACCTTATCATTTCAATAACTCATTCTTGTTGGTCCCCCTCTCCCCTCAAACCAACTTTAGATATCTACTCTTAGAAACCTTTTGTGAATCAGCTACTGTTAAAGAATTCAAGGTTATTTAGTTAAGTCAATTTAAACAGTCTTTAAATAATTGAAAGACATATAAGGAGGTAGTCGTACTACAAGTAGGATGAATTTCAGAGGTACATTTTAACTTTTTTATTTTAGTTTCTGGAGTTATTTTTAACATATTCAGAAAAAAAGCATTCGGTGTGTGGGACATGAAATGGACAACAAAAAGAGCAAAAGATATGACAAAACCCCATTCTTATAGTACCAGTGCTCTCAAAAGCTGCCTTTGCAATGGTATTAAATTATGCTTAAAAACATTCTATATAGAGGTCCTGCTCAGTCCAGAAGTTTTCACTTCGTAGTAGAGGAGAGTAAAAAGATGCAGAGCCTCTACTCCCTGTTATCATAACAACAGTCTGGACTCACAATTTTCAGGAGAAAGAAGAAACACTGCTGTTAAAGTTTCTAAAAGGAAGTAGTCAGAGGGCACAGCCTCACTTTCTCACACACAAACAGAGGAGTACTCAAAAGACTAGTGGGTTGGCTTGTTGCACTGGCAAAACCTGTTTCCCAGCCCAACCTCCTCCCTCAGTGCTGCCAGGGAACACTGCCTAAGTGATCTCCCTGCTTTCCCATCAGCATTTCCCCAGCTCCTCAAAGATGATGTGATAACTTCCGAAGCTGCTTAAGCGACTGGCACAGAATCAGTTTAGAGTACAGACGATGGTAATATTTGGGAAGCATCAGTCAGTAAACATTTGGAGTCTGGTGACAGCTGGTGTTCCACTTCGATTCGTATGTGCTTTTCCTACAAGGAAGCTTGCATACTGTGTTTTCAGAGAAGAATGTGTATCTTTTTGTTTCCAAAGGAGAGAAAATCCATATGTTCTTCCAAGAAGCACTCTGATACTTTCCTGAAGCACAGCCACTTGAAATGCTTTGCTCCATTAATTTCTTTCAGTTCTGCTCTTAATCAGGACCACATTGCTGCTTTGTGCTCATAAGAAACACAATCTGTTTAAGGTTTCAGCTAAGTTCTCCAGTGAAAAAGTAAACTGACACATTTCTCCTAGGTATTCTGGGTCATCATCATTGACTATGCTAGGTCTTCAGTTGGATTTTGTACAAATATCATAACTTTCAAACAGCCGAGGTCAGATCCCAAGAGACAGTAGGGATTTAGGTAGCTAAATCCCATGAAACTTTTTATTGCTATTCTTTAATCCTAAAAGCATCCAAACTGTCATAGGAATCCTAATTTTTCTCAAATTGCTAAAATTCCACTTCTGCACATGCCAAGAAATATTTTGGTCTTCATATAGTTTCTAAGCAGCTTGTAGCCTACTCTACGATTAACCTGGAGCAGTGGCTTAAGTAGACATTTCTCCATAGATTATGATGTTCCTCTATAAAAAAACCACCCCCACATATTATTAAAATTAGGATTAAATGGGCCAAAGTGAAACAAAGAAAGAACAAAACTAGCCAACAAATAAGTGAAAACAGGAGAAACTACAGATTTAATATGACTTACTTTAAATTACATTCAGATAAAAGTGAAAATCCTGCTAAACAATGGTCAGGAATTGACTGTTAAGTTTTAGAAGTCCTGCTCTGAGAGTGTATGTGACTTTTAGCTTGGGATTCGATTTGTAGGTGTAGAATAGTAATAAAAATTCCAGCATTACAAAAGGTTTAAAAACAGAAAATATTTAATCAAAGCCAATTTGGGAAGAGATTACTTTCTTTCAATAAAGATGTAAATATCATAGAATAAAATCAAGTCAGAGTAATGATTAGAAATAATAACAAAGCAACAGGAGACCATGTAATTCATCTATGACAAACAGCAAATAATTGTAACACAGCTGAATTAGGAAAAAACAGAGAAAGAGCAAAGGTAACACTTACAAAAAAACCCAGTCAATTAATAAGCCCAGGGCAAAACACCGGTAACTCAGTCCTGAACCCAGTTAAACTCTGCGCATCGTATCAAGCTCAATGGACTTGTTTTGTGATTATGCTTTATTTATTTTGGGGGAAGGAATATGGGGTGTTTGAGTTTCAACACAGGAAGAATTACCCTATGCCTAACACAGAAGGACTAGAGAGGCAGCAGCTGCAGTCCTTCACCTGTTGAGAGCTGTTGGGCTGGCTCCTCATCACTGGGTAAATTTAGCAAGGCAAATGGAACTGTGGGACACAGAAGTGAGGACAGATTTTGTAAGAAAGATTCCATCCATGAGCAGCCAGCACTGCTCCAAACAATAATACAGTCCCACTACTCCATGGCATCTCCAGTTTCTGCCAGGAGGTGGTTTTCACTGTTCAGTGCCTGTAAACCGCAAACATTGGATTGGAGCAACTCTTGGCACCCTTTGTTTCAGCAAGCACAAGCAGGATTTTGGCACAGCTGATTGCTGTAGTCCCATGAGAAACCAGGAAATACCATCCTGCCTGGAACATGAGACAGGACGGACCCAGATTTCCTCTTTGCTATTGCTTGCTTCAGTAGAGAAAACAAGACCTTTGTCCTGAGCACATAAGAGATAAAGTGACCAACCTGCTGGCTATAACTCTGGCAACTGAGTGGCTTGTGGCCTGAAGTAAAGAGCCTAATATCCTTCCCAAAAAGTTTATATCATTGCTTTTGTCAAATACAGGGTTTTTTGGAAATATTCATACAACACATTTTCGGTTTGTGTTTTTTGGTGGTTTTGCTTTGTGGTTTTTGGGGATTTGTTGCTTGGTTGGAATTCTTTTGAGTAAGTCCCTTCTTTTCCAGTTTTAAATTTGATTTTTTTTGTTTATTTTTTAATACCTCATTGAACACTCCCATGATTTTGTGTTGAAAGGCAGAGATACCAGAAGCATCCAATCTACTTTCTCAGTATTAGTCCATACCTACTCATCTTAACTTTTCTTACAGTTTCCCTAGATGCAGTAGTCTTTTTGTCTCCTCTTCCTAAAAACAGCTAGAAAACCCTGGTTCAAATCCTTATCCTGAAAATAACATTAAGCCAAACTAAACTGAAACCTCCCACATTCCAGAAGGCAGCACCTTGACCCTGGGGCCAGACTAGAATATGACAGCAGCAAGTCTGGAGCTGCTCCACGGAGTATAAAATAAAGGAATTTCCCCTGAGAAGAAAGCAGACACACAGGCAGACAGAAATGACTCTCAGACTTCATGTTTATACTATTTAATACAAGAGGTAGAACGCCTGGTACCAGGACAGTCTACTGATCTATCTGGAGGCCGACAGCCTCAGGGACAGTAGCTGTGACTCTCTGCCCCAGAACACCCTGTCGCCTTCAACCACTTGGCTTCAGATCCAAACAGTTGGCCTATTCAATGTAATCCTTCTCCTCTGGCATCTTTTTCAAACTACCTTGTCATCATTTCTTTTGATTTTCTTAGAAGTACTCCAGGATAAAAAACCACACTGTTGCAGAACGGAGCACAACCTTGCTTTGCCTCCAACATCATCCCCAGCAAATTACCTTTTCCTGTAGATGTTGTCTTCAAATAACAACTCTCAAAAGAGAAACAAAGTTCAGCATCCTTACCCTGGTGAATAGCTGCAATTCATCACACCAATTTAAATGATTTATGAGTGCTACAGTCAGAGCAACAGTACAATGAAACTTCAGTTTTCTGCTGGAGTCAGGAGTTACTACTAGCAAGATCAATCTGAGTTTAATTCATCACAAAGTTTGTATATTTTCATATAAGAGGCAATGGACTGGTCTCTAGACATACACTTGGTATGAATTGTGAAATGTATTTATTTGGTGTGCATTAATGAGATACTACAGGGACACAGCCCATACATTCTGACTGCAGCAACATAAAATATGCATTTTACGTTGAAGTATGGGACCAAAGATAAAAAAAAAAAAAAAGAAAAAAAAAGTCTGTTTTCCCTAAAGCCTCTGTGAACCATCCTCTTTCCATTTAAGTAAAATTCACATTTATCCATAAGGTTTGAGAGACCCAGGTAATCTCATCCACCTGACGGCTCTACTGTAAGAGATTACAAATCTTATGTTGTCTTTGTAAGGCTCCATTGTGATGCTTTCATGGCACTCCATCTTCCACGGATTTGTTAAGATCTGTAATGAACTTTCTTTTGCAGTACATCCACTGACTTCAGCACAACCTCACAGCCTGTTACTTTTAATAAATAAAGGCACAGTTTAGTTTATCTGGCAAGTTATCAGTAGCCATGTTTATGAGAGTCAGATCTAACACAGTACAACCTTACAAATCAAGTGATATATGCATTAATATTAACTCTTCATACTGCTTGCCAGTAAGACTCTTCTGTTATTTAACGTGAATACAAAACTTCCTCTGAAAGCCATGTTGCTTCTTTACTAGACCTTCAACCCAAAAATTTCTAAGTAACAGCCACTGTCAGCATTTATCTACAACTACTGAATAGATGTCCCTTATTCTGTTCAGAATACAGCAAGCAGAAACACGAATTCAGTACATCACGGATCTTGGTGATGTTCCTTGCGATGCAGCACAATACACCCATCCTCAGCACAAACAATGAAACTGGCATAGGCTAAATTCTGAAGAAGATTCTGCTTTGCACAAACCACCCTGCAGACAACCACATTACGGGTTTTGGAAGTGCTTGAATACTAACAGTCTTCTTTTCTCTTTTACTGTCTTAACTCCTGTGGCTCAGATGAAAGACCACCTGATCTTAATCAAAAGATTTAAAACACGTGTTGCCATCAGAGAAGATGCAACTTCTCCTCACCCTTCCTCTGCAGATCCCTAAATCATGACAACGCTCTTACCTTCCTTTTAACGGGTATCTTGCCAACCCTATCATAACAAAAGAGGACTCAGAGAAGCTCTGTTTCAGCATCCTTCTGGTATTCAAATGTTAAGTGAAATCTACAGTCGTGTTTGTGATGAAGGCAAAAATACTCAAAGCTGGACAGTGACAATAAGACTCATGGTCCCTTTGAATAAAGTGCCATGGGATATCCTTGCACTGAGAAGACTCTTTCCAGAAACAAACATAAAAATACAGGCCCCAAGTTTCTAAATGGTCAGCTCCTATACTCTGCTATCTATTTTCCTTCAACAAACAGAAGTCACTGTACTCTTTGTATTTCATAACACAACCAATATCAATTTCTTTAATTACTTCATTCTGCTTACAGTTCATGTAGTGCAATATTCCCATATTGGGCCAATATGGGATAAGATCTTAGAAACTGACAGCATGCCAAGAGCAGTGAAAACACCACCTAGAAGAGTGAGTGCAAAAGAATTACTTCATTTTTATAGTTAGGAATAAAAGACATTAGTACTGATGGCCCCACAACAAAGAAAGAACGAACTGCTTCAGCACAACGATTCGTGACATCTAGCACAGAGACAAGCGACAACCATAGATGTGTATAAGGTCATAATTCCAGAGATTTTCCAAGACAGACACTATTTAAATGCACACAATGGTATATTCTTAGTTTTTATGCTGTCAATTATTAATGACAAAATTGCTTCCTCTTATACATGGGCTTGTATGGCATTCTGCATGACTGCTTAAGTTGCATGGAGAGAAATAAAGTTGTTAGAAGAGAAACCTGCTGCCAGTAACTTCTACAATGTGCTGAAGCCTCACCACCAGTCCATTTCACTGCCCTTTGTTTGTCCGTCCTTCAGGCAGCTTGTGACAGTCCTGTGACAGCTCATGTGTGCAGCAACATAAACTGCTTTCAAGTAACAATTTGCCTTTATTCTGTTTATTCTGCAAACTCCTTCCATTTATGATTTTTTTTCAAATTCTTAACTGACTTCGTAATTTTCTTCAAGGATTTTCTCTAGTGAGTAAGAGGCCAAAGAATATAATAAGGACGGGAAGGAACAAGTGAAGTCAGGGATGCTATATTTAAACACTTTCCCTACATGCTTTATATAGAAAACTAAAAGGCTATGAAAGAAGCCTTGTCCTCTGTGCAAGGGGTAGGTGTGCATTTATTTACATGATGAATGACAAATTCAGTCAGCTGAACATACGGAACATCCTGGTGCTCTCTGCAATTTCACTTACGCACAGAAGCAACCCTCAGCTGGTACCATCAGTACCTGGTTTTTCTTTTCTGTTTTCGTCCTTACTTTACTTGGCAAAGGGAGGGCATTTCAGGTGCACAGTTTCTAATAATACAACATTTTTCTTAATGTTCAAACACTTCTGAACAGCTATTTGAAGTGACCAGGCAGGTTCTGCTGCTTCTCTTCCATTTCAATGGCCATTTCAAGCATCTTGAAAGATTTCTTGCAGAGGGGCAGAGTTAATTGAGGGGGAAAAATGCACCTCACCAGAAATTTGTGTGCTTTGGGGAGAACTTGAACAAGTGTTGGTCATACTATATTGGTCTGGATTTATACTTGTCTACTTGTACAAGTTATTTATATTAAATTGGAGTCAAATACAGCTAAAGACTACTGCATAAAACAAGAAAAAGATTTTGCTAAAAAGAGCCCAACCCAAAAGACTATCAGACATAGAAGGAAGTGTCACTATTTGATGCCTGACTTATTATATCAGTGATGACTAGATAAACTTCCGTTTATGAAACTGACAGAAATAATGGTAACTCATGCACTTCAGACCTCTGTCTTTTCTAACAATATGCCATTTAAGTGGAGTTTTCTAAAAGGTTTTGCATTTGGACAACGGTACCTTGGGTCTTCTCTCCTTGTAGGGCCTCTATGATCAAGTCAGCTACACATACTGGGCCAGATTATGCTTTGCCCTTAAGCAGATGTATAGTGGGGAAGATATTCCTGCCTGAACTGTACTACAGAATTCCAACACATTCTAACATGCAGCTATGTATTACCAGGCAGTACTAAGGTGTTACCAATCGTACCAACTCAGTCCCACCCCCACTGTCCTGACTGAACATTTTTTGATTGATTCATCTCTGAAATCAACATTGCCAGATTTAAAAGCAATAAACTGCAGGGATTGTGGATTGGATTTGTCTGATTAAAAAGAAAACAAATAAACAAACAACCAGAAGTTACATGAATTACACCGTATAAGACCAAACTGAGAAGCAGGACTTTTTCAATACCTTTTCTCTTTTAATATATAATGTGAGTTATTATATTATGGAAAAATAATTTAAATACAAAAATAGCTCTTGGACAAAATAATTTACATTTTATATTACCAGACAGTTTAACTGTTTAGGAATGAAAACAAGCATTATAAGGTCAGTTTGGCACCTTAAGTTTAAAGTGCTTTATGGTTTTACTGAAAGGAAAGTATCGCAATTCCCTGTTTTTCTTACAATAGTATTACTATACATTGATTAATGTTTAGGAAGTTATTCACTGAAAGCATTTAACTGTCACAAACATGTCACTTTCTTTCTTCTTACAAACTTTAACTCTAGTTATTAAGATGTGAAGGGGGAGGTGTTGCATGGACGCCCATAACCCAGGTTTACTTTTTACAAACACAACCTCCTTAGAACAAGCAGACAACCTAATCTGTGTACTCAATGACAACTATTTATAGGACAAGCATTGCCTGTTTGAAATCAGTCAGGAAGCACCAAAATAAGATCAAGTAAGCAAATTATTAAAGGACATTATTAATATGAGCTGATTGCATTTCCCATAATAGAAGGGGTGCTAAATTGGGGGCGGGGAGGGGGAAAAGGAAAAAAAAGGGAAGAAATAGTGCATCTTTTATAGTAGTATCAATGTACTGTCAAGACTCAAAGCCCTCTGGTTGGACAAATTTTAGAGTGATTCTTTTGAAGCTTTTCTTATTCGACAAGCCTTTGTTATTTATTTCGGTGAGCAGCATTCAAATCACCAGAGCCCAGGTCGCCAGCACAAATGCCTGCACTCATCCTTTAGGAGAAAGCTGTCCACTATGATCTTATGTGAAACACAACTGCTGTAAAAATAAATGCTTGTAAATACTACGGCCAGATAAATGCTTCTTCAACTTTTTCAAAACACCAACGAAAACTACTATTTGGAAGAAAATAAGCATTATCTTTCAGTCACTTACATGCAAACGTTAAATGGAAATTGACATGAAAAGCTGAAGTTTAACTTCATTAGTACACTCCGGTTAGCCGTGCCCCCTCCTTCCCCCCAAATTAGCCTGAAAGAAACGCACAGCAGGCACCCCTAAAAGCATCGAAAATTTCAAAAAAAGAGACGGGCACCACGCCGGATTTTCGAAACCTCCAGCGACCTCAAGGCGGGGGGAACCTGCCAACCTGGCTCTTGACGCTGAATTAGAGCGGGCATCAAATACGGCTGATGCGTCCTACATAGAACATGCCTCCTCACAGGGGAGAGTTTGGGAGGTAACGACGAGTCCGGAGCCCCAGCGCCGCCGCCACCCCGCGCTGCCCGGGACCGGCGGCCGCCCCGTCCCCGCACCCCTGGCCGTGCGGGGGCCGGCGGGCTCCGGCCCCGCGGCCACACCAGCTCCTCCACCTCCGTGGAGGCGGCCCCGAGGGGGTCCGGGCCTCCTCGGAAGGCCTCTGGCGCCGGGCGAGCCGCCTTTGCCTTACCCGTGGTGGAGAGGACGGTGCTGGCGAAGAAGAGGGAGGAGGTGAAGTCCCAGTTCCAGTTTCCCGAGGCGTTGCTGAGCACCGAGACGCCGTAGTTGCTGGCCTCCAGCACCCGCATCAGGAACTGCTCCAGCTGCTGCTCCGAGAGGCAGGCATGCTCCTCCAGGAAGCGCTGCTTCAGCTTGCCCAGCTCCTGGCGCAGCAGGTCCTCGTAGGGCAGCTCCACCGAGGAGAAGACGACGGCGCCGAACACCAGGTAGAGCAGGTAGCCGAGCACCAGGAGGGCGAAGCACCAGGCGGAGCGGTGCTGCTCCACCAGCCGCACGCAGGAGCTGCCCGCCAGCGACTGCAGCATCTTCCCGAGCCGGGGCCGGCTTGCGCCCCGGGCCGGGCAGGGATGCCGAGGGGGCGAGGGGGTTGAGGAACAGAGGGAAGGGAAGGGGGAACGCTGGCGGCGCCTGCCTGGCCCCTGTGCGGCCGCTGGCTGACTTTGGGGGCGCGGAGCGGCGCTGATGTGGCGCTCACGTGGCCGCGCGGCGCAGGTACCGCGGCAAAGGGAGGGAGGGAAGGAGGGAGAGAGGCAGGGCCTCCTGCTGCTGCTGATGCTGCTCCCGCGGCCGCCGCCAGCCGCCCGGTCCCGCCGGCTCGCCCGCCCCACGCCTCCGCCGCCGGAATGCCGGCGCTTTCAGTCGCCTCTGTTGCTTGTTCCCGAGTAAGGCGTGGGCAGCGCGGGGGGAGCCCCCGCTGGCGCTCAGCGAAGCCGATCGAGAGCCGCCCCGTCCCCGCGCTGCGGCGGAGGTTTATTCCCCTTTCCACCCAAAGTCTCTGGAGATTTCTTTGCCTCGCTGCTCCCCGCCCCCTACAGTGAGAAACCCCCAGAACAGCAATCCCTTCCATTATTGAGTTGTTTTACTATTTACTTATGCATTCATTCACATTTCAAGGCACAATAAGGTGACGCAGTGTGAAGCAGAGGGCTGAATTTCATTCAGCTCAGGATGTGATGAGTTCAAGGAGAAACTCAGATGTCAGGCATTAATATCCTCCCCCAGGTCCTTAACTTCAAAATGGGGCTTGTTTGGGGGTGCGGTTCTAGCCAGCTGACCTCCAGCATCTCCCCGTACAAGCTAAAGGAGTCTTTGCTCCTGTGCTGGGCTTTTGAAGACACTACTTTTTAATGGTGTGAAGTGCCCAGCTAAAGCTCAGAGCGGTATCTGAGATGAATACAAAGGCACTGTGCAGCCAGCCCCTCTGTGTGGTCCCAGGCAGTGATCTTTGCAAGTTTCTCTTTGAATGCTTCTTTCGTCATCGCTCTCAAACTGTGGCCAGTAACCTCACAGTTAACTTACCAGATGAAAAGAATCAGTGAAAATTATAGCTTCCTAAACTATCCCTTAGGGTGAATAAAGGCAGCTTCTGGTTAAGGAGAGAGAGAAGATTCCCAGGTCACATCCCACAAGGCTCTGCTGAGTCCCTTTCACCTCTCAGCTGTTGGCAATTTATGATATAGTCACCACGTAGTAGCTTGTAAATTAGAAATTTACTGGAGCTGAGCCAATGATTTTGGACAGAGTAAATCAAATCTAGCAACCTGTCTTAAGCTGTGAAGTACCTCTCTAAGCTGTAAGGGCTACCATGGGAATAGAAGAGAAAAATGAAAAATAATTTTTAATGCTAGAAACTTAAAACAATGTGTCAACATTTCCTTTTATGCAACACCTACATGAAACTGGGATTAATCTGGCCTGGCAGAACAGCTCATGCTGTTCCTTATCCATTCCCCACTGTCAGCTATAGCTGAGCCATTGCAGGGACTTAAGCATGTCCCCCACTCCCACCCACCTTGTTTCATGATCAAAATGTAAGTTTGTCCATACAAACAAAAAGCAGCTGCTTGAATGCTTGGTCAGTAGTGCACTTGGGAGATGCGGTAGGTACACATGAGACAGGCCAAGCAGGCAGACTCCCGATGCTGTGCTGGGAGCACACACGTGTTCTGGCCTACACATGTGTGTCTGTGCATGTGTGCATACACGTGCAATCATACAGCCGGAGAGGGGGCACCGTGGACACTTGGGTGTTTTAGTTGAAAGGTAAACTTTTTTCCCATGGCTGAACTCCTCAACTGTTGCAAGGTAAAGAGTTCCAGAGTGTTTACATGTATAAATTGTAGCACTCAAAGGAAGTGCAGCACAATTAAATTAGGGCAGGGGCTTGAATCGAGCAGCTGAAGAAAATCTGTGCTGTATATTCAGACGTTAATTGACAGAAGGACAGACAGAGGCAGATGTCACATCCCTACATCACCACTTTAGCACCTCTCATCAGCATCAGTGTATTTTTAGAATATTTTTTGTTGTTCTTGTAAAACAGTGTTGAGTAGGAAAAAGGCAATCTCAGTCAACAGCAATAACAATTGATAATGGATAGTATCTGAGAGAGAGTAATGCAGACCAGCTCTGGAAGGGAGTATTCCAAGCAAATGTTTAATTGCATCACACTAAGACAGCATGAATTTAAACATTGTTAAAGAAAAAGAGAATGAGGAACCTCATTGACTGATTTGGTAGGCTTAACTAACTCTGTCCAGTTACTTAGTCACTTGCCCTCTCAAATTCCAAATGACCAAGTACCTCTGCCTCTAATAGAAAAACCATTTAAAACAGTATGTGTGACATAGTGGTCTCCATTTTTATAAAATATACTTCGTTTACCAGATACAGTAGGTTTCATAACATGATCTAATTTATGGCAACATCTGGTAGGTACAGTTGCATTCATGATAGGGAATGGTTCTGTCTTTCGTATAAAACATTATTTTCCCAATCTTCAGCCAAATATTTGTTTAAAGGTTAGAAAATGTTTGCCTAAGAACACGCCTCTCTTCAGTGGTGATAGGAAACTGTGGCTGGGTAGCTGAACAGTTTTATTTACCAGCCTCCTCCAGTTTTCCATTTTTATGAATCACTCCTTCACCATTTTTAGAAGCCTCTCACGCTTGGAGCCTTGCTGGGCTAGGGAGAAAAGGAGGACTCTGCTGAACAGAGCCTGCACTACTCTTCTAACTTGATTTTTTTCCCCCCACAGTTTTAAGGTGTGGGCTAAGAGGAACAACGGCAAAGCATCACAGATGTGTCACTAAAACATTCACGTTCTTGCTTCCAAAGCAAACATCTGAACAGTCTGAGTTTTAGCCATCATTATTAACGTTTATGTTGTAACTCAAAGCCCTTAACATACATGATGGTTTAATTACAGATTTCTTTGGGACAAATGTGCAGAAAAGTGTCTTAATATTCAGTTTTCTAACTTCAAGTGATTGTGTTTACTATGATAATATCATGTGTGAATGCAATTATGTTGTTCCAGTTTCATTCCAAAGTATGCTATATCCATTTTCACACTGTTTTACTAGTCAGGCTAATCAAGGATTCAGTGTACTGAATTCAGAGTTATGTAGTGTATAACAGAAAGTCACAACATGCTTCAGCAGGGAGTGACTGAAATTGTGGAACAGGCTTTTACAGAACAGTCCTTTCCCAGTAAAAGTTTCATTCCACTGTAATTGTCCCTCTCAATAAAGCATGAATCCAGTTAATAAAGTGTACCACATCATCACATCACTTGTCCACCAGCTATGCTTACTTACTCCTGGAGAAGTCCAGCTGCAAGCAGAGTGAAGAAACCCACTTTTGGTAGATACTGGTGCTCTCTATTGCAAAAAACTCTCCTCTGAGCTACAGAAAATGCAAGCAGAGGTTGCCTGTCTACAAGGGTAGAAGGCAGACACTCTAATCCATCACTGATGGATTAGAACTGAGACAGAAACCACAGTTGTGTCCTGGGGTGCTGGAAAATCACAGAGAAAGTTACCAGTCTCTCTAACTCTGCTGCCTGGGGAGGTAGGACAAGTCCCCTATCATATCCCTGGGCTAGCAACTTCTGTAGCATAGTCCAGAGGCTGAGAAAATCCTCTCTTGTACATAAGACATGTAAGGCCCTCTCATAACTGTGTGAATCATGGACAATTTCTGTTAGAAGAAGTGAAATTGATGTAAAGAGGTTTTGTCTTAGTGGCAATTTCTCTTGCTTTGAGAGTTTTGGTTAACTAAAAAAATCTTTAATTACTGAACACATTACCAATAAAAGCCTGAAGTGCTTGAAACAATGGAAGACAAGGAGAAGGTGGCTAAAGGAAGAGGACAGCCTGGTGACAGACAATGACCAGAGAGGGGGACCAGTGTACTCTAGTCTTTTGTCCAGTGAATGAAAATGAAAACAGATAAAAATAAATAGCTTCAGTGTAAAGCAAGAATAGCTCACAACAGTGCTTCAGTGCCCAGAGACTGGACTATGCTGGGTGCCATATGCCGAAGAAGAGTTTTGGCACTGCTGTTCTGCTGCTGTAATCACTGAGCTCTAGTCCATGAATGGGAATAAGTCTGGGAAAAGGGAACACCCATGTTTGGCACTCTTACTAGTATCAAGGCTATAAAATATTTTCAGCATCAAAAAATGCCTGAAAATGACTCATATACACAGGCAGTTTCAAGGTGACTGAAAGGATTATTTATTTTCCTTTTTTCTTTTTTTTTTTTTCCTCTTAAAGAGTAGTCTAATGGCCAAATGACAAACTTTTTACATCAGTCTTGGAAGAAAATGTTCTTCCTCTTATTATGTTGAAGAGCCGTAAATCCCGAGGAGCTGGGTAAATAAAATCAGTTACCAGGCAATACTTGTCCTGACAAACCTGTTCTGCTCTGGCTTACCTACAGCATGAGCTCACAGTACAGAGAACAGAGGAGGTGGTGTTGAGGAACTGTGGGATGAACCAGGACAGTGTGGGAGGCAATGAACTGTTATGTGGGGAGAACACGAGACAGTATCAAAGCTGTGTCACCCTGACAGCTGAATATTGAATAGCAATAGGGAACTGATTGGTCATTCAGTATTTTTCTTCAAATTTGGCATGACTGTAAAGTCAGTGGTTATAGCAAGTCTAAAATCTGCTGATTAGTCCTAAATGATGGATACATAAAGAAAGATAGTCATAAATGTAAGATTCTCTGAATTCACTTCCATTAACAATTCTGCCACATATAACTGTTCCATTGAATATTTTTTAAAGAGAAACTGAGGAGAAGTAGAATCCTTCAAGATTTGCTCTACCTGTTAAGTGAAGGCTAGAACATAATACGTTTCCTGTTATAGAGGAAAATATATCTGAACAATTGTTTCCGAATTCTCAATTTGTGAACTTTTGCAAAAGTTAATATCAGGTTGGCTAGTGGCTCTGATTTAATGTCATGGCCCTGTGGGCAGGCAGGATGTGAAGTTGTAAGAATCACATCCTCACAGGCACTGACACAAATGTAGCTAAGTCGAGAAGCAGTCAGATGGGTTGCCGTGTGTTCTGTTTCCAGTGGGTAAGGTGTTCTATTTTGGCTAAACAGAATCATCTAGATTTGGGTCAAATAATATAAAAGTTGAAACAACATAGCCTGAACTTATAGAAAAAATATGTAATCTTTGAAGAGGGGAGTCATTCCCATCGTAATGTTGCAGGAGGAGAGTATAGATGTATTTAGGTCTTTAAAATTTTTCACCAGGCAAACTGGTGACAATGGAAATATTGCTGTGGAATTAAGACAGTCAGTGAAATCTGTGTCCATGTTCATGCCATTTCCAACATCCTGCCTGGCTGAATTCTACTTGAAAGGAGGGGGAGAAGGCTTGAGATTTAGTGGCTTCCTCAAAAAAAATCATTTTATGTTGTTAACGTAATGGTGCAACACTGTCCACAAAGGTTAAGGCCACCGATCTGTGATAGTAAAGGAATGAATGTGCCTGGTTTAGAGCTATATTTAGGGGAAGGTTTACATCATGAAGTAGTAATGTTTAGAATGAAAAAAGTTTATATGCATCATCAGGCACAATTTCTTTCTTGAATGAGTCATCTCTGTTTGGTGTAAATGTAATTTTCCGTAGAGTTGCAATAGCTATTCATATTTAACCCATGATCTTGGTGTCTAGGTAGAATAACTGATAGACAACTGTTTTATTAAGATGAGCATTTTATGTAATGGAAAAAAGTAATTTCATATATATTTGCCATCAGGTTTACCCAATGACATTATCCAAAAGGGAACATGGTTACTCTAAAAGGTATAAGTCCAGTGGTGATGAGGGCTGCATATATGTACATAAGTACATGTATCTATGTATATACATATATGGTTTTATATAATTTTATATATAACATTCATCCTTAAACTATTCCCTATTATATTCTAAGTTGTGCCATATCTTTGTATAAAGGTAATTACCTGCAATTTGTAGGATTGTGTTAATGCTAAAGGAATGTAATAGCTCAGAGAATTCAGGATGTCAATGTGACCTTACTAGAACATTATATTAAATAAAATTTGTTGTTTCAAATAAAATGGCCTTGCCCTCCTAAATCCTGTGACAGGCACCCAGCAGAACTGGCCTTTTTAACCCCTTGTTCAAGGTGCTGAAAAGAAGAAAAATGGTTAATGTACTTGCTACTGAAAATAAGGCTTCACAAAATACTTTATATGTTTTCCATCTGCTTTGTAGAATTTTTCATACTTCTTCCCCTTGCTTGGCATCCTGCTGTTAAAGATGGCTGTGATGGGAAATAAAAGAATGCAGTAGCTGAGGTGGACTCAAACAGCTGTGGGTGTCCAAGTGTCCCTCCTGATCTTACCAGCTCTGGGACTGATCTTGGTTTTGTCTCCAACATGTTGTGCCAGTTCATGGGCATCCAGGAAATATTGATGTCAGCAAAGCCTACCAGCTCTCTCTGTGTCACTTTCAAACACACAGTCCCAGAAAGGGTTACACTCTAACTGATCTCTCTGTAATTACTTTTTTCAGTAGTTAGGCTATATTTTCGTGGTTTCCAATTTTGGTTAACTGAGGCGCAGTCTCTTAGTTTAGTTGTGCCATTGGGAATACTGGTAGGTCCTTCAGCCTGTTGTAATTCAGTTTACATTGCTGTAGAATTTGTGTACTTGTATAATCAATTTTAGGCACAGGCTGAGTTGAACTTTTGTTACAGTGGCAGACAAAACCTTGGACCTGGCAGTGGTGATATTCTCCTTGACAGCTCACACACCCCTCTTGCCCATTCACAGAATGGTCACATTAACTTGTCAAAGTAGTTTTCAGCTTCAGCTCCATTTGTTCCTGGGCTCCAGCATGGACACAGAGCACAGCACTGCTCTCCAAGGCCTCCCTACCCTGGACTGTGAGTTCAGATGGAACAGAGTGTACACTTGAACTGCATGCAAGGGGTCAGTGTGCTGGAACCTGGTCCAGACACTGACCACTCTTTGACTCTGCCTTGGCCAACTGGGCTCCGGTGACTAGAGACATTTTTGAAGTTGTGATTTGTAGCAGTGAACGTCTGGATGTCTGCAATGATCCTGGCCCATTTGAGACCATGTGAAAACTATGCATTGCCTACAGACCAAGATACTTTGCTAAAGGAGGGAAGTCTAGTGCTGGATGTGGATGCCTGCATGTGGATCATACAGGGCAAGTTCTTGGGATGACTATCAGATGCTGTCTAGATGTAGCCCATAAAGTAGGGGACCATGGAAGAAGTAGGGTTGCAGTTCTGAAAGGGAACCTCTCTTTCCTGGTGCAGCCATAGCTGATAGCTAGGATGTACAGCAACTTGGCTTTTCAGGGCTCTAGACTGCTAGAGAATTTAAATTCTAACCCGAGACCCATCTTTGCAGTCTTTAATATGTAGATTACACTCTAAGCCAGATACTCAGACATACCTGAAAACAACCTTTTTTCTGACCTTGTGTCTGAACTTGGGTATTTCCTGTGCTGAGTGCATCCTACAGTTTGAAGGAGCTTAATGTTTAACTGTAGGGAGGCATAAGATCCATTACTTTCCAACAACAAGGGAACCCTCTTCCATGGGCACAGGCTTTACAGCCATCACATGGTGGGCATTAACATTGAAACAGGCACCCTTCTCACATTGTTCCTGCGGATCAAATCCATCTCTTTTGGTGATAACTCTGAGGCTTAATAGTTCTTCACTGGGAATGCAGCACAAACTAACATACTGAACCAGAAACCCTCAGCCACAGCATCTATTCCTCATAGCTGAAGGCCCACATTACCACAATGAAGTCATCAGGAGTTACTATTCACCGATGAGGAAATACAGGCAAAACCATCTATTTTGTGATACTCCCACCTGACTATGCTATTTGGACAGGTTTATTTTCCAGGCAACCCTTCTGCCTCAGCAGTGTTAAATTTTAATAAGTGCAATTCATTGCCTCGTTGAACCAATGTCTGGAAGAGCCCATGGGTACTATTGCCACATGCACCTGCTATAATGAATACCAAAGCCTATTTCAGTGACCTGAATCCTTTGAAAATTTAGTCCTTTATTTTTATCCACTTAGAGGGAACACAAGCTGCAGTGTCCTACTTTTTCTCAATTGTGTCATATGACTCATCAATCAAAATTGAGTTTGAATCCTATTATCACCCACTGATTTTCAATCAACCCAACAAACCTATCAGAAGTACAAAAGATTTTTTTCACTTAGCCCAAGATACCTCTGGAAATCCTGGGTTGTTAGATATTTTAAAGTTTAAGAAAATTACAGTTTCAGCAAGGCCAAATTCTACACTCTCCCCTGAAAAGATACACTTAGAAAGAACATCACGGGACAAGAGAAAAACTTCTGTGAAGTAAGACAACTTTAATATTAGATTTTATACTAATGGGTTGATTAATTTTTAACGTAATACAAGAGTGTTATTGTTTTATCTACTTCTGTCAGTGTACTGCATACTCTTACAACATTTGCCAGGTACAGAAATAAAAAAGCTGTCTGGCCTACAGGCTGTTAAAGAAAAGGCTTAAAATGTAGGTCTATCCAGAAGAACCTATGTTAAAAAAACTGACAGTTTTTTCCTCTATACTTTTAGAAATGCATGAAGCAGTTTAAAAACAACAACACCTCACCACCAGAATCTGTTTTCCTTGCTGTAATGGCAAAACAAGTATCAGTGACCTGATCCTATTCTGTCTTACTCATGAGACATATATGGGAAACAATTACAACACATGCTAGAAGAATATCATTCCTTCCTTTCCTTTGAAATTTTTTTCTCAGAATCCAGCCTGCTATCCTTCAAACAAGTATTCAACCTTGCCAGCAATAAAGAATAAAATACTTCAAAATGTAGTTTCCAGGGGGAAAAAACCAACCAACCAAAAAAAAAACAAACCCCCAACTAAAAATTTCTCACAGTGCCACTATTTCTCTTCTGATCTTTCACACCTGATTTTAAGAGAGATCTACAAAATGCTTTGAGAGGGTCAGGTTGGGACCTAACACTTGTAACACTTTTGAACATTGCCAACTATGGGTTCTGATTTTGTGCTGCATTGTGATTTTCTCTACCTCCCCCACTTCTTTGTTTAAACTAATCCTACTCGTGCCTCTACTTGCTCCTAGTTCAAAGTCTTCTACTACACACCCAAAAAAGTGAATTTAAGATTATATTTTCATAAATATGAAAATGAAATAAAATATATAAAATAAATATATATATTTTATAAATATATAAAATATATAAATATATATAAAATATATACTATGAGATTTTTCAAGCTGTCCTTGCAGGAAGCCCTAAGCATTAACTGACTGCAAACAATTAATGATAAAATATTAAACCAGGCTACAGAAATGACCACTAGCATACGTTTTCCAATGAAACTGAATTGGCGTGGAACTAATTTTGAGACAGTACATATACAAATTAGTGACAGGAACAATCTTCCTGACATATTTTATGCTTTGGATGAACCTCTGCTTTCAAGTCATCATCATATCCCTCATCAACATAAAGTCAATCAAAGTAATAATTATTAATATTAAAGTTATAATTAATAGTAATCACATATATTGGCACACTTACAAATAATTTTATTTTGTGTCTATTAAGTAACAGGAAATGTTTTCTAGGCAGTGCACAGAAGAAGGAAAGAAGAAGGAGAAACCCCTAATATTACTGGATACTAGAATAACTTGTGATATCACTAGTCAATAGGGACAAATAAACTGTTTTCACATTGTGCTGATGTCTTCTGTTTCACTACAGTTAAATTCTTACCATATCTAGTTTGGCTATAAAATACAAAGGCATTCATATGCTGTGTGCTTACCTCACCATATGAAATGTTTCTTTTTGAAATTGCACTTGTAGAGTCCAATTTACCTGCAACCATATGAACCACTGTTGGTAAGCAAAAGTGAATCTGCTGATGAATCCAATGCATCCAAAATCCATTATTGTGTTGAAAAGGAAAGTATTGTTTATAGAAGTAGTTCATGGGCTTTATACTCTTCTGCAGTTAATTTGAGCTTTGATTACAATAATGCAATCAATATAAAGCACAGTGTGTTCCAAGGAGCCAAAACAGAGAAGAATCAGACTGTAATAAAAGACAGTTTCAGCAACATTTTTGTAAGAATGATGCATGGTGTTAGATATTAGACATTAAGTTTCAGTGATATTAAACATTTAGGCTAGTGCTGAATAGACGCCTTAGTCCTCAAAGGATTCTCAGTGCAGCCACACAAGGGAAATAAGCATGAGAAGACAAGCAGGATATACATCCAGTAGCTAGAGGCTGAGTGATCTCCTGTCAGAAATCCAGTAAAGACAAGTTTCCCCAGCCAAAACCAGTGAAAGACTCTTGCTTGAGGCACCTAGAAAAGAAGTACTACTTGTCAGCTAATAATAGTTACAAGAATCACAGAATGGGTGAGGTTGTATGGGATTGTATTGATGATGAACATTATGATGGTTATTCCTACTATCCAAAACCACTGAAATTCAGTCCAGCATTGCAAAAACCTCAATATTTTATTTCATATTTATAACCTCATGCTATTATTGAATATATTCAGCCACAAAATTTATCCAAGCTATTATATGATAAAGTGCCATAATTACTGGACAGCTTAATGATTTTGAGCACTGAAAAGGAGAGAGTTTTAGTGCTTTTATTCTCTTAGCAGCCTTTGAGTGAGGAAATTATGTTTTCTTCATTTTATACCTGAAAAATGGAGTCATAGAAAGAGAAGATAACTTTTTGAACCCTGCTCACCATGAGATGGGGAGAGGCATTTAATAACATAGTCAGGAGTGCCATCAAACCTCTACTTTCATCACTAGGAAGTACATGTGCAGTTAATAGCAGTACTTTTTTGCAATCTCATGAAGGACTTACTTGCCTCCTAAACCTCTAATCCCCAGTGACCAAAGTCACTTCATGGAGGAGGAAACAATATTGGAATAAGTTTTTTGCTGCCAGCAAATAAGTTTGTGTACAAAGCATAGGGAAAGTGCATTTTTATAGCATGTGGAAAGGTTGATTTCCTAGCTGACCTCTGCCAGCAGGTTTTGTCCCTTGGTGGGGGTCTTACCTTGCTCCTTTTCTGGGCCACACTCTTTACCCCTCAATAGTTTCCTGCAGGATTTTCTGGATGCTTGTTTGCATGCATGCATGTCCAAAACTCATCCATGTCCCAACTGCTCTGATGCCAGTCACCATCACCTCTTTCTACTTGACACCCTCCCATGGTAAGGATGCAGTGTCTCCCAAACATTATCCCCCACTAAAGAACAGCAGTTGTTTTCAGTTTAATGGATGAAAAATCCTTTTGTTGTGAAATTCTTACCTTGCAGCTACACCTCTGGCAGAGCTGGCCTGAGTGGCCTACTGTGG
This sequence comes from Anabacerthia variegaticeps, assembly GCA_035583185.1. Classification (NCBI taxonomy): domain Eukaryota; kingdom Metazoa; phylum Chordata; class Aves; order Passeriformes; family Furnariidae; genus Anabacerthia; species Anabacerthia variegaticeps. The sequence goes on along the minus strand of JAWWEW010000112.1, from coordinate 43,595,800 downwards.
TGTCCAGGCTGTGGTGGAAGTAAGTGACATACACCAGGGACACTGCAGGTGCTGGTGCTGCCTCCTCCTGTATGGCAGTATGTGGCCAATGTATGACTTTCCACAGGCAAAGGGGACAACAGATCTGAGGGACCACTGCACTAAAGGACCTGTAACAGCTCAGCAAAGCCAGAAGTCTTGTGGTTAATTTCTTAAACACCAGTTCAGAAACTTGAAGATAGGCACTCCAAAATTTTTAGCCACAGGCTTCTTTCTGCTTAGACATTCCCATTCATATTCTGTGATAGATAGACATTATTTTGGGACAACAAAATGGGCTGTTACCACAGGATCATATAAATCCTACCTGTCTTCTGGGAAGTTCAGACTGAAAGAAAATCTGGATGTAACTATCCTAAAGCATTAAATATTTATGAAAAATATATATCACAGCATTTTACATAAAATGGTGTGATATACTTTTGTGACTTTGCCCCCAAGGCACTTCTTTTATATATTAAAGTGATGATAAATGGTGTGATGTTTTGCAGCAAGAAAAGATCTCCCCTCCAGCCCCCCAAATAAACTCCCTAAGATGTATTTCTTTTGCTTGATGTTAAAGCAGAAAACTGCATTTTCACCTCATCATTTTATATTGTAATAGTTGTGCTTATGAAAATAGAATAATCAAGAAAACTATTTTTAAAATAGCTTCACTAAACTACAGAGGAAATTATATTGTCTGCTGAGTTTGAAAATTTGTCTATAATTAGATTTAAATGTCGTCACTCCTTTCAGTGTATTTTAGCACTTCTGCAGACTGTAGTCCTTATGAAGTACACAGTTCCAGAGTATAGCCTTCCTCTTTTGACAATTATGACCCTCTGGTACGCTTTCAGGAGAGTATGTCTTTATATTAGCCATAAAAGATAATCTAATAGTTGGCGTAGTCTCATTCCTGTAGCATAGTTTGTTATAATTTGCTTTTCTCTATGTATTGTTGTGAGTTGTAAATTTGTGAGGAAAATTATTCATCTGTAGCTAAGGATAGAACAGAATTTTACTATGAAAGTCTCTATTTTGTATTTTACAAGTGGTGCTTGTATATATGAAGCGCTCTTTACTCCACATAAAAAGCAGTGGAATTTCAGAAATTGTAATATTTTCTTTCATTCTGCAATCTTACTATATAAAAAAGGAAAAAAAATATTAGCATGAAAGATATCTATATGGCTGTGCTTTTGCAGAAAATATGCTAACTGACCAGCTCTTATTTATTTCATTTTCTACAGTAAGGTTAGGTTTTTTACTCATCCATCTGTGATGGCTATTTGCAAATTGAGGCTTGTTTTTTGAAAATGATACTAAAGAGTAAAAACATACTCCTGAAGAAACTGTTGACATCATATTGATAGTTCATCTGGTTATCAAGACATTGCTATGCTTTAATGCCTTTTGGGTACACCTACAGCATGCAGTGTATGAACAGGGTGGAGAGCTGGATTCAGGAGAGGGACACAAGCAAGCTGTGGTGTCGCTTGGCCACCTGATGATGTGTACTCCTGTAATAGCAGCTGCAGCACCGGCAAACCCCCACGATCCTTTCCTCCTCGTCTTCCAGTCCACTTCTAACATATGATTGGATCAGACATGCCCCCCAATTCAGTTTCTGTGACATGAGATGGAGGGGAGGGAATGAGAAGTAAAGGTGCACAAGGCCAGATCATTAGCCAGCATTGATCAGAGTAAACAAGACCAATGTAGATGATTTATCCTACTTGCATTTCCAATGTGGATGCCTCCATCCTTGACAAGAGCAGAGCTGAACCCCTCCTCCACCATGTCCACCTCGTTCTCAGAGCCACTGTTGGATTTTTGTTTAAACCAATTGAAATATAATGCAGTGGAAATATTTTCCCTTTGGTATCTCTGATTTTCAGAGGAAATATTTCCTTTTGTTAGCCAGAAATGAACTGTAAAAATCATACCTGATTGTACTCAAAACTTCAACCTAATTAAACTGTTAACTTTAAACTCCAGCATAAAAAGAAAAAAGGAACAGTTTTTACATTAGGTAGGTAACACAATATATCATTTTGGCACATTTTGTACCATACAATGTTGAGTTCAGATATTTCAAATCTAATTAGGACATATACAGTGGACTTTTGCTAACTTGTCAAGTAAGTAGAGCCATCATTTCCACTGTGAGTGGTTCAGGTGATCCAGCCTGCCTGACTCTCCTGGCTTACAGACCATGTGGCTGATGGAACAGTGCCATTTCTTTTATCAGAAACTCGTGACTCCATAGGTCTGTCACTGCAAACAGTCATGGGAGCAAATCATACGTCAGCCTGAAAAAATCAATATTGAAGAATAAATTGAACTGCAATAGTGTGTCTGTCTGGTGATTTAAAAATAGATGAACAAAGGAAATGCAAAGCACAGGAAGCATCTAAGAGAGGTTTACAGACTACTCAAAGGCTGAAAAATTGCAAAGAAACTTCCATTCTGGGAACAGCCTGGCTCAACACCCACTGAAACCAGAGAAGTGGCTCCTCCCCTCAATTTTGGAAGTCTTGCCAGACACATCATTTGTGTCTTCTCAAACACAAATAGATAGTACCTAATTTCCTCGTCTGCTTATATGCTTGTGCTAAGGCCCATTAACATCACCTAAATAAGCTAAAGGGAAGGGTCTTGGACATGTAACAATCTGGTCATCAGACCATAAACTTCAAGTAAATGGCGCACAGTGAATCTATCAACAAATAGAGTGAGCTAACATTGTCCCAAGAGGCCTTATTAAGGTTACAGGAGAATTACGGACACATTCAAAAGGTTCTACCGAAAATTGCTGTCAAAACCTCTGAGCTGTTATAGATATCCTTTGGCAATTCTCTTGAGCTTCCTGCAACATTCTGCAGAAGATGCAATTCTCCTTTAAACCCCACAGGGTGCTTCAGAACCCTACAACGGTTGTAATTTTCTAATAAATATCATTGTCTCAAACAGTTCTTTTAAAATGCTCTTTCAGACAAAGAAATAATGAAAAGCTAAAAAGAAAAAAACACTTAGGAAGGTTTTCACAGGAGAAAGAAAAGAGTCAGCTGAAAAAAATGTAGTGTGTGTGTGTATATCAATAAGTTTGAATATAGTGAAACTCAAGAACTGGTAAAGAAATTAATGACATTAATGAATCACTAGCAGTGATCTACAAATAATTACACATTAAAGTTTTCTAAAAGTGACTTGGTGAAGTTCTAAGAAATATCACTAAACGTGACTGTCTCAATTACTTCCCAAATCTATAGAGGCCAAAAATTTTACTTACAAATACTACTGTCATCTACTGTCCCAGCAGTTCAGAAGGCAGAAGTGTTCTTTACATCCAGAACTAAACCCTTTTGCACGTCATCCTCATTTGCCATCTTGGACATCACCAGGATTGATTTGTGATTCCTGCTGAACAGCGTGTAGGTAGGTGTTAAGCTTGAATGTAGAAGCAACATAGTGGTTTTTAGAGGGCTTTTGTGTCTGACCTGGTAAGACCTTCAAGTGCACTGTCAGGAGTAATAAGTCTCCCTGTGAGACAAGCTCAGCTTACAGGTTTCTGTTCTGCAGCATCAAGTCTGAAGAGCTGAAAAGCCATGAACATCTGTCACTTTGCAGTCACTCAGCCTTATTCATGCTTTAGCATAAAGCTACACTTAGTTGCCAGTAAGAGGGCAGCTTTCCGTCTACACAATCTGAGGAAAAGTAGCTGTGATGAATGGATAAGGGTCACTTACATTTTGTATCCTAATATTCTGCTGCCTGGAAGAAAGTCAGCTTGGGGATTGAAACTCTTTTCCTCTGAGAAAATGTCCCTTTATTCATGGGAATGCCTGTGAGTATGAATGGCTCCAGGGAATAATAACAGCCAGTTAGTATTTGGGACTTGTCTAACTCCTGACGCTTTTGTTGGACAAACATTGTCCAACGGCCAGACTCACGGGAGTAAACCTTGCTGGGTGCTATATCAGAGTGGGTAGGTTTTCTCTGGAAGCTAACTTTGAAAAGCTAATAATGTTTTAAAATTTATTTATGAATTATTCCTAGAATTATTCTGTGCTGCTTCTCCATCTCTCAATGTTGGGATTGTCCCCATCAGGCAGGGGGAACCTGTGAGCTCCAACTTGAGACCGGTGATTCCTCAGAGCCTGTGGGAAGGGCTGATCTGATACAAGTGCCCTAAATGCTGTGACTCGGCTCCTGGCTCAGTGGTTGTCAGAAGTTCCCGACTGTCAGTGAGAAATTTAAGTAATTAATTTCTTCCTGAAGAGATTTTCCTGAAGAAGCTGAAATAAATGAGGTATATTATCTTGTTTTACAAGAAGTCCATCCTGCTTTTACTGAACTAATTACCCTGCAGTATTGCTGGTTATGTTTCTCTAATGCATTGTGAAATCTGTTAAAACTGGAGCCAGAGAATTTATGACACCTCAGGTTCATTTGTGATCAAAACCAGAGAGTGTTCTTATAGCTAATATTTCATCAGAGAAACTCAGAGCATTTTATGAACACAGGTTCCACCCAGAGCAGTTGGAAGTGTATAACAATTACTAATAAGGTATTATTATACTTGAACATTACAAGCTGTCTTGTCTTCTCAAAATGTTTTCCAAATATACAAATACACTAAAAGCTTAATTCTATGTGGCACTATATACAGTATATGAGCAACCAAATAGGGTTTACAGTAGGAAGTGAAACTGCAGTTGCTAGAAAAAATTACAGAAAACACTCTGAGATGCAAGAAGTAAACACTAAGTTAGAATTCGGCTAGGATATGAAAGCTAAAATCTGTGCACTCTTGGAAATGAAATAATGCCATTTTTAATTACCACAGTGTCAAAAGTTTTCACTTCAAAATGTTTAAACACAACTCCTATTAACACAAATCTGGAATTTATGTTAACACAGGGGTGGAGAGATGAGTCATATACAGTGAAGTAATAGTAGATCACTGAACCCACCTCTAAGTGAATGTCCTCAAGGCTAGCTGGGCATTAATGGTGTGTGACTGCTCTGCTTAAGGTGGTACAACTGCAGTGCTCAGCAGGGAAATGATGGATTTTCTCTGTTCACAGCAGAGAGCATGTACTCCCATCTTGGGTCACACAAGGGATATGCAAACACACACAGAGAAAGGAGAAAGTTTAGGCAGGGACAGGCAGCCACGTTGCTCTGTTTGTTCTCGGGCTCTGTGCAGGGCATAAGCATTTTGGATACGGGCAAACAGCTGATGTGGGGTTTTGGCACACACATGAGAGAAGGCAGCCATCCTGGCATCCTGCAAATGCCGGAAGTGCTACTGCTGGGGCAGGGGAGGACTGTTTGGTGCCTCTGTGAGGGCATGTGCCAAAGAACCTGCTGATTAATGGTAGGATGATTGAAGTGAGGCACAAGTATTTTGTTAAATTGTGCCACTAGCTGGTAAGGGAGCGAGGATATTTTACAGGCAGAGAACTGTGACAGTGATGAGATCACTAAATTAAAACCAAACATGTGAGACAGCTAAGAAATTAACTAACAGCTCCGTATTCCCTGCCCAGATTCTTAAAGCAGACAGTGTTATGTGTTCCACTTCGTCCCTCTGCCTCTGTGAGAGGCTGTCTCTGCTGAACAGCATGCACTGCTTTGCATGCTAAAAAAATACTGTGCGCGATAAAAGGCTTAGTGCCAACAGCTGTAGCAGCCTTAATTAAAAATGCAATTAAAACCCTAGAATGAGTTACTGTTAGCCAAAGGGCCTAGGAGAAACCACAAGGTTGGTCTGAGTGGTTTTTTCTCCCTAATATACTGGAGTGGGAATGGAGCTAGAGAGATAACAGGGCAATTAAAAATGAGAAATGAATGAAACTAATAATGAAAATGGCTGGAAGAGGCTGAACTTTTTTTTTTTTTTTCATCTGTCTAAAGTGTATTAAATAAAGAAAAGAAGTTTGAATAATCAAGGTCAGAATTATGCTGTAACATTAATTGCTAATTAAGAACACAGCAAGAGTAAATGGAAAATATAGAATATATGATGTAATGGCTCCAGTAATATATATCTCTAAGAAACTAGAGGAATTATGGTGTCTGAATGGATGTGATGGGGTGCTGTAGGGTGTTTGTATCATCTGGCTTTATGTACCTAAAGGCAGTGCTAAGTTACAACACTCACCCCTTGTAGTCATGGTGAGAGAGTCATCTCCAACATCACAACACTCCTTTGAGAGACCAGAGGAAATAAATGTTTTCCATGAGGAATGTGATGAAACCTGGTGATGATCCTGCTAGTGCTCCACTCAGCTTATTACAGTGTTCTTATTACCAGGACTTTAGAGCCTTACTGATATTGAGTTCACGCTGGCTCTGAATTCCCTTAACTCCATCAGCTTCCAAAGGAAAAAATGAAGGAACCTCTGAGACAGAAATGAGGCATCTTCAAAGAGCAAATCTGCCACTTCAGTTGCTTGTACCAGCACTAAGCTCAGAAGGGTAAACTTCAAAGAGAGCAAAGCCTCTTTTCTTCATCAGATGGATGAAGCAAACATAACACACATCAGCACAGATACAGTTTTCCTGACTCCAGAGCTAAGAAAATATTGTTCATGCATCTAAAGACTTGGAAATCAAAATTGATTCCCTCTTGATATCATCCTTATACCTTAATCCTTTAATCAGAAATGATCCCTGGCAGAAATCTGTTAACAAGAACCAGCAGAGAGCTGTAGAGTTGGTATGCATCAAAAAGCTGCTGAAACTGCTAAAATAGCCAGGGGGAAGACAAGGCAGCAAGATATCCAGAGACCAATGGTTTACCCTTCCATTGTGTACCTGTTTTGCCTTCTGCTGAAGATTTATGCATCCTTGATCATTTGCATCTGCTGCTTGGGCTCTGAAAACAGTGTGGAGTGAGTATACACAGGGTAGTCTGGAGGGAACATTCCAGTTGTCACATAAGGAAACTGCTGATGTAATGGTGTGAAATGAGAGAAAACAGCTTTGTCAAGCAGATCATGTATGAAATATTAAAATGTTACCTACCCTAACTGCTGTAGTCTTGCATCCAGCATTAGTACACCATGCATTATGAATGGCACCAGGGAGTTTAAAAAAGCAAGGGGAAAACTATTTTGCATTGTTTTCTTTCCTATAGGCTGCTAATTAAAAAAAACCACTAAAAATAAAAAAACCTCAAAACCAAAACAAAACAAAAAACCCAACAACAAAAACCAAACCAAACCAAACAAACAACAAAAACCAAACAAGAAACCAAATAAACCAAAACCCAAAAACAAACAAGAAGAAAGTATCTTCGCTGCCATGCCCCTTCTAAGCTGCACGACTTGGACAGAACTGGCTGAATGTTGCCATTCCCAGCAGTATGCTGGGTCCACCTTTCCAGCTCTGCTTAAACATTCCAGAGAGGGCAGAAGAGTGGGAGCACACTGGCAGCATGTTTCAGTCATCATTTTGAGATGGAATAAGGGTAGAGATCTCAAACTCCCAGTTCAGCCTGAAAACAAGCAGAGAACCTCATCACTTTCCCTCTCAGAGACCAGCAAAAGCTGTCAGTGGGTCAGAGGGGACAATACAAGACCCCAAGCCATTGAACGGGCAAATAATTTACTTAACTTTTGATTCCAGGGCTTGCTCCCACTGGCCTCCACCCTACCCATCAAATCAGCTGGAATCAGGCTAGGATCATCAAATCTCAGTAGCTTCCCCCAGATGATTCCTCTTAATGCATTCATACAGAGAAAGGAAGGAGAAGCTTGAGTAGCATTTTTAACAGCTTTAGCCTGCAGCAGCCAACAGTGGCACATTTTTCCCTCAGCCTGTTTGCAGTCTTGAACTCCCGTGTACATTCCACTTGTTCTACAGGCAGCATTTTGGCATTTAGTCAGAAGGGAAGACCTACGACAGGCAAATGAAAGATAGATGAGCAAAATATTTCCATTCAGTTCTACCATGAACATTGGCTGGTCATCTACACATTTTTTATTCAGAAACCCCGGGGATAAATTTGCATGAAGCTGTATAAATGCACACTAAGAAAGTAAGCAGTGCACATGTTGGGAAGAGCAAGGACCACAGCAGAAAGATAAGCTTGAATAAGTTTTTTTTAATACCTTGTACTTTTTTAGATAGATCCACACAGTGTTTCATTAGCTCTTCTGACCTGGTCTCAGTGTGATTGCTGTTGCTTTGCTTATTCCCTCGTGTCAGAAGAAGATGTGGGAAAAAAAGCATAGTTTCTACATCCACAGGATATGAAATGTGTATGTCTCTGCCCTAATGAGGATGCTATTCCCTGATGTAGTCCCTTTTCTATGTTCTCAGGGATTAGACCCACTTTTTAATGACCATCTGCAACAAACTCTGAGATTCAAAGAACTTCCCCACTCAACTTCCCCCATTTACTTGCCACTATTGAGAGAGAGTTCTATGAAAAAACACAGGTAACTAACATTCCTTAGTGAATTCTCCTGTGCTTTTCTGATGTGAGATGCTAGAGTGGATACACTCCTCCAATATTACACAAGAGGTCAAATACAACCCTGAGATTCCTACCCTCTATTAAGTAGAAATCATCAGCACTAAGCTCCTACATGAGTTCATCACCTGCAGCTCTCATTCTGCCCTCAGGTGTAGGTGGCATTGAAGCATACAAAAATAAAACAGCACAAAAAATTCAAGCTACCAATCCATACCTTGTTTTAATCCCATTTAATAAGCCCCTAGTGCATATTATGGCCCTCAGCATTTTACCGGTGATGACTACTGTAAAGGAATCAGATACACTGGTACACTCAGGTTCCTTTCCAGTGATACAAAATAAATGAGAAAATATTAAGAAGAGCTTCTGATAGCCTTGAATGGCCTGGTTATAACAAAATCATGGCTGCAATGCACTAAAAAAATCCACTCCATAATCAGTGTAATTAAAACCTTATGTACAACCTCCTGTTTCCCACACAGAGTGGTCATTTGTTAAATTGCCACATAAGGCTGCTGCATCAGCTTCACATTTCAATCTGATTTCATGGTGTAAGAGGGCTCGCACCATCACTCTCTGTTCTTGCTTGCAGGTAGGTGTGTCAGCACCTGTCTAATAACTGTTGTACCAAACAACCAATTTCAATCAAAGCTTTGGAGGTCTCAGAGGTATTCTGGTCCTGTAAGATTAGTGACAACAGAAAACTGGTGAGGGAGAATTTTCTGTACATGCTTTTCCTGAAAGAATTGTAAACACCATTCACTTTATTAGATGTAAGGGAATCCACACGGGAGCCCAATTAAACTTTATTGGTCCCCCAGTTTATCAAAGAGTTAGTAAGTAACTTGATCATCCCACATGTACAGAATCATTGCAAAATAAAGAAAACAGGGACCTCTGGAGGGCTTCTAAACCAACCAACTGGATAAGTGATACTGTGTCATACCTGATAAAACATCTGTGTAACCTGTTAAAGATTACCAACCCTGGGGTCTCCCCAGGCAATTAAATGAGCAAACATCTTTATTCCTCACCAGATTATTCTATGTCTGAAACATTGTAATACATTAGTGTAGCTCTATAAAATATGGTTCAAAGACTGCATTTCGTGGCTGCATTTGCATTTCAATTTACAGCAGTCTAAGGCAAGGAAGGTAAAACAATGCTGCAGCATTGATTTCTCTCAGGGACATGACAGTTGCATAAAGGGCTCTGCTAATTATAGCCACCAGCTATCAAATGACTCCACAAAAGCCACAGCAGCACTGCAGCTATTTGCTGCCTGCCACAGTGCATAGCTCTTTAAGCTGAAAGCATCTGTCACACTTCAGAATTGATTTCCAAAACTAATGCCCCAGCAGACCCCTGCAATAAAACAAGGGTAGACTTGACTCTAAAAGGTCCTTCTGATGGTGAGTTGCTGCCAGAGCACTTTCCTGCAGCACACCTGGTTTTTAATTGATGGGACTTCTCAGAAGGTGAATCCATTATACATGACTTACTCAGAGTCAGGACTTTTATCCCAGCAAAGTTACCAGCAAAGCTCCTGTAAATTTGTGTTGGAAACTATTTGAACCACCCTTGAAAGCAGAAAGCACAGTATTTAGACAGAAATATGCTGTTCAGTAAACAACTCAAGAATGTCATTGCTTCTCAAAACAGCAGTACCTATTTTCTGGGTTAAATTGAATGGATCAGACTAGATGAGAATTACTGTCTTCATGCAGATTTTTCACTGCCTAAATATAAGGTTACATTTCAAGGAATATGCGATAATTTTATACACAGTTAAAAGCAGGGCCTTCAGAAGGACTGGGAAATGCCATCCTCTCTCTTTTCTCTGGCTTGAAGGAGCCCAAATTGCTTGCTCTTTTGCTTCCCTTCCAGTTGACACCACACTTGTGCTCACTGTCCCTCTGGGTGCCTAGGCTCTGTCTATATACACTGTAAGGTTTGGGGAAAGAAATACAGGAAACAATATTCATGAAAAATAATCTAAAGAACTTCCCTTGACCAGACCTTAGCTCTGTGCCTCTCCCAACCTTTCCCTGGGAGTGAAAAGTTTAGCATGAAATTCTCTTCAGTGAAAATCCTTGGTTCTCTTTTCAGCAGCTTAAAAATCTAAACACTGCTACAGCTTGGCAGCAGCTCCCCTTATGCCCTCTGCTGCAGGGGGGCCATGTAGGTTTCTATCAGGTTTGGCTGCCATTGGCCTATCAGTGCAAGAGGGTAATTCCTCAAAGGAGTAAGATCACTTTATAGAACAAGACAGTGATGCAATTCATACCCTGCTCTCCCTAAGCCTGCCTTCTTGCCAAAAAATGACCAAATATTTAAGCATAACATCACTTTTTAATTGTTTGTGGCATATGGAGTTGAAACTCTAAGCAATAATTATCCTAATGAAAGATAAAGTATGTTCTTGGCAGCAGAACACTTTTTTTTTTTGGCATTGTAGTTAATTTGTTTATTTGTTGCTTTCTTGTCATCATTGCTGGCTCCTATTTGTATGCAGTAAGTGCCAGTTACAGCTGTCCTTGAGAAAACTGCTGCAGCTTCCAAAATTTATCTTTCCATTTCTTTTTTGGCTTGTTTCAAAAGTAACACCTTTTTGTCTTTTCAGGCCTTTGACAACTGCATGCCATGGAGCAGTTCCCTGAGAAGGATAATGACTTTCTCACCAGAGCAGTACAGCAGAGCACCAGGGGAATAGATGTGGGTACTTGCCATTACAACAGATAGGAGAGAAATGAAGTGCCCGTCCACAGAGACCTCAGTATTGGGTTGAACGATCACATTCCCATTTCGGTTCTTAATTGCACAGTGAATAGGAGGAAATGGAGTATATCCAGGGGGATCTGCAAAGGAAGAAACGAATTCTCAGCCAGAGCTTTCTGCAGAGAAGAGCTTACTGCCCTTCAGCTTACACATTTTGAGCATAAGGAGCAGCTCTATGTAAACAAAGTCATTTTCACAGGGAAATCCCTTGAAAAACTGGTGATTCAATTCTGCGTTCTCCAAAGAGGGGTCTTTGTTGAGCAGGACCCAGGGAGAAGTGAGCTGGGGTGGGAAGGCGGGGGAGGAGAGGCTGCCAGGAGGTTGCACAGTGTATACCTGCAGTGTGCTGTGCAGTGGCCACTGCTGCCAACACTGGCAGCAGAAAGGCTGAAGTCCTTAGGGCTTCTCCCCTGCCTCGTTTAGGGCTGTGTATAGATATCCTCCTGTAGAGGAGTCCCACCTACTCACGAAGGACCTTTAGCATCCCAGCATATCATGAGAAATGGAAGCATCAGTTCAGCTGCAATGGAAGGATGTCTCAGTCACTTAAGCAATGGGTCAGACAACAGACCTGCACATTAAGGTGATCTGCATGAGCCAGAAAAGCCCTAGCTGTGGGAGCTGGATCACAAGCTCTGTGTAGGAGCACTGTTTTACAGTGACTGTGACATGGACCAGAACATAGGAGTGTTTAAAGAGAGCCTTTAAAATGAATGTGAGGCTGATTTCCCAGTTTCCCCTGTCACAGCTGTGGTGTGATGCACAGCAGGTTTTTGGCATTTCATAGTAAGGTACAATCAATTCTGCCCAGTGACTGAGTTACCCTGTGACACTTGCGTGAAGTAATGGAAATAGAAAGCAAAATCTATGTTCAAATTTAAAAATACTAATATGTGTGTGGCTATTAGAAAAGAGGAGCAGAACACAGGATTCCTGCTGCATCTACTGTCTCTGCACAATATCTTTAGCATGTAATAACTGACATACTTTTCTTCTTTTTCTCTGTGAGAATATTGCCTGAAAAATCTACTAACCAGATCAGTGAATCAGTAGTTGTTCTTTTTCTCCTTGAACTAGATCTGCACTAAGCACAGTAAAGACAACTAGCCTCTCAGTGCATGGAAGTTTATGATTCTTACCACACAAAAAGTTCACGATATCAAAGCTATATGTTCCAATACTGTGTGTTCCACATTACAATTTCTACACTTTTGTGTATACTTGGTGAACAGTTGGGTTTTTTGTTTTTTTAATAGAGGATAGATGATTTCCAAAATTACAGAAGTTGCATCATCTGTAATTAAAAGAGCTACAGACTGATAAAAATAAACATTGTTACTTGCTTGAGATTATATTAGAAGCAGATTTCTCAGAGCCTGGCACTCAGCAGGTGCTCCTGAGAGCTGCCCTGCTGCATTGCGAACAGTTGCTGATAACAATCCTACCACCCCAGCATGTCTTCTGCTATGCTGACACAGCCCCACTGTCTCTGATTCTGCTACATGCCAGAGAATCAGACCTATCCAGGGCACACTGCTGCAGGGAACACAATGCAGTAAGGACATAAAATAAAAACAACTAGGAATCACACAGATACATATAAGTACATATACTTCATGCTGACAAACATCAATCCAAGCACAGGCCACTGGAGATTAAGGCTGTGCTCCTGACAGATGCATTTCCTATTTCTGTGTCCTTGCTTTCTTTCCTTATTGCTTTATTCAGAAGTTATACTGTGCAACACACCTGCAATGCTCCAAACACAAAAACCAAAACAAAATAGACATCAAGGGGACAGGTCCCCAGCTTCATAACTTAGCACCACATGTACAAGACAGAAGGCACTTGGCTTCTTGGGTGAGCCACTGATATATCCCAATTCATTTCTTGACACCCAAGCGAGCAGAAAGGAAGGGAGGAGTTAAGAAATTGCTGCCATGTCTGTTTGCTGCTAATACCCAGCCCAGGTAATTGCTTACGCCCATGTTCCATGTTTGTAAAACTCATTTCTCCTGTGTTGCACTTCATATTCATTTTGTATTCATAAGGAGCAACCAGATGAAAGCTCAGGACCAATGCATTTCTGCCTTCCTCTTTGTGTCATTCTCAAGTAGCCGCGCATTTCAGAAAACTCAGGAGTTTTCTTTTCAGCTACCTGCAAGAAGTAGATTTGTGTTCAGCTGTAGGTTACTGAGATTAGCCTAATGGAGGACTGGTGCCCCCTGCACTAGCCTTTTCAAACCTGAAACTGAAAGAGCCCACCACCAATGATATATTAAGATTTACATTTGCATAAATTATGCCTTGAAATATATCCTGATTCCAGAACAAGAAGGTTACTATAGTTAATTGAAGATAAATGAGAACATTATGTCATTTTTAGAAAAACAAAGAAGAAAACGGTGATATGGGACTGTCCCAAAGTCTGAATAAATTTTTAGTTTGTTGCTGGATGAACATTTGGATGTTTGATTTTGCTGCTCTAAGGAATTTTCTTTCTGTTTCAAAAGTCTGCAAATTGATTTTTCCATAACCCAGTAGCATGATATCTCTTAAAGATCTAGGAAGTACTATACCAGGTTCCTTGAGTGTATTAATAAGTATGGTTTATATTAGCCTAGAAGAAGGATAAGGAGGAGGCAGGTGGCAGTCACTGGACAAATAACCTTCATAACATGGAAAATACTAAGCAATTTAAAAGATGCTGGCTGTAGCAAAACTTCCAAGCACTGCTGACTAGCAGGGAGATAATTCACATTTGGATAGATGAAGACACACTTGATTTGAGCAAGAAGATGAAGGGGAAATAAGGCAAGGCAGAACGACTCAGAAGTGCCAAGGTTACATTCAGCAATTTGTGATCTTCACAGTGGAGAAACTGCCTGAAAGACGCCTCCTGCTCCAGGTAGCCAGGGCTGAGCATCTGGCAGGAAAGAAAGTCAGGGCACTCACAGATAAGCCAGCAGAGCATCATTCTTCAGGTGCCTGTCTGTGTTTTCACATGCTATTTTTCCAGACGTAAAGCTGCAAGATCTCAGCGTTCATTAGTTATCAGGGTTTATAATTGGCACTTCTTCAACTTTTGCTTATTTTGGCTTTCTTTGCCTGTTGTTTTTCCTTACATAGCTGAGCATTCAGCTAGCATTCAGCTAGCATTTTCTTAATTTTTAAGATATCACATATATAACAAGATATAAAGTTCCACTCAGGAACTTCCCTCCACCTCCAAGAAAAAACTCATATTCTAAGACAAAATGCCATCTGAAACTTTGGGACTCATCACAGAACTTAAATCTCTGCTTTATAAAGGTTATTATATTTTTGCACATTATAAAATGCTTGATTGAAATATGCCTCAGCATTAGAGATGAGTAAAGACAGAGACTTTTAATTCATAGAAGATTTAGATGTTTCAAAATCTGGGTTTCCTCCAGTTCCAAGCAGTTGCCTAGTATTTTTAAAGTTTCTACAAATTGGAAAGGTACTGCCTACACTGAGGTGGACCAGGAGCCTGGGAAGCCAAAATGACACTGCCTTGTGAGTGCCTGGAGGAACACAAACTCATGGCTCCCCAGGAAGCAAAACACAGTTTGTGCATAGGGCAGGTGGGAGACAACTACTGTCAGATGGAAAAGTGGCTTTTAAATAGAAATTCAGACACTAATCAGGTTTTGCGCAGAATTTTGTACATGATATTGTTCGAAAAATTGTTATGGATGCCGAGATAATTTTGAATATGTATTACATTTCAGTGCCATGGCTACATGTGAAATCTAAACAAAAGTTCACTTCACTTGAAATCTATACAGCATATTTCAGTAGTTTTGGAGCTTCATGATTGCAGAGTCCATTTGTATTCAGTACAATCTAATTCTTGATTTGGCTTATGAAATCATAATTGATTTTAAAGTGCATATACAATAAGTTATGTCTGTCTCATTTTTACACACTGTAATGGACGTGAGCATTAAAAGATTAGTTTGCAAGGGCCACATTTTACCATGGAATAAAATATAGAGAAACGATGGAACTCTTTTCCTTGTGATTTATTTCAAGCAGGTTGGATTTTGCTATTCGTCTAGTTCAAATGAAGCATATCTAAGTCATTCATTCAGGTACCTGTAGTTCATTTACTAGTATGATTTTATATAATCTTGACAGTTTTAAATTATATTCAGGTACTTATAAATGCCTTTCAAAACACTTTAGTTCTTGATGTATGATGACTCAATCCATGGGTTGTGTCAGAGACTGAAATAGTTAATGGATGAAATATTCTAAGATCACAAAAAGACTTTTGTCTGCTGTAGCAAACAGAAAAGAAACAGCTGCTCGCCCAGCAAAGCCTGCCCCTCCCTGAATATGCCGACTGGGAAAGTACCTTCAGGTCAGATAATTGTCCAGTTATCCCTGGTGCAGAAGGGCATGCATATCTGAAGCTACAAACTGGATTTCCAGATAAGCAAAGAGGCTGATAAGAGGCAAATCCTGTGAGGTGGGATTATCCTTCTTAGCATGCCAATGTCCTCCCTTACATGATGACTGCTGTAAAATCTCAAAGACATTTCACATCTGGCCTGGGCTATTCGTCTTAAATGTTGGACCATGATGGACCATGATTGATGCTGAGTCCTAGGAGGTGTCAGAGACTCATGACATGTCCCAGGACATGCCCCTGACACTATCCATTGTAAAATTCCCCGCCCCAGGGGAGGTACAAGGAGTTCCCACCTGAGCTTGCAGTGTACAATAACTCATAAAATCTCTGCAGTTTTGTGGGCATCTTCCTCCAGCCTCAAGACCATCACTTCAGACACGACTGTGACCACCACTTCAACCAACAGACATGGAAGCTTCAACTACCAAGTTGCATGCCTGGGTCCAGTGGGTGGTACCTATATAGATCTCAGGTCCCTTATCCTTTCTTTGTCTTTTTCTCCCTTATACTTTTCCTTAAGTGTTATTTTTATGTTTTAATATTGCTGTATTACTATAGATGATAATACCCAAAACAGCAACATACCTGTTTAACTTCGGACCAAAATTGTTCTAAAATAAACTCTATCTATAAATGTCTAAAAACATCGATTACTCAATGTCATTTCACTTTAATCCACCCAAAGGGTGGATTAAACAAGAACCTGGGTTACACACCCCTTCTGATGCAGGTTGTAACAGTTTGGCAGCTGGATTTAACCATGTCAGAAAACAACAGATCACCACAGAACTCTCACTGCTGAACTTCATTAATTAAAGGTCTGTCTCTCCTATTTTTTCTGCTTCTGCAGAAATCAGAATTGAAGCGCAGTTTACTTGGCATCTTCTCAGGGATTTCTGCACCAGGTGCAAGTTTCCTGTATATATAAAAGCACACGCTCTTTACCAGAACATTCAGTTACACATTATAGCTGATCAAAAGTGACACTGTGAAAAAGTGCTACATATTTATTGTGTTATCCCTCCGCTCTAAGTACCCTGTACATGTCCTTTGCATTCATAGCAGGTCTTATAAAGATGTCCATTGGTTTTATAAGTAGCACAATAACCTCCAGAGGATTGTAGGTATGATTTGGACAAGAGTGCTAGGGTCACACTTGGCAATTATTCTGAGCTGGATTTCAGCCTTGCTGAAATGAGGACAGACTAATTAGACTTGGACTCTTCAGCTGAAGAGACAGCTGAGAGGGGAGATGATAGAGATTTATAATGATAACTGAAGTAAACAGGGAACAATTACTCAATCTCCCATCCACTACAAGAATTAGAAGGCACCCCAATTATCAGGCAGCAGGCTTAAAACAATGGGAAAGAAATACCTTTTCCCCTAACATTTAATTAAACTGTGAAACTAACTCTTCATGGAGGTTGCAGAGGCTAAACCTATAAATTAATTTTAAAAGGGATCAGAAAAATTCATGTAACCAGAAATGTTCACCAGTGATGAGGGAATGGGACTGTCTGGATGCAACCTTTGGCTCAGAAAGCCCCTTAAAAAAAAAACAGTAGCTGGGAAGGTACCTCTTTGCGTTTGCCTTTCTTTTTATGCTCTCTCATAAGGACCTGTTGCTGGCCACAGCTGGAGGCAAGATGCTGGGTGGATCCTCCAATTCACACAGTATAGTTGCTTTTATATTTTAATTACAGTCTTCATTATGCTGCCATAGGATTATTTCAGGCATCCATATCATGAGAAATACAGTAATAGAAGAGCTGTGAGCTCAACTCCCTGGGATGATGAGTAAGCGGATGAGTCCATCATGCGTTCAGCAGCTACCCTGAGATGCGTACCAGGGTGCCCAGTCCATAGCCCTAGGACAGTCCATCTGAGTCCTGGCCTGCTTTTGCACAGCAAACTCACCACACTAGAACACACATGCTACCATAACAGGAAGGTCACCACGACAGAAGAATCACCACAACAGCAATGTCCTACCATAAGCAGGATGGGCTCTGCAGACTCAGCCAGCGCCATAATGTGGAAAACCACAGGCCTGCACACCCTCTTCAGGACTTCTGTTACAATAGAAGACCATAAGGACAAGCTATAAAGTTGATCTCTTGATGGAGAACAATATGACCTAGACATTGGATGCACTGCAGTTACTGATTCAGTTCTTACTTTTAAAAATCCTGTACAGTTTTCTGTTGCTCCAAATTTTGGCATGCCATAAATTGGAAAAGGCACATATATGCCCACAAAGGCACAGCATACAACATGTGCAATGCATTTGCTTTCCTCTCAAAGACCACAAACTGGGAGGAAACAGGAACTCTTCGTCCAGTGTTACTGCTTCGTACCTTTTGCCGTTTGTGACCTTTTCCCCTTCCAAGAAGCGTAGCCACAGGGCACAGTCCTCTGTTCCATAGAATTAAAGTTGTGAGAGAATCAAGATGACGATTTTACATTAAAATAAAACTTTCATTATGGGAATGAAAGAATCTCTCTAGACAAAACAAAAGCCTATTTCAGATACAATACTAAAAGAAAAAGAAATCTTCTAAGTCAAAGAAATCACTGAGGAACCGAAAAGGCACAAATTTTAAATATGTGATGCACCACCTTACTGAAGTGATGGAAAGGGCCCTTTTAGGAGCTCACAAATCAGAGAGGAGAATGAAATTGAATCAATATACTTTCCTCCTGAATAAAGGTTGGTTTCATTCTAGTTTTCTCTTAAAAGAAACAAAAAACCAAAAGGGTGAAAAATGGCTATAGAAAAACTCAAAGAAATAATGTAGTTGGTTTTCTTCACAGTTCTTTCAAAGCTGATTTCAGATTGTAATTTGCCTGGAATTGCTTCTTGAACAGTCCCTTGGTTTCCTATCTGCTGTTCCAGGTTGAATGAAAGACACAGTTGCTGCTGGTAAAATAAGCTTTCTCTTTTGAAACTGTGCCAACTTGTGCTCTCTGCCATCAGCAGACAAGCCAAATGGTTCTTTTGGGGAAATATGAATTTCCAGGCAACTCAGCTGTTTGAAGCCTCAGCATAATAATGTCAAGGCCAAAAAGAGAAGTGCAAGAAAGAAAATAACCCCTTCTGTAGCATCCATAAAGAAAAAACAAAGAGATAACAATTATATCATCATCCACCTAATTTAAACTGATGTGAAGAAAGCATGCAAGGGGGATTCTGGAAATTTCCAAATCACTAATGCTACAGCTTAAATATACAGAAAAGGTTTACCTTTCAATCCGGTGTAATTCTATCAGTAGATAGGTTGCATGTGATACAACTGTGTGACAACGCAGATTACACCCCTCTCTCTCCCACACACCCCCTTCTGCCCAGCTTCCTACCCCCAAAAAAAAAGGCAATCAGAGAGGCAGACTCTGCTATCTCTGCCCACCTTCTGCCATTTGGTTTGCTGGAGAAGCTCCAGTGCAGCTTGCTGCTTGTGGAGATGGCCCAAGCCAGATGGGAACAGAACCATCTCCACAGGAGCAGACACGGCAGGCGAGGCCACAGGACCTCTCCCTGGAGCAGGCTGCAGAGGGTTTGGTGTGATTCCAGCCTCAGCTCAATATCTGGCCTCTTTGCCAGAGAGTATGCCCATGCCATGGGGCTGGGAGAGCAAGACATATTCCCAAATCTCTTAGAAGTCCTAAACGAACATTCCTTTATTGTAATTTTTAGCTAAAGACCCATATTTTACGAGGAAACAACCAAGAGGCTGGTGCCCTTAATTTCCTGTGTCTATTCCCCAGTAGCAGGCAGCAACCCTGGGGGCTGGAGGGGCAATCCCAGAGGAAAAGCCTGGCAGCCAGCTCCTGGGTGGCCATGTAGCAGCACCCAGAGGCGGCTGTCTGTGTCTGCGCCTGAGCTGCCATGCTGGTGGCAGAGATTAATCATCAGGCTGCTTTTCTTCTGCTGAAAATGATGTCCTTTCGCTTTGTTTTGCCTTGTTGAGGCAGCATTTCATTTTGTCAAGGAATATGAAAAAAAAATATCTTGGAGCCTACAGCATCATGTGAGAGAGGAAAACCACCCCATGCCACAAAGTCCTAATTAAACTCTATTCAGCTATAGGAATAGAAATACATGTTTTGATCTCAATAGTGTTGCTGGAAAAGGCTTTATCCTGGTGATTTTTGAGGCTTTCTGGCTGCCCCTTGCCAAGAAGAGCTGCAAAAAGCTCAGGCCTGTATCAATCACACAGCAGTGCTCACATTCTCTGCCAGCCTGCCAGGAGAGAGCTGTTTTCGAATCCATACATCACGTAGTGTCCTTCTGTGTTTCCACGAAAGCTGGAGCATTTTGTCAGTAAAGACTTGTTTCATAACAAAGTCAGCTACATGACAAGAACAGCCCTGTCTCAGAGGGCAGCAGCCCATTAGAGGCTGAGCCTACCCAGCCACTGGATTGATCCAGCAGCAAGGGATGTGAACGACAAGAAGCCTGTACCCTTGCAGTCCAGTGCAGTGTCACCAGGGAAAAAGCTGGGGGCAGGATGAGCAGAATACAGACAGGATCAGCAGTTAGCTTGGTCCATCTTTCTCAGCTCTGGCAAGCAGACCTCAATCTGCATTCAGGTTCTTGGCAAATGCAAGTTTCCTGAGGATTTTCTACAAAAGTCCTTGCAAAAGCATGATGTTGTAATGTTAATGGATGGCTGCTGTTACAATATAATACTGTCATAATGCATTACAAAGAGAAAAATCACCATAAACCTGAGAAGTTATGTACTTGCCCAGGAAACTCTTCAGACGGGGAACTTTGTCAGATATTTCCTGCATAGGCTGCCTGCAGAAAGCATGACAAAAGGGTAAAACCTGTGTCACGCCTCACCTGCCAAATTCAAAGACTCTCTGATCTAAGTCTGAGGGTGACAGCACAAACCAGCAGTTCCAGTTCACTGTGGTTTGCACGGTCCAGAGGCTTTTCTAATAGCAAAGCCTATCTGGACTTTACTTCACCAGGAACACTAGATGAGAACTGGTTATATATTTCAGGCTGGAAAGTTGCCTTGGTCTGTCAACACACCTGACCCACCTGACCTGGGATCATTAAACAGGGAACAAGCAGGGGGAAACAGCTTCATTAAAAAGGTGAGATTTGATGGTACAGATTCAGACTGTGTTTTTAGGAATAGTCAGTGGAAAGCAAAAGGTGGAAAGCAGAGATGTAAAGCTTATTCTACAAGATAACAGCAGCTAACACTACAAAGGCAATGACATTCCCAGAAGTTAGTTTCCTGCTGCTGCAGCTAACATGTAGGTTCTAGGGCTATTTGCACTGAAGATTTACAACCAGGACCTAAGGCTATCATCTGCATAGAGAGGGGTTAGCTTGAGTGGAATACAGAATAAATGAGGGTCTGAGCTGGGAGGAAAAGAGAGAGAGGCATAAAGAATAAAGAGGGGAGAAATAAGTGAGTTGCTGAGCAAAGCTTATGACATTTCAAAGAGAATAATCTTTTCTCAGACCACAAAAACACTTAGAGAGGAAATATTGCACTAAACATGATGAGAGGCTGTAAATTCAGTTCCGAAAGTTTGTGAGGTTGTTAAGTGGACTAATATTAAGTGAGATTATAAATATAATGACATGCAATATAGCTTTTAAGTAAATAGAGAAGCATTATATGAACTGACAATGGCAATCTGTGGCTGCTGGACCTTAATAAATTTATGAGAGTTTATTACTGAATTTCATTTATTGCCATCATCGGGAATGCTTATGCATGAGAACTTTACATGAATTGAGATAATTGATCATCCAGGAAAGTGTCTAAATGCATTTAAGGAAGACTTTCAAATAACAATTTTAAATTAACAAGAAAACAAATATGTTAAAATCTACTCAGGAAGTATTGTTATTAGCAGGACATCGTCAAGCCCCTTAGGCAAGAAATGTTCCCTGTTGCAAGATATTTGATCTTGACTGCAGGAGAAAGAAAGTTTTAAATCAGCCCTCCCAGTACAGATCCTCTCCCCAAATACAAAACAGTACCCATGAACAGCACCCAAATCAATTCACTACAGGTCTTAGTATCAGCACAAGCTCTGATTGCCCATGTGCCCTAGATGCAGCTTCACATTAAGCAAGTTATTGCTGTGCCCTGAATCCAAGGAAAAAGCAATGAAGCTTTCTTCAACATGAGTGTTGCTCAGGCTGGAAGGTGATCCCAGGGCCACCTATTCCAGCATCTGCTCAGCATTTCCCAAGGAGAGGTGATACAGAGAGATCAGAAGATGAGGGTTTTCTGCCCTCAGCCTGAGCTGGGCAGAGCACAGGAACATGTAAGCCACTGGTGGATTTGCTGTAGAGTTACCAGATGGGCACAGCTGAGCCCCAGGAGTGGTGAGGGAAGGAAAGAAGGAGACAGAAAGAGATGTCAGAAAAAATGATAAAAGGTAGAGAATGGGTATGGGGAAAAGGAAAGGGAAAGTGTAAGGCATAAGAGAAAGAGCAAAAAGAAGGGTTCTTACACATGGAAAATGGAGGAAGAGAAAGAAGAAACTGAGAAATCAATCAAAGAGAGAATGTACTTGAGGAACAGACAAAGCACAGTAAAAATTAAGAAATAGAAAGTCAAGGACAGAAGTTGTGGCTGCAAACTCTATTACAGAAATTCAGTGACAGGTCTCACTGAACCTAAACTGGTTCTTTTTATGTTTGAATAAGATTTTTTGATCGATTTTGTGGATTTTCACAGTAGTCCAAAGAGCTCCTGCTTCAGTAAATTTTCAGTTGTACAAGATGTCAAAACAATTGCTGATGTTAAAACAGATACAGAAAACCTAAAGGGAGATAAGGTTAAAAGACTGCAGGTTATGCAGGGGGCATGATGAATTACATATTGGTGAAACCAGTCCTTGGCTAAGGTCCTGTGCAAGTAAGAAAGAAGTCATGTAGTCTGTAGCCACATAACTAGCTGGGACTTAAATGACACTGGTCCAGGATTCAGAAAGAGAAAGCAACAGCTTCTCAGTTGAATCTCCCTCTCTTTCTTTCTCTGGCCTTCCTGCTCTCTACTAAAATCTCACCCATCTTTCCAACTTCCAAACCTTTTATACAGTCCCTTGCTGCTTATTCACTCATAGGTCTGTGTACATCAGTGTGTCTGACCTTTCTGTCAGGCATTTTTATTTGAAAGTTTTAAAATATGTATGTTCAGTGCCCTTGAGTGCTTGTTAAATGAATTTGTTAGAAGGTTTCCAGCAAATTAAACTTTTTAACAAAGTGAGATGGTTTTCCACAGGACAGCACTGAAACAGGCAATCAGATCCAAGGAGCAGTGCAGATTTTTAATGCAGCAGAAGCACTGTCAAAACCCTGAAGAAAGCATCTGGCAAATAAACAGAATAATAAATACAATCAAATAATGTGAAGTCAAGAGACACTGTCTGTGTAGCTTTGATGGGAGTTTGCTAAATGTATTTATATATTAAGGGCAGCTGGTGACCTTTGGAGCGTCTCTGCTGTGCAAGCCTGGGAACCAGCTGGGAGCCAAAATCAAGAGTTTTTGTGCATTAGAGTACCTGCAAAGAGTGATCAGTGAGACAGCAGAGCTGTTTATACCTCCAGTACATTAGAAACAGGCAGCGGGACACTGCCATTTTAAACTTGAGTTTGTGCTTGGCTAAGACTTCTTTTTGGTGATACATTTCCAGTGATACACTTGGTGATACACTTCCAGCAGAACTGTGTGTCTAATTGGGCCTGAATCATCAGGATGCAAACACAGGTCCATCTCCACTGAGCTACATGTGGAACACCCAGATGCTGGGAAAACAGATGGAGGGAAGGAGAAATCAGAGTGTTTTGATCATGAGTCACGATTGTTGTCCCTCTGTACATGCACTGGTGAGGCCACATCTTGAGTACTGTATCCAGGTCTGGGCCCTTCACTTCAAGAAAGACATTGAAGGGCAACAGAGCTAGTGAAGGGTCTAGAGAATAAGTCATGAGGACCAGCTGAGGGAAGTGGGGTTGTTTAGCCTGGAGAAGAGGCTCAGGGGAGACCTTATAACTCTGAACAACTACCTGAAAGGAGGTTGTAGCAAGGTGGAGGTTGGCTTCTTCTCCCAGGCAATAAGTGAAAGGACAAGAGAACATAGCCTCAAGTTGTGCCAGGGGAGGTTCAGTTTGGACATCAGGAAGGGTTTTTTCACTAGAAGTGTGGTCAGGCATTGGAATGGGCTGCCCAGGGAGTTGGTGGAGTCACTGCCCCGGAAGTGTTCAAAAAACAACTGGACGAGGCATTTAGTGCTATGGTTTAGCTGGTATGGTGGTGTTCCATCAAACGCTGGACTTGATGACCTTGGAGATCACTTCCAACCTTGATGATTCTATGATCCTATGATCTATCCTCTTTGTCTTTCCCATTTCTTTTCATCTATGTCCCTTTCTAGCCATTAGCTCATTTGAGAAAAAAAAAAAAAAGTCTTAGTTGTCTGGCATTTGTCCATTTGTATATGTGAAGTGTTGCAAGCCAAGAAAGTGATGTCCTAGCGCCACGGTGTGGGTTGAAGGCTGCTTTGTACACTGGATCTGCTTCTCTTGTGTCTCTTTGAAGTGCAAATGTAAACATCCTTGATCATGAGCCATTAAGAGCCTGAGCCGTTTTGAACAAAGACTGGGCAGCTTAGTGAACCAATACTCCTAATGAAACTGTGCTTTCATGGAAAAATTTCAGTGGGCACATTGTTGGCATAATTTTCCTCTTATTACCATGTACCTGTTGGGGAATGGAGATCTAGGGCAAATAAAGACAGAAGAGTAAACTCTCACTGGAAGGTAACTAACTTTAGCTCTACTTTTGGAATTAATTCCTTGCCTTGCTCCAAAATGGGAGAGCAGGAACGCTGTGTCTTATGTCCTGTCTCTAGTGACAAGATTTATGAAGCTTTTGATCAGGTTTCTCAGCACACAAAAAGGAGTCTGAGTCACTGAGATGTTCCTACGGTGGCAGCCTAGGAGGCTCAAGGGACAAACTCAGCAACAGTACAACTCTTGTTACAGACCCATCCCTCACCAAGCCCTGTGCTATCCCACAGTAGCATCCCTTAGTGCTCTCTCCTGTCTGGATGCAGGTGTGAACTAGGGACACATTGCTGAAAAGAGCAGGATGATTCCATCCCACCCCTTCTTGAGTTCCTGGCAGCACCTGGCACTATGTATTCATCTCCCACCAGAAAATAAGCACATATTATTTGTATTCACTGAAACTGAAAGCATAGCTATCTTTCTTTCCCCTTGCACCTTTTTTCTCATGTCTTGAAGCTGTAATAATCCCTGCTTGTCCCTTTGTATCTGCTAGTCTGAAATCTAGTTTTTAAAATACACATACACACACTCAGGAACTCAAGCCCCGTAGAAATCAGAAATCAGCTTTTATGAACAAATGTGCTTGTGGGAGCATATGGTGATGCCCTCTTTTTGAATCTCAGTATCAAAGGAGGAAGTTCCCCTGAGACATCACATGGAGCTCTATAAATACTACATGTTTTCATTTTAAAAAGCAATTTTTTGTGCATTCTCAAACTGAAACTTCTGAAGATCTCAAAAAGGTCTCCCTTCTGAAAGAATCCAGGGTGATTAATTTGGTACACAGCATACAAAACTAGTCCCAAGAAATTATGCAGAAAACATGATATAGAAAGAAGTTCATTCCTCTAGTACAGATCAGACATCAAGGTCACAGCCAACAGATCTTTTGCCAGAAAAGATCTTGCAGAGAGAAAGCTTCTTGCATCAAAGAGAATCCCTGCACTATAGTATATGATTCTTGCTATCCACTCAGTTTTCATCTTTATTCCCATCTAAATAATTTTGAAGATTAGAGATGAACACAAAAATAAATTCTGAGGAGTACAGGCAGCTCCAGAACTAAAAGACTGATGCACTGAAGGACGTTAGAGTGTGAAAGCTGAATGAGCTCTGGATATATCTTGAAGTCCTGTAATGAATCATCAAATATTAAATCTTTTCTGTTGTTAAATAAATTGCCTAAGAAATTAAAAATCAGTTGAATGCTTTCAACATGGATTGGATCTTGAACAAAGGGGGAAAAAAGCTTTTTCTCATAAAAAGGCATTTTCTTATACAACTCTTAATATGGTTTTGACCTCAGGAGGAGAAGCACTGAAGAATCACTTGAACAGCAAGCTCAGCAGGAACCGGAGGCTTTGGAGCTCCTGTCTCACCCAGGAAAAAGTCATTTTTTTGTTAGAAGTGAAGGGGCTCCTGCTG
This sequence comes from Anabacerthia variegaticeps, assembly GCA_035583185.1. NCBI lineage: Eukaryota > Metazoa > Chordata > Aves > Passeriformes > Furnariidae > Anabacerthia > Anabacerthia variegaticeps. Next base: position 43,569,811 of record JAWWEW010000112.1, on the reverse strand, counting down.
ATGGGAATGTAGCAAGAGTCATGAAACAGAAAATCTCTCATCAAACCATTGCTGTGATGAGAAGAAGCTCTGAACCTTTGTTGGTACTAAAATCAAATGGGATGGATGACCCCAGTACATCTCAACTCTAGTGAGCAGATGCTGGAGGAGCTCAGGGTAGTGCATGCACCACTAGCTCCCTCTTAGGAGTGAGCAAACCCAGGATAGGGGGACAGCAGCCATCATGAACTGGTCTCTCCCTTCACTCTCTCCCTCCAAAAAGACAGTGCATACCACCACTCTCTAAGGACCCCAGTGCTGAGAGCGGCATCTCAGCAGAAGTCTCTCTTGGCTCCTTCACTGACAGTCAAGGGTCAGGTTTCAGGTCTGTGGAAGAAAAGGGACTCATCTGACTCTAGAAGAGAGTCTGAAACCTTTTCCTTTGCAAAAACTTGGGGGATTGAAAGGATCAACTTGAAGGAAACAAACTGGTGTGGCCTCGGAGTAGGGTCACTCAGGCAGATGCCACAGAGTTCATGCTTCCCTGCACCTGCTGAGTTAGTTGGTGAAGGAAATGGTGTCATTTGATAACGCATGCCTCATTGCATTTAAGATCAAACATTTATGAGCCAAGGAAACACTTAGCTTGCTTTAATCAGATCCTCATCCTTCAGTCTCGGTCAGACTTGTAGTTGCAATTGTACCAGTTGATGGCAGAGTTATAAGACACACTATAAGACAACTGTCTTGAACAACACCTCAATGGCACAAAATAGTGTTGTATGCAGTAGCAATTAGATATTTGGGAGAATGCCTATTTCTCTCATCCTTTATCTCATATAACAAAAGCTTAATAAATGCCCTAATTCAGCCCCTGGCAGTATCTGCCTTCTGCTGGTGCAGCTCAGGGGACCAAAAGGTCAAGGGCAGCACAATATGGTGCTTTGTTACCAAACACTCTGAAAGAATCACTTCAGCCAACACCGGTTTTTATTGATAAATAGTAAACATATCAAGACCTTGATAAGCATAAAAAGAAAGGAAGGATCAAATAAAAAGATTTTCCATTAAAAAAAAGTTTTTACTGGGGCTGTGAGGGCCTTTCGCATTTTAGAAGACACTTTCTTTGTGTGAGTATATACTGTTTCTTTAGTACTTTCTCTTTATAACCTTTGATAACCACATAGAAACTTCTGGCACTCGTGGCCAAAGCATGAAGGCCAGTGGTGCTTACTCAGTCTAAAATAATGGTCTGTTTGCTGGCATAGTCACACTGTGTTTACCCTTTTAAGGGTAGCTTCATTGTCGCCTGCCACACATTATTTAAAGTGCACTTGAAGAAGCCTGCCACTGTGACTTCTTCATTCTTTGGGTGCTATTGCAGAAAGGTTGGTAGGGCTAAATGATTGAAACAATTTATAATGCTTAGCTGTTGGGTAAATGATTAAGCAGCAGACATCTGGAGGAAGAAATAATACCAAAGGTTATTTATGTGCACTTGAGTTGTTAGAAATACCTCAGAAAATATGCCGTACAGTCTGAGAAACAGCATTTAATGAAGGATGATTACCAGTGATATTCAAAGACATCTTCTCAACTAATGTTATGTATTATAATCTACTTTATTCTATCATTTGTAGCACTTTATGTTTTCCACTTTTTTTTTTCTTCACATTAAACCAAATGTAGATCTGATATGTTCTGTACAAGAGAGCCTAAAGCAACTAGGACTTCAACAACATCTTTTGCTTCCTTTTTGACAGAGGAATTTGGAACAATTATGAGACAATGTAAAATCATGTATAATACTGCACCTAGCTTTGTAATGAACCATAGATCAAAAGGCGCTGAAATTGCTGCAATTACCATCTCCCACAAGGGACTCATTCAAAAAAAAATTACAGCAGATGATCTGAACAACATGGAGGAAAAATTCACACTAAGCATCTGGTATGTTTGCAAGGCTGTAATGTTACATCTAATGCAACAGGTGTGAAAACATGTTATGCATATGATTTGTGATGCAGACACTGCCAGAGATATCACTTAAAGGAAAAATATGATGGAGAAATGTTTCCCTTTTTTTCATTAAGGAGATTTGTATGATCAATTACTAAAACTGTGACCCACTATGATGCCCCTTTTGCTATTCAAGATTTAGGTAGGTTGCATTTTAAAAATTTCAAGGAATAGATTATTGTAGAAAGTACTTCACTTCCCCTCATCTTCCCATCAGAAACGTGGCAGAGAGTTAAACTGAAATTACCACATTTGAAACAAGAGTAAAGAAGGAAAGGAAGTAAACATGGTTGTGCTCCATTAAACCTCAGGCACTCCTGTGCAGGGCCTTTAGCTTCAAAGAGTGCATCACTCTGAAGGGAAAAGTTAGTTCAAACCCAGTCTCGGATTTGATTCATAATCTAAAAGAATGTCATAAAAAATGAGAGATAATTACTGCAGTGAAAGTAAAATCAAAAAGAACAGCTATTTAATTCTTAAATATAATCAGACAACTTGAGTCTCAAAATAATAGTAAACCAGAGAGTTTGATCCATGTTTTATAAAGGACAACTAAAAATAGGACAAACTAAATAAACGAAAAATAGACCAGAGAAGAAGAAAGGGTTTATTAAATAAAGAAGACAGTAACCAAGGAGATCTCTAAATGAGGAAGAGCAAGTAAACATTTCTAATTTCTTGAAGAGGTAGAAGAAAAGGTGCAACAAAAGCTAAGGGGAACAATTTATCTGCAGTCTGCTTTGAAGAATGGATGCAAAGATGACTGGAAACATTTCTAAAAGCACAACTGTTACAATACATAGTGAAACACTTCTAAGGGAATATTTATGACAGCATGAACAGAGCAGCAGAGAAAAAGCTGTGAGGACAATCAGAATTCAGTTCCTTCCACTTGCAAAAACAGGGAACATTGACTGATTCTGTGATCTGAACTGCATGGTTTGGTGCTTAATGGTGAGCAGGGAACTTTCCCACTAAGATTATAATGAAATGGAACAATTGTTTAAAAAAAAGAAGACACACCAAAAAAATACAACAAAATTAGTCACTGAATTTCAAATGCTGGTCACCAGTAGTCGGAACTTCTCTTGAGAAAACATAAGGTATCAGGTCCTCTAGAAAGCTGATTGGAATGAAAAATACATGTGTTTAATAAAGTCCCTGCTTAGTACAGGACTTAGCCACATCACAATCTATATTTAAAAGGCAAAATACAGTCATTGTGAGAATGGTTGAATGCAGACTACAACTGTAAGCAAGACAAGGTCTCTCATAAAGCTACTCAGAATATTTTGGAGCTCTTTCTCTGCGCTGCAAATGGGATTCTAATGTTAGCTCCCTATTTTATAACTCCATTACAACTCTGCCATTTACTACAGGGGCAAGAGGTGACATCAGGAAGAATTGCTTGGATCATGCTTTCTAGCTTCCTGTTAATATTCTTTAGTCTGAATTATATGTACATGGCAGCTCTTAGTATTTTCTTAAACTGAAATAGCTGCCCCATAAACTCAATAGTTTGTAGTCTAAGGGTGAAACCTCAAACTCTGTATCTATATCTATTATGGATTTCAGTCCAGAAATTAATAAGATCTGGATGTGCAAATGGATCCAATGTTGCCTATGTCACTGGCAAAAGAGTGCAGCATGTTAAGCAACCATAAGCTTCATCAGCACAATATGTATTTTAGGACATAAAGACGTTTTGCAGCAGGGAAGCAATTTACATTAGTTCTAGATCTAAGCAAGCTTAAAATCGGGCTCCTAAGACCAATCTTAATATCTCCAGCTAAGTCTGTTCCACTCTTTTATGTTGATGATGCAGTCTTCATTTCACAACTGTAAAATCAGATTAGTAAAAAGTGAGACCTGTTTATAGATGAGTAATGAGTAAGAGTAGAAATTATCCTTTACAGAAAGGAACAAAAGCAAATGAAGAGAAAATGAGAAGGGTGCTAGAAGTCTCAACTAGTGACATTGATTTGGTAACTTGATTGCCCTGGAATGAAATTAGATGTGGTGTGAGGATAGAAGGACTTGCTTGAAAAACTCCCTGGTTTAATAATATTTAATGGCAACTTGGGGCAAAAATGTACCTCAGTCACTCCTAAAGTTACAAATAGATTCCCACTGGGCAATAGGCTTAAGAGGCTTTTTAAATGTAAAGCTTATACCACACAGATTTAAGCAGAGAAAATGAAGTGCTGGAGAAAGAAATGACTACACTTTATTTATATTTTCAAAAGTTCTATGGGTGTGGATTAGCCATTACAAGTATCCTGAGATACCAAGGAAGTACTTTCAAGCTCATCCAAGTTGCTTCTTCTCTTTAGAAAAATTAAAGGCTACCTCTCATCTACACTATTGCGCCCCACCCTCCAAAAAAACCCTTCTTTTGTCCATATCTCAATTTATGCAATCTTGTATCTCTTCAGAGATAATGTAAAGTGAACTGGAGACAATCCTGAGTAAATGTGTGATCTTAAAGCTACCTGAATGCCAGTGAAAGCATAGTGATTGAGACCAGAGGATGACTAGGAAGGTGTTGGGATGGAATCAGTATTATCTAAGCAGTAATTGGACCAGGAAATGGGAAAAGAAGGCTAAGACAGGCGTTTTAGTGAAGATAAATAGGCTAATTGCGTTCCAACATTTCATGAAGGAATTTTCATTAGCTTACTAAGAACCTGCTTGGTGTCATGTCTATTGAAGATCTCCTTTCTGCTTTGTATACTGCACTGTCCTCACTGGGTTAGGGAGTGGGGAGCATGGTTTGTTCTGCTGTGTAAGATCTCAAAGTATCTGTGAATACAGATTTATGTTAAACAAGAGAAGACAGATAGATCTGATTTTATTTTTCTCTTAGAAAATATAATCACTATGTTCAAATTCCTGAGCACTTAATTAGTTAGGACAAATGCTCCCCAATTAACACTGATGAGCCTTCAGAAAATAATAATTATTTCCTGCAGCCTGAAAATTTTGAGCTACAGGTATTTTATTTCATCACAGAAATTTTAAATAGCATGAACTAACCAAATTTAAAGAGCAAAAGAAATTACTAATACTGTGAATGTTAGAAGACACATAGATATAAGCCAATAAATTGTCTAAATACATGTCTAGTGAATATTATCTAAATGTTTTTTTTCCCCTTAGGAACATTGCTAAGCTTGATTTAATTTATTAATACAGTTTAGTAGATAGGATTTCAATTATGAAAACAGAGTAACACTATGAAGAAAGCAAGCGGGATCTTTTTCTAGATGATATCCTGCTTGTTTTGTTGCACATTAGGTTTACAAAAATATGGCCATGCCCGTGTATGAGGGAAATGTAATTCAGCATACTGGAATTTCTGACAGCATTATGCATGCCACCCAGAGACTTGGTCATATCACCTTAACAGGATTATTTCTTTTGGATATAAGAGCTGAAACACATGCTGCAGTTCACTTAATACCTCCTTCAGAGTGCATTGGATACATTAAGTCTAATTAGTCAACAGTGTAAGATCAAGAAATGTAAGCAAATTTGTTGCAGGCTTGACACAACACTGCATCGTGATCCTTGATTTAAGTCTATTACAGAGGTTTTCTCCATATGTTTTCCTCTCAGTTCTATATGTTTCTTTCTGTTCCCTGTGGCTGAACACCTGTGCGACCTTTTGAAATTCTTGGATGAAGGATACTCAACAGATGCAGGGACCATATCTCACACTGCCCAGCAAAAGAGTCAACAACCCACAGCAATTTGATTCCTTTCTCCACAGATTCAAAACTGATGCAGTTGTCATGATAACCTTGCCAATTCTCTGGATTATCCAATTCTCTCCTTCCTCAAATACTGCTTTAAAACTTTAGCGTGTGAGTCACCCTGCCTTTCTAACAAGTGTGCTGAGGCACATTGAAGAGATTTCATTTGAATTCTCTACAGGCTGGAATAGATTATAATAAGATTACTGTCACCAGCAGAGGGAAAACTGCAAAGGTAGATAAATTCTGAAGGTTGCTGGAGGTGTAAGAGAGGCTAGAAAAATAGGATTCTTTCAAAATAAACAAGCCATTTGAATCCCCTTAGGACACTGATAACAGCAACACTGCAGAAATAGTTGAAGAATTGTGTGGTAGAAACATTCCACATTCGCTAGGAGTGCCAGTGGAAAAGAATCTGCAGATCCATATGAATTTATGAAGGAAAACTTTGAGATTAACTGCTTTAAACTTCTTTAGCTCTCACAAAAAGACTATAGCCATCTCCAAAATATGCATAACACTGTGATTTATTTTCAAAACACAGCTGGTGTAACATACTCCTTAGAGCTGATGAAGTACTCTACAGCTGGATCCAAAACTTGTCCCAGGCACAGGAAGAAAGGTACTGGGTAGCATGAACTAGGAAATTGCAAGAGAAAGCTAAAAAGAAATACCATTTCTAGATCACTTACATACATACTTACTGATAAACAGTATCAAAAAATACTGATCTCCACCCCACATGCTCATCGCCCTTGTAACATTTTGAAGGAGTCACATTCTAAGGCCCCTTGCGTTCCCCTCCTATGCTTAGAGGGAACACATTCAAACAAGGCCCACTGATTACCGCCTCTAAAGCCTTCCTTTGCTATTTCTCTAGTTTAACAGCAACAGCTAAGAAATTTGACTGCAATTAAGATGCAGGTCTGCAGGGAATTGCTGGCTGTCACAGCAGCCAATATTTTCTTACTGTTTCATTTTAATCTCTCATTCGACTGCATCTGTCTGTCATCTTCTGCCTTTATGTTTCTGCTCTTTGGGAGAGGAATCATTTCTTTTTCTGTCTATCTACTAATAAAGTGTCCTGCAACTCTGACTGAGCTGTCACCATCCCACAGCACAACAACAGTAAAGCATTATCAGGAGCCAAAAATAGGCAAAAATGAAAGATCGAGAAAACTTCCATCCATCCTTTTCCTTTGAGATGGGAGACTCAACAGGAACACAAATCTCTCTTGTGCTTTATTTGCTAATGCGACAACAATATGAGTCTGTCCTTTTAGCTCCAACATACATTCATTATAAAGAAAGTTTTTATTCAAGATTCTCCCTAAAGAGACATACATACACCTCTTTTATCTCTCCCAATCTTCTCTTTCCATAAATGAGTGAAATTTGTCAAAGTTAACAAAACAAGAAAACCTCTATTCCTGGGAAAGTTTTTATGCTGAGGGGCAAAGGCCAGGAAAGTCGACAGAAACATGTTTAGTGCATTCTCTCTTGCAGGATGCCACCACAAAGTACACTTCTATAATAAAACACCCTCTATCGTAACAAGTTATGAGTATTATAAATGTGCTACAACTAGCAATTACCTGCCTCTTCTTTTTCAAACATAAGGAATACCATATGTTCTGTATATTTGTGGCACTTTCCAAAGGTTATATTAGTGTGACCAAAACTGTGCTAGGAGATAGAAGTGTGATCCTGCAGTATTCCTCCTGCCTTGTTGCAATGAATTTCTTAACAATTACAGATATTCTAGTACATCGTCACTATAAGCATTAAATTAAAAAAATAAAATATCAAGCAAACAGTTCATACAGTTCTGACTTACCTTTACAATACCTTCTCCCTGTTCTATATATTACCCCACAACATGGGGTGTAATGCAAAACTTACCAATACAAATATTTTGGAAGACAATCCTACCTCTGAATACTTACATTTTATTTCAAGACTAACATGTTTCATTCATTCATATACTCATCAACACCATTCCAGTCTTTACAAACTTCACTTACACACATTTGAACTCAGGTCAAGGAGAATGCACAACTTACACTGAACAAAAAATCATTGGTCTTGCTCAGTTTTTGTCACCGCAGCTCAAGATAGAGACCTCACAAAGTAATGTACTATTTCCTATACTCATGGCAATTTAAATAAGTCTGAATTATGCTGTTATGTGAATACTTGGACCTATGGATTACATTTCATTTCTAAGTGAAGATATAGGACAGAAACATTGCTGAACAATATGCAGGTTCTGGTGTGGATATCTTTCTCTTGAGCACAGGGTACGAGTTTGGCTTTCACGCATACTTTTTAATCCTTAGTCAGACAGTGAAGGTTCTCAAGTGAACTTTTCTACCTGCAGTGAGTGTCATGGTTTTCAAGAACCCACTTCCCTAATTACAGGAATAAGACTTTGGACTACAATTTGTTCTTCTCTAGAGTTACTGCTGTCACTTCCATAATATTATGATTGCAGTAGATTTATTTTAATCACAGTAGTTTAAGAAAAAATAGTTGTTAAGGACCTAAGCATTTAGATAGATCTCCAGGGAACCCACAGTGCAGTTATGAACCCTCATCATCCCATTCCTGCAGAATACTGTGTTGGATACTCTGGTAACAAGAGACTACAGCTGCACCAGGTGCATTCATATGGAAATTGCACCACATAATTCAGTCTATAAACCCATTCAATCCTTGCTCTCTTTCCTGGAACAGCCAAAGGCACTAATTACAACCAAAGCAGTTTGGTGACCTGAGTGCTTCTTCAGTAGGACTGAAAATAACATCATACCTAACAGATAAAAAAAAAAATAAAATAAAATGGCTATAACTTACTAGAAAGGCAGGATTTGGTGCAGTGTTTTGAATAATTATGTTCCGTATTGCTTTACCATCTCTTTCACTTGGTTTCTACCGTGCAGTCCTGGGATGTTTTATCATTCACTGAAGAATATTAGCTTTATAAATAAGATCTAAGGCACAAAGTTTTCGGAAACAAGGGTAGGGTAGCGGTCAGAACTTTTTAGCCATCAAAAGTTATCCTGTATCATTGAGTACACCCTTCTATAAGGGAATGTTATTTCAAAACATTCTTTTTTTGGTATGTCAACCATTGCTAAGTACATAAAAGGAGTTTCCCCTACTCTTAAAACAGTCAATTAAACTAATGTAGATCATGCCTATAGGGCTTGGTTTACAAGTATTCAGCTAATACATTTACATGTACAGTCTTGAACTGGTCTACTGCTTCCCAGTCCTTGAATCATGGCTCTCAAGACTACCTTAGAAGAAGTTCAGTACTCCTGTTCTTCCACCACAGACTCTGAGAAAATGGAGGTGAAATGGGAAATCGCTGTATCTGTCCTTACAGTGCAAGGTCAGAATAGCTTTGCGTAAGACATTCCTGATTGGCATTTTATTTGTAACTTCCCATGATGAAGAACCTGCACTAAGAGAGAACTCCAGTTTCACTGTCTGTCCTATCAGAACAATTTTCCTCAAAAGTCAACATACTCTTCACATGCTAGTTTGTTACATCCATAGTGAGCCCACAGAAAAGTCTGTTCCTCGCCTTTCCAGGTATCATCTAAGTGTTTGACAGCCATTTCCATGCATCTCACATTCCACTTACTGGTCTAAGACATGTTCTGACTTCTGTGCTGTTATGGGAAAGAGAAAGAACTTTCTATCCCCTCTCTCTCTTAAGTACATCAGCCATAATTTTGTCCTGTCCTTATCCTGGTGCAGGCAATTAGCTTACTTCCTTTTGCTTGTCTGTTTGTTTCTTCCCTTGCACTCCTGAACTTTGTGTTCACTAAACTGAGTCATTGTAGGGACAACAGGATCTCCATCCACAGAGATAATAAGAATTAGACAGGACAAGACCTCAGGGAACCTGCTCTAATGGCAAAGCCTGCTTCGAGCAGACAGTTTGACCAGATGCCCTCCAGATGTCCCTTTCAGACTAAATTATTCTATGATTAATATTTGTAGGTTGGAACATTTAGGGTGAATGACCAAATTAGCCTTTACAAAAGTATCATCTGCTCCACATTAATTGCAAAGCAGTGGATTATGTGTAACATTCTTCTTCTCTCCCCATGATAGATGAATCATTATCTCATTTCAAGGGAAAGGTGTGACTCTTTACAAAACCTAATGCAGTGGCAGTTGTTTGCTGAACAAGTATGTCCTGAGGTTTAATTAGGTGAGAGAATTACACCTCCTTTTTCCTCATTTGAACCTGGTCACAAAGTCTCTGCTTCTGACTGATTGCCACTGGGTTTTTCCATTTCACATTTTGAATAGATTTTTCTTCCTCCTCACAGAGGCTGCTCTTCTCACAAATACTCATATATTTAAGCATTCTCATCTACAATGCTGAACTGGCCTCAGAATTAGCCAGCATGAGTTTTCTCATCTTGGCTTTGTGCTTTCCAGAGGCTGAGAAAACAGCAGGAATGATGGGTCTTGCTCTCCTCGGTGACTGAGTCACTGGTTCAACTAAATGAAACTCCATTAATTATGAAGGAGTTAGCAATAAATAAATAAACTCTAATCTGGGAGTATTTGCGTTATTCAGATTTAACCATAACTAACTGCTTCTTCAGTAATTGTTGGGATAAGTGAACAAATTTTTCTATTGTAACAACTGTACTACAGTTCTGTTTTAAGGTACAGCTTTTTATTGCTGATTGGCATCTTAGTGGGTGAGCATATGAATAAGAAACCTATTATCCATCTAAGAACTCTTGTCTCTTGCTCCTCAAATATGATTATTTCAGTTCAAACTGTTCCCTTTTTTCCCAGTAAACAATATATCTTAGGATTTCAAAGCACAATCTGCTCTTTTCCTACCTATCATGGCCATTGCAATGCAACAGAGGTGAGTATTTTGCCAAAAAATCTGCATGCCTTGTCCCTATTCACCAAGCTGGGACCAATCAGCTATTACTTAGAAAATCAGATCAGGAGGCCAGAAAGAAAACTTATGTTTCTAAAGTGTATGACCTAGTCCCACTACAGATTGTTGGGGTAAAATGTAGGTGAAAGGTGTTTATTATAAAAATACATTGGTTCTAATGTTTATTATAAGAACAGACTGGTATTTTGTGCACCAAGGGTAAACATTGAAATGTAATGATTGCAATAATGTGAAAGTGATGTATGAACTCTCCCCTGCACTCTTAAGCCAGTAACTGCATCATGTAGGCATTCTCCTGATGAAGAATTCACTTCAAGCATGAAGAATCTCTCTCTGTTTTACTGTATGTATGCTTAGCAAAGCACCATCCTTGACCACCAGCCTTCTGTTTTCTTTGTGTTGTTCACTCATTTTTAGTTCTAAGTGCTGATGAAGAACCATATCTTCCACTGCTAAAGTAGCATTAAGAAACAATTAAATATCTCAAAGTACAATTATCCTCTGTCCTTCTCTCCATATATGTACCGACAGATCAAATATTTATATTTTTTGTTTGTAATTCCTCATGCAAGAAATATTTAAAAATATTGAAGTTACAGGAGAGAGAAGGTAATCTTATACTGCTCACCAGATGATAGAGGTGTTTTGAAAATATCTGCACTAGAAGTTTGTTTATCCCAACTTTTTCACTGCTCTCCCTTTCAGGGCCTTTCATGCAACCACAAAATATATCTGAAAAATTTTCAAACAAAAAATATCCCAGACCTTCCCTTTTTTACTAAGCTAATAGGACATTGGAAATATTTGTACAATTGTCCACCTACTGGAGCGAAACTGAAGAATGCCAAAGTTGTCAACACTTATGTATCATCCAGCCACGGAGCTTCTTTTTTTTCCTTGGTGGGCAGAATCTATCAAGAATAAGTAGTCAGAGAGGAGGGAAAGAGGGTTGAATGATGTTGCAGTGGTGTTTCATACTAGTCAAACCCCCACTATAACATTATTACTTTTGGACAGGCAGATGAAGAGTACAGCCTCTTTTGGGTACACGAAGGATGCTTTTCTTCACCCATCTTGCATATTGACCACCTGACTGTAGGATCCTCATTTACTACTTGGATTATGCTTGAACTCCAGAGAGAACATTCATAGAGATGGAGAATGGCAATTGGTCTTTGTCATGGAGGATGTGCTTGTGAACAGATGGTGGCCCTGGAGCAGAGAGCACAAGGCTCAAGGTGCACTCTCAAACTCAGTGGCAGCAGCTCCTCAGCAGCTCTGATATTCACATGATGATAAAGTCCTGTACTCAAGGTTCAACTGTGACAGCTCACATTTTTTATTAAAATGGTACTTCTCAGAGCTGCTAGGCACCTCTTACAGCAGGAACCTCAGAGAAGGTCATTTATTACTGATGTATTTTTAATAGAACAACTGTCTCTGAGGAAATCATTGATCATTGCAGCTAATAGCCAGAATATCATACAATGTAATTAATAATTGTGTCAGCACCAGCTAGTCATTTGAAAAAGAGAATTTCTGACCTTTATAAGATTTCTAATCCTATAATAATACCTATGTAAGAGGCTGGACAAAGAGAACCCAAGTTCCAGGGCTCAGAAAACTTTTAATGAGAACCCATTTGGATACAAGTGAAAAATGGTCAGAGAACCATTTTATGTAACCCATCATTGTTTCCGTGGGCAACTGCAGTTAGTGAAACTGGAAGATCTCACCGCCTGCATAAAATGAATATGTGTTTGCAAAGTGGAAGAAATATGGCCTTTATTTGCTATATGATCTCTTTCTGTTGCCTGTCTAAGTTCAAGACTTTAAATAATCTTTAAATATGACTCTGAATGGACAAAAGAAAAAGCACTCACACTGACACTGAGTCAAGTAGGACAGGGGAAGAGGTGGATGCAAAGCAAAACAAAACAAAACAAAGAGCAGAGGCAGGGCTGGATGACTCCTCCTGTGAGCATAAGCCCCATAAGGTTTAGCAGGGAGAGTAAGAAAGAGATTTTCCATTGTGGATCAATAAGAAAAATTTAAAGAAACCACTGTGATCTATGGATGAAATGGTAAATCACAAATAGAAAAGCAGTAATCAAACTAAAGGCTCCTCGAAACACAGCCACCTCAAACAGTGCAGAAAATCTGGCCAGGGAGAACATTTCAGTTTTTAAGTGAATTATGAAGAGAGAGAAAGGAAAAACAAATTGAACGAGGCCCCTGCCCTGACAAGTCTTCACTTTGAATCGTAGATTTGAAATCTATTTTCTACTCCCTTACTGTCTAGTTTTCTAGACACTAAATCTCCTTTTGTATTGACCACTGTCCCATCAGAGTGTCAACCATCGCTGTCTTCCACTTTGCCCGATCTTTAATTTGGCTCCCCGTCTGCAATATCATACCTGTCCCTGTTGCTTGTCTTCTTCAGCATAAAAGGAAAATGTGAAGGGCTCTGCTGCAATGAGCTTAACTCTCTTGGAGAAGCAGGGTTTTTACCTCTTTTCCCACTACCTCTTTTTCTACTGCCCATCGTAGAAACTATTGCAGTCCAAGGTTTTGGCACCGCAGACAATTCCATACCTCTACAACTTGGACATTTCTGAAGAAGGAACAAAAATAAAGTAAAATTCCATGCAGAGACATTGCAACTGCTGGTCTATCTCACAGTATCATCTCTTTGCCTGGAAGGAGCAAGGAGTTGTGCAGAGAGGACCAAGAGCAGGAAGTCTTGCAGAAGCATTTGCAAGATAACTTTGTTTCTGACAACCCAAGGATGTCCTGACAGGAGCAGATGATGCTGTGCTTGCCTTTGGTGTGTTTTAGCTGATCCTTTGAGGGCAATCACCCTTTGAAATGATTTGCACAATCTGGTCTGGATAGATACTTTTTCCCATTTTCCAGCCCAGGCATCCTGAGAGCCTAATGGAGAAGGGAAACTAACTTCTTCCAAGCTTCTTTAATCACATACTTAGGGAAAAATAACCCAGGCCTTTGAAGAAGAGGAATCTAAGTGAGCACAACAGTGACATCCAGAGGGCAGAGACCAGCAAGCAGAGTTTTGCCAAATATAAATCAGGAAAAAAAAAAATCACTGCCGTGGGTTTCAAGCTCACTTAATGGGAGGCTTCTCACCTCCCACAGGTGCTGCTTTTTCTATGTCCTTGACTACCCATGAGAAACAAGGTATAGGGAGCACTTCTTAGACACAAACAACTAACATATCCCTCCTTTTGTAGGGCAAAGGAAGATGTATCTTCCTACAACGAATGGAACAGGAGTGCACATGAGATGCAGCACCACACAAACTGCATCAACTGTGGAGTAGTCCCAGCCTTCTGAAATGACTCAAGAGAGCTGTACAAGTGCTATCAGTGCAGACTTGCTATGACTGCTCCAGGTGAACATCACCTGCTCTTTTGTCTGCAGTGCTGTGCATACTGTGAGCTATCTTTTTGCAGCTCTGGCTGTCCAAAATGGCTTTTTGGTTTCTTCCCACTGCATGAGTGCCCTCTCTGTCTCTCAGTCTCTTAAGTTAGTCCCCTTGTGTTGTCAACCCCACTTTCTCGCTCTCTTCCAAATCTGTGATTCTACGTGGTTTAAAAGAATACAACTCAAATTTGTACAGAAGCAGGTTACTATTTTCTGCTGTTTTCACCAGGAGCAACCAAACTTGTTTGCGCTATGGAAACCTCAAGACCACAGGATTCCTACCATCATGCATGTGACATATGGTGTTCCTGCTACTACAGAAGCAGGGATTTCAGCCTCTTCATACATTCAAGATAAAGAATAATGTTGGTGGGGTAGATGTGCAAGTATATATTTGACCCCTTCAGATCAAACTGGAATGGTAATAGATCCAGACAGACTTACTGTACATGGCAGCAGGTGGAAAAGTGTAGGTTCTGCCCTTCTGCAAGGCAGGCTTGAGCAGGCTGGATTTCACTTGTCTGCAGACTTAGTGAGGCTTCTATTTGCTCAGGCAGGCATAGAAATCCCAGAGGGGGAGACCATTATCCCATTTACTGAGTCACGATAATTCACTTAGCATTCAGCTTCCATCAGATACAGCAGCTCCTGGAGTTTAAACTAAATCTGTTCCCATCCTGCTGTTATTTCAGTTTCTCACTGGTTTAAGCAACTTCTCAAAAACTTCCACTTTCTGTGGAAAGCAAGTCTGGGTGTTTATTTATTTATTAAAGACACATTTGGAGAAGCTTGTTTTAAGCGTAAAGTACAAGCAGACGAGGCAGGGGGCATAAAGCATGCAGTATGGTTAAAATCTTCAAGAACTACTTGCCTTGTTTAGAAAAGAGCTTTTATGTCATTGAAGGAAATGTTCTATCCTACCGTGAGAACAACTTCATTGAAAGATATCTTGAAAAATGCCCCTTTTTGTAAATTCAGCCATGCTGTGGCATATAGCCAGTTACAGACAGGGTCTTCCTGCCAGAAGACCAAGAAAACAGCTCTAATCAAGAGTTAGCAAAGGGCAAAGGCACAGCTGTAATGTGAGTGCCAAGGGCAGCAGAGAGGAACAGTGGCTGCAACCCTGACCAACTCTGACAATAACCACACAGCTGAGAGAAACGGGTGTGAAGATTGATACCTAAGTGACAGAGCCAAGCTCTCCTTAATACTGCCCTGGAACAAGAAATTATGCCGAGGAAAGTCGTCTTCTCTTCCCAGAGTCCAACGCTGCAGAAAAATCCGTGTTGTGCCTACGATCAGACAGAGCCTGCAGCAGAACCATTGCTCTTTCCCTCCACCTTGGAGATTGCCTCATGCTCCATCAGTGCTCAGTGGGCATCTGACTGCTTCTGTGCATGTCAGATGGACACAGGCATATTCAGAGCACATTAATTGCAAATATTTAGGAGGACCTCTGCTTTCAGCTGCATACCAAACCTCACCCTTTTTGAAGTCAACGAAAATTTCCACATATTTCAATGGGACTTTGATTTCAATCCGTAAATCCATTCAACTTGGAAACTGTGGTTTGAGCTTGAAGACAAATGATGAATTAGGATTTCTATTGAAAAAGAGAGACATAGCATTTCAAAAGGATTAAAATTATACAACTCAGCTGTGTTCCAGCCATACTGCTTGAAACAGATGCTACTGTCTCACTTTGGTATACTCTTTCAGATTTTCCTTTTGTCTCCAAGGGAAGAGGTTTCCCAGGAGCCCTTTAAACAGTACCAAATATTACAAGTCACGGAACATGTTTTCTGAAAAATACTCCAGAGTGAGTAGAGCTAATTCCAGGAGGAGCAAAGTAGCTCTGATAACATATTTCCAAAATACATTTTTTACAGCTCCAGTGGCATGATCTACTTTTCATGGCAAAACAGCAGTTGTAAAAGTGACTTTAACCTCTGCACATAAAGCTGGTGCTTCAGTGCTCCCCAAAGGCCATGAATTCCTCAGCCTACCAGGCTTCAGAGCCGGGACAGGTGCACCAGGAGAGGTTTAAGGTACCTGAGTCCTTGAAAGGGAATGTTAGATTTGTGAATGATTTGGAAGCAAAAAGTTATGCCAAAGCTTCTTAAGGCAGAGTTGAGACCAATGAAGTCATAAGATCAGCAACACCTTCAGCTCTCAGCTCCGCAGAAGTACTTTCAGGCACTGTGCCCAGCTCCACCATGGTGAAGCACATGGGATATGAAGCCTCTGCTGAGGGCTTTTGAGCATCCCTGTGTGCTTAATGTGAAACAGATGTACACTTACATCTCAAGGAACCTGGTATTTTCTTGGGATGCTTTATTCATCCATTCCAAAGTGCCATTTTCTGCAAGGGTTCAGAGAAGAAGCACCCTGCAAAAATTATTAGGTTTTTTTTCATTTGGGAAGTATCAGAACAAGTTCTTTTCTTCAGCCAGATTTAGCCCTGAATATTCATTCTTCCAGTTTTACCACTTTGTTTTGTTTATACTGATTCAGAAAAGAAAATGTAGGTAGTGTGAAATCACTGCTTTTTGCTGCAGTAGGAGAGATCTGAGTATCTCTTCTTATGGAGAGGTTTTCTGTTAAGGGCTACTGCCATGGCTAGTGAGTGGAAGGAGGAAGAAGACACAAAAGTGAAGTTTGGAGCAGGAGACAACCTCCAGTGTGAAGGGAAAAATCTGCAGCCTCCACCTGATCCTGGGCACAACATGGGGT
Source organism: Anabacerthia variegaticeps (assembly GCA_035583185.1). Lineage (NCBI taxonomy): Eukaryota > Metazoa > Chordata > Aves > Passeriformes > Furnariidae > Anabacerthia > Anabacerthia variegaticeps. The sequence goes on along the minus strand of JAWWEW010000112.1, from coordinate 43,552,936 downwards.
TTTCTGTAGCACTGGCCTTTAGGGAGAGAAGAAGTGTTGTTTGACAGTTTGCAGACTGCTGAGTCCTTTCCAAAACTCAGAAGCTGTCTGCCACAAGGGTCAAGAAGTTCCCTAAATAGTGACTGTTCTGGATTTGGCTGTGACAAATAGGAAAGATCTGTAGTAAATTGTATTGGAAAAACTGCTTCAGTGAAAATAAGTGTCAAACTGGCAAACTCTACAGAAAGAAAGGAGGCAGGTTGGTTGTTCTGCTCTTATCTAACTCATTTTATTGATCCTCAGGAAAGCTGTCAACAATTTATCCAGTAGAGAAGAAACTATAACCACACACTCTATCTAGCTGCACAAAGAACTCTTTAAGTGAGACTTCTAAAAAGTTAAACAGAATTAAGTGGAAAATATAAAACACATGACATATCAATGACAGCTCTAAAATATTCACAGAGGCACAGGTATGTGGGGGCAAATCATTAAAAGTCACAAGAGAGGCTGACAACATTAGGGAGCAAAGAGAGATTAACTAAAATTCAATAACATTGTAAGTTTGAGAAAGGGAAGAATTATGTCCAGAAATGACTGAATTTGTCATTTGCTCTTTGCTTCATTCTTTACAAGAAAGTGGAATACTAGCTAGGTAACTATTCATTGTTTAACATCTCCTTTCTCCATGTGGACTGTGTTCCCTCCTCTAATTACCTGAGGTGCTGAATGGCACCCAGGAGTGAAGACAGGTGACACACTCTGAACAGTCTTAAAGAACTTTGGAGGATAGGAAAGGTCCCAGAGCAATGTAATGCTTGCTCTTCCCATCAAGATATAGTAAACAAGTGAAAAACTAGAAGCTCCTGTAAAATTACACGAGTCATGTTACTTGTGACAGGAAAAAGATCAAGTGCAGATCTATTGAAACTACTATATGTTACTAACTTGAGTGATGGACTAGCAAATAAGTTTCCAAAGAGTGCAAACCAAAGCCTAATACTGCTTAAGGGCAGGATTAAAATTCAGACTGCTTCTCCCATTTATCAAGCTCAATCTCAAGTCAACAAACCAGAACTGATTTAAAGAAGTGCAGAACAGCACACCAGGGTGGAAAAGAAAGGGGATGAACTCTGCTCAAATAGAAGGGGAGGGCTCCTCTGGTCTACAGTGTTACAGTGAACAGGGACAGGAGCTATACCAGGCATACCAGCTGAAAAGGCATAAAAAAAATGCTGTTGTTGGAAGATAAAAAGGTAGATTCATTTTAGGTACATGAAACAAAAAATAATTTACAAAATAAAGGAGGTAATTATTCCTCTACTCAGCACTGCAGGGTCACAATAAATAATGTGTCTGCTCCTGGAGAAATTGCACTTAATATAATGTGGGGGAAAAGTAGAAGAGCCAAAACTGGAGCAACATAAGTGATCAAAGGTTCAGAAATATTATATGTAAGGAAATGATGAAAGAGCTGAATTTGTTTAATGTCCAGAGGAAAAGAAGAGGAGAACAGAATCAATAGTCCCCAAACAAGAAAAGGGATTTTATCGAGAGACAACAATCAATAAATTATACTCCATGTCCACATGGGAAAGAAAGGCATTTAGGTGAACAACTTCTTACAAACCACTATTTCTGTAAAAAATGATGGATATCTGTCAGGGATTACACAGGTAAAGCTAATGGCAACTCAAAACAGGGTAGCAGGCCTCTTGACATCTCTTTTGGAGATAGATTTCTTTTGATTACATTATTTTATCTCTCTTCAGTTATTTATTCTAAGTGCCCACACTGCCACTGCTAATAACAAAAGCAGAGCGCCCTTCCCTTTGAAACCACTTTTCTCCACTGTATTATTGTGCGTAATGACCATATCATTAAGTGTCAGCAGGACTAAAGGTTTTCCGTATTTTAGTTCCCAAGCATTAAAGTAACAGACTTAGAGAGGATAAATGTAGCATAGCTGTTGCTTCCGCTAATGACGGGGAAGAGAAAGGTCAGCATCAATACAGAAGGAAAATGTTCCACATGAAGTGTGAGGATAAAAGCAAATGTTAAAAGCAGAAATGTAGATAACCGAAGTTCCTTAGCAACCCAGAGTGAGAACCACTACAGAGACATACAGTAGCTCACCAGGAGAGATATTAGTTTCACTGAAATTCATGACACTGTCTATCCATGCTTAACAGTTAGTTATTTTAGCCTCCTCACATTAAATACACATTCAGATTTTCTGGATTACTCTATTAATTGTGGTGTTTATGGACCTATGTCAAAACTATTTAACCTAATGAAGAAGTTATGGTGAATATAACACAAAACACTCCTTCACAATTTCCCATAGCTCAATGCAAAAATTGTGCAAGATTCTCATTCTCCACCCTCTCTCAGCAATGGATGTGCTCTAAACATGACATCTCTTCGTCCCTGTAAGGGAGAGTCATTTGAGAGTTGGACTTGATGATCCCTGTGAGTCCCTTTCAACTCAGAATATTTTGTGATTTAAAAGTGGTCTGTGATTAAAACCAAATGTGGTTCTTGAAACATTGCCTCCAACAGCAACAAAAAAAAACCCACAAACACCACCTTCTGCACACCCATAGCAATAAATTCATCAAACTCCAGATCAGAGATATACAGTAAGGAAGACTGGAGTGCGCATTAAATAGAAAGGCACTGCAGTTATTTAAGACCTGTGCAGCTACATCAGCAGGGAACCTCCTTGTGAGGTCATTTGCTTCTGGGAGAAAGAGAGACCAGTTGTCTCTGCCAACACCAGGGAAAGGTCTTGGAAGAACGTGGGAGAAAGCATGCCAGAGCACAAGCTCAGCTATTGCTCGGCAGGATATTCTAAGGCAATACAACCAAACACGTGCCATTTCTGATGGCTTGCTATAACTCTCGTATTCCACTACACAGAAGTCAGCATTGCAGAATCACAGAATATGTCGAGTTGGAAAGAACCCATCAGGATCACGAAGTCCAGCTCCAGGCCTTGCTCAGGACCATCCCCAAGAGTCACACCATGTGCCTGAGAGCACTGCCCAAATGCTTCTTGAACTCTATCAGGTTCGGTGCTGTGACCACTTCTCTGGGGAGCCTGTTCCAGTGCCCAAACGCACTCTAGGTGAAAAACCTTTTCCTAATATCCAGCCTAAATCTTCCCTGGACACAGGTTTCAAGCCAGCCAGGATGCATGCAGCACCAGGCCCACAGTCTAGTCAAGAGAAGAAAATTAAGCATGCCACCATAGACCATACACAGCGGTATATAAAGGAGAAACCTAAGTTCCAGATGTTTAGCTGTGCACCCTGCCAAACAGGGGGCAGCAGAGTGCAGCCAGCTGTGTCCAGACAAGGGTAGTGGAGGCTCTTCTATGTTTAGATGCTGGCTGTGCAAGAAGCAAGGGCTGGAAATACAGTAGCTATACTTGTCTTTCTGAGCACAGACCTGTGCTTCCAAGTGTTAAAGTTTGTGCTGGGATCCAATATACTTTGGTGACTGCTGACAAAAATACAGCTGTCAAGGGTAACAGGACCAGTTTCTTGCCACAGGCTCAGTACTGTTTAGTAAAAACAAACTGAACAGCTTTGACCATATCAGTCCATAATATATGCAGGTGCATGGTTACCATCTTGCTTACCACCTCTCTGAGTAAAAATTCTCTTGTCTCTGGCTGCTACATAATTTCAGCCATCAGAGCCCTGCAAGTCTCCTGCAAAAAGTGGCAGAGCATCAAGGGCCTCAGACACTCCTGGATCCAGAGACGCCAAACACACAAACTGACCTTCAAGAGAAGGTAATGTGGCTTTTGCTAAGGAATTACAGAGCACCATATTTGGAATGTTAGTCAGTAACCTGCCTTCAATCCCAGAGCAGATAAAGATGATGCAAAGACATGATTTCTGAGTATTGTAGGCACTTAGGACAGCAAAACCAACCAAGCAAGCAAAAAAACCTTGTTCATAAAAAAAAAATAAAAATAATAATTTCTGTGATGTGGCAGTCTCTTTAACTCATTACTGTTCCGTATTTCGACTGACGTGCTATGTGAGTCACCACCATGGCTTGCCGTCGATGCAAAAAAAGGTTGTTTCACAAGCATCAAAGTATATGAGCAGGAGTATGAGGGGTTTTTTTTTCTTTCCAAAGCAGTAATACAATTCTTCCTCAACAGACTCTCCTTTCACTTGGAAAAAATTTTTGAACTTCAGCAAATGAAAAGTAACTCATATAGCTCATATTGTACATACCTTGATATATGTTGCCTATGTACCTAAAATCTAGTAGTGCCAGGGCAAAAGGAGTTTTCAAGATCTTCACTAAGATGATGGGTCAGATGGAAGGGATTGACTATATACCAAGAAAGGAAAAAGAACAAGTCTGGGAAAAACATTTACATGGTAGCTCCACCACTGCAGCACACACACCTATGTTGTTCGTAAGTATACTAAAAATAAATTTATATATTGTTTCTCTAAGACAAAAAGATGCTGTGACTACATTTCTGGCATTCAGATAGGCACGCAGTCCATTTGATGCAGTGAGCTTAACTAACAAGGTGGTTTACAAGTGCAAGACCAGCAACTTGTCTTTGCCATGGAACTGCAGTTGGCCACAGCCATTTGAATACAACCACTGTCAAGCTTTGCAATTACAAGCACCAACATACATAAAAAGTAGTCCCTATCATCTGTTGCACTTGAAGCCAATTACAAAATTTGGTGGCTTCAGTTACTGAGTCATAACTTTTAAAACTTGACCACAACTTTTATCCCAGGACACAAGCAAAGTACTAGTCAGATAGGCCAGTATCAATAGCAGCTTTGGGGAAGTCAGCATCCCTGGGATCTGAAAGTATGAGGGCCTTTTCTGATGAAAACTCACATGATGTTTGCCATAAGAACCCAGTGCCTGCAGATCTGTGGAGGTCTGCAACCAAAACCAGCCCTCAATGGGTGTCCTGTGAAGTACAGCATCATCACCTCCTTGCTATGGGCATTCAAAAGTGCTCTTGTCTGGCTCTGAGGGGTGTGAATCTGACCCACTACACTGAGATCCCCTTTTTTTAATCTGTGTCTTCCATCCATCAGTTAACGTTGTTTGACTAAGTCTCCTGCCCCACCCTGTCTCTAGCAGCTTCTAGGAAATAATTTGGATGGGCAGACAGGAATTCACTACTTACTAACAGAATTATCGTCAAATATTTGAGTTCAGTTATATCAAAGGCTGCAAGTTTTCAGCTACCACTTTCCAAGAGCAAAAGTACAATACAGAATTCTATGGTATAGCTTTAAAAAGTGTTGTCTGTCAGACTTTGAAAGCACTGGATCCTTATCAAGGCTATCTTCTCAAGCCAGCTTTATGTACTGGTGCTGACCACATTTAATTATACGAGCTGGCTGCTCTGCTGTGCACTGCAGCACCAACATTCAGTGAAATGGCGTATTTCAGATGCCATTGCACCTTGTTCATTTCACAGAGCGAGCAAGTATCTGCATCAGGTCAGCACAAGTACTGGAGGTTGGTTAGGAGCCGAAAGATCCCTTCTGTATTCTGCAAGCAATTCCTGCTCATGAACACAGGAAGGAAGGGAATACAGGCTGTCCTCAAGGAAGAGCTTTACAACCCCTGAAAAGAGCTAGGAAGAAAAATGTCTTACGTAAAATATCACCATCCCTGCCTGACATTTGAGGTGAGTCTCACAGGCAAACAGGAAATAATACTGCTACCCAAAACATAATTTTTAAATCGAAGTTGCCAGTTATTGAAGCATTTATCTGGGACCCACCTGTAGCTCTCAAAAGACTGTTTGCACCAGCTCCTTGACATTATCAACTTGTGTTATTTGCAGCCTCCCGAAATGTCAGCTGCCTAACCTTTTAAGGCTGCTCTTACACACCTCCTGCTTTTCGAAAACTCATTAAATATAGCAAAGACCTACAGTCCTGTGTAAATCTTGCAGTCAAGCCAAGCTGAAAAGGGAACACTAAGACGTTTGAACCATCTTTTACTTTGGGCACTTCCCATTCCTTGATGCAGAGGTCTGCCCTCGTTGTTGAGCTGTGAGAAAGGGATTTTTTTCTCCTTTTTAATAGTATAGATAGTTCTTATAGATAGTTCTACTTAAAATCACCTTTTTTTTTTTTTTAATAAACATTGCAATCATAAGTATTCCCTAGGTATACAGGGAGACAATCCTCAGCAAAAGTCAGCTCAAGATCTGGGTTTCCCAATTTCCTCTAAGATGTGCCTATTGTTTAGATTAATCCCCAGTACAGACTGTCTGACACACTGGGCACCCTGCAGCCTGTCTAGGAAGTTGCAGGACTACTGCTACATCATCACACAGGTCAGTATTAACAGCAAATGCTAAATAATATATTCCAGATATTATTCAGTACTAAATTTCTGGAGGGAAAAGATCACCATTAAAGTGAATTCATTCAGTCCAATATCCTGCAATGTTTTTTATTTTTTTTTAATAAGAAAATTAAGTAAACCAAGGTTTGGTGTTGTACCTCTAGGATTGTTTAAAAAAGTATAAAACCTCAACAAAAACCCTCTACCAACCAGTGAGTTTAATTACAAAAATGTTCTGTGCAACTGGGGATTATTCCATTGCTAAATTGTCACACACAGTATGATGAAAAGTTTCAGACAGACTCTACAGGTAAGGCAGCAACATTACTTTGATCTTTTCCTTCACTAGGGACACCTCAGTGTACAGCAAACAGCCTAAAACCTAACTTTGATTCCTCTAATGAACACAGAAAGGTGTTTCAATGCTAGTCAGATGTTGTTTTGCGCAGTCAGAGTAAAGGCAGGTCACGGGTAGACATGGGATTAGGGCACCCACTTGCATGGGGGGATACAGCAGAAGCATGTCATTCTAGTCAGCAAGGTAGTTGGGGCATAATCTTTCCCATAAGCCTCTCAAGAGAAGCTAGAGGTATGGTTGACCACTTTTTGTTTTCATTTTCTCTGGGGACACCAGTGTGATAATCTGGTCAGTGGCAGAGGGGTGATTTTAAAACTCCATCTGAGGTCTTCAGAGACTGTGCTATTGCTAAAACTGCTGATAACCACAGCATAGGTGGCTCTATCAGTGCTCAGCAGCAACAGATCAGGAGGCAGATGGGTAGCTCACTGCTGGATAGCAAATGCCTAATGAGAAAGTTGAACATCCAAGGCATCTAAGCACCTCAGGAAAGCTGAAACTAACCTAGATGATTTTGCCAGATGGAATTCCACATGATCATCCAGTGCAGGAAAGCAAAGTGGTCAGTAACCTCTTGCAGCAGAGGATAGGCAGAAACACAAAGTGTGGTCAACCTTTGGAGCAAGGTACAGACTTAGGTAACTCCAGACAAGGACACCTCTCCACAGCCTCAGCTCAGAGCTGCTCACCCTTTGGCCGTCTGAAAGTAAAGCAATTAGAGAGAGAAAGACCACTGTCACCAGCAGAGCTGAGCTGTGGCAAATAGGGATAGTGTCATTAACCAAGCAGACAAGTTTATTTTGGAGACATTTTCAGGCCAAATCTTAACAGCTATTTTAGCCCCCAGCTCTGCAGAAGATGCAAGAGTCAGTGCCCATACTGCGATAAGAGTCCATATGCCCAGTGAAGTGGCACTGTGGTTTTCTCTCCCATTCCCTTCCCTCTCAGAGTAAACTGGCTGTAGCTTAATGAGAACTTCTTAGCAGCAAGTAAATTCCGTGCGAAAGTTACTTTTCTGTTACAGCTGTTCCCATGTAACTTACCCAGGTTTTACCAAGTTTATCCTGAAAGAGTTTGCTCCATAATGAAGGGATATTCTCCATGAAAGTGCAGGCTTAAAAGTGTTCCCCCTAACTCATATTTGCATAATCACTTTGATGTTTAGAAACATCATTAAAACAATTCAACATTAGGAGTTCATAGATGCCATGGGGGAAGTTCAGCACTTCCTAGTAAATTGGGATAATTGAAAACACACTCACATCACCTCTTGAGCAATTAAAAAAAATTAAAAAAACCCATAAGCAACAAAACCCCCACAAAACCCCACCTCCAACATTCTCATCTCTGCCACCACAGCCTCCCTTCTCATTTTCACCTTCAGGGTTAAATTATTTTGAAGTTGGCTGTGAGGGATTAAAAAAAACCCACACAAACCAACACCAAAAACTCAAGCCTGGCTGTTCATCTTTATGCCAAGACTGAGGCTTACTTGAGAAACTATGCAGCTCTGTCTGGTTTTTTCAGCTTCACAGCTTATACCTGCCATTTCTCTAGTATTTACCCTACAGTAAAACCATGAGGTCAGTGCTCAGGGTCCAGGTCACCTCATAGTGCTTAGAACAACAGAAGGAGAGACACTAACCTAAACAGTTTCAGACAAGACAAAGAAATAAAAAAAAAAAAAAAAAAATCTTAAATAACATTTAAATTGATAGTACTCTGTGATTTTATCCAAGCTAGCTGCCTATTTCTCAGCCCAAAAGCTTATGGTCTGTGCAGAATATACCCTTCCTGCATGAAGGTATTTCACAGTGCCTTCCAGGTGCTCGAATGGTGGCCCTGGGGAGAAATGTAGCATTTGTGCAAGCTACAACTGTTCAGAGATTTTAAGGAATGGCTATTCTTAATTAGAGAGCTAAATAGGTGCAAAAGTGATTGCAGAAGAATGGGGCTGAAGATGCAATAGGTCCCTTCAGAGAGCCTAAACCAAGCTGTTAGATTTACAAAAGCAGAGGAAAGCTCAAAGGCCTGCAGCAAAGCAATTGTGCTGGCATCACCAGAGCTGGAACAGAGAGGCTACATTGAGGTCTGGCCTGTCCCTGGTTTTGCACAAGAGATGAGAGCCAGATTTGCCACCACAGGCTTACAGCTGTGAATGGAAGCCCTCTCTTTCTGGGACTAAGACCTTTACTTGAGGCAAGGAAATTCTGCAAGAATTGCAGCCTTATCACAGAGCCATAGACAATAAACAAGTTACTTCTTTCTTCTTTTAGCATATTTTAATCTGTGAAATTCATGATTTACCTTTATTTCACTTTAGGGTACACTGTAGTCCAGCCAAAGGCTCTGTCAAGGTGAAAAAAGCAAACGTGTGTTATATTTCCTAAGTCTGATCAGCACAGCACAGATGGTTGGGTAAGAATTATAATGCCAGCTAAAACAGGTTGGGTAGCAGTAAATACACACATTTTCTACTATAGTTAAGGGAAAATCAGCAAATGTAGTTTATGAGAAACATCTGCTGGAACCCAATAATAAGAATTTATTAATAAAGTCTATACAGGTGGTGTTTTGTTGGGTTCTTCTCCACTCCTCCAGCACTTGGAGATGTTGCAGCTTTACTACCAGATATCTTCATAAATTTTAATAATACTCATAATTACTAAGCTAGATACATAGAGCTGTATTCCATGAAATATTTTAATACAGAAAAAATAACTCCATACACATACCCAACACTTTATAGCAATTTATACTGACAACTGGAAGAACACATTCAGACTAAAATTCAGGAACAACAGTTGACTTAACACCAGCTACCTCATGAACTGCAGGAAAAAGAAAGATTTCCTGTCTGCTACTATAAACTTCCACAGCATCATTAGAGGTAACCAAGATGTGGATCATAACAGAAAATATTAGCATCTGAATATAATTACTATTTTCATTTTGAAATACAATTTCCAGGCATGCAGATGCACCTTAACCATTACTATTTCTGAAGAAAAATTTCTTTGAAGGAAGACCCTTTTAGAACACAGTGGGGGTGAGCAGGCTCCTACTCAACACAGACACAGTTTCATAACAAAAGCCACAAGGCAAAGCACAGGGCTTAAAAGCATCTTTTTTTAGGATACTCTGGAAGCGTTAAAGTTAAAATATTCTTCTCCATCCTCTTACATATTTTTACAAGAAAGAACTAAAAGTTTGTTCTTATTAGATCATTAATGCTCTTAAATAAGGCTCATCAGGGAAATATTGTTCTGCCAGAAGAGTAATTGGGCTACTCAGTGCAACAATGGTTTGAAATTAGGGAATGCACGTTCCTATCTTGAACACAAGTTTGTTGCATGACCTGAAGTAACTTGTTCGTTGCCTCATTTTTAGAGAATCACAGAAAAAATACATGTTAGTTCTCTGGATATCTTGCAGTTCAACCTCCTATTCAAAGCAAGGCGAGCTTCAAGGTTGGACCAGGTTGTACAGGGCTTGGTGTAGCTGAGTGTTGACGGTTCCCAGGGAAAGTTCCTGGGAACTGTCTGTTCCTGTGCTCAAGAAGCTCATGATGAACCAAGGGGTTACCTTCAAACAAAATTTTCCCTTCTGCAGTTTGTGACAACTGCTTCTTGTCCTTCTGTTCTGCACCTTGAGAAGAGCCTGGCTACATCTCCTTTGCAGTATCTCATCAGGCACTGGGAGACATCAAGCAGCCCTTCTCTAACTTCTCTTCTTCAGGCTGAACTAGACCCTTTCTTTCAGCTTCTTCCTGTATATCCCATGCAGGGGGCTCTGGCCACATAAGCTGCACTCTGCTGGGCTGTCCCTTGTGCTGGTACAGGGATATTGGTATAAAACTGTTCTGAGATATGCAAGAGAATTTAAACCAGATAAGCTGAGCAAGAGCCCAGGAAATCTGAAGTCCTTATAGACAAGAGGCTCATTAAACATGCTTAATCCCCATATTTGTTTACTCCAAGTAGCATTCTCTAATATTTGCATGATTTGTTGAAAATCAGTCCATTCTTCCAGCTTGAAGCTACAAGGACACAGCAGATCTATGGCTCTCAGAGCAACAGATCTGAACTTTCACTGGAAAAAGCAGTTTTAAACTGCTGTGTTGGATTCAGAACATGTTTACAGAACATGATACAATGGGTACACACACGAGGCACCCACTTCTATGGCCACCTCAATTATTGTTTTGTACTTGAAGAAGATTTATTCAAGGGGTCCTTTAAAAATAGATGGCAAGCACTGTCTTAAGAATTTCCCCTTAGTTTCATTACCAACTAGCCCAGCTAAAAAACAAATGTACCTATACAATTTTTTGAGTAGCAAACTTACTTGAAGCTAATAAAATGGTAGTGCTTTGTACAGCACTGAAACAGATTTCCATCACTTGTGTAATTAGCCATACTCTGGAGTCTGTGCAAAACACAGATATTTAAGCAGTGGTTTCTATGACTACCATCATTCTGTTCCTTATCTCTGAAGGATTAGCCAGGGATTCTCTTTAATGGGTATTAAGAAGGGAAAGTCATGATGCCACACTACTACTTGCAATATGATGGGTGTTAGGAGTGCAGTGAATCATTTTTTAAGAACATTATTTTCAAGATCCTCTCTATCTTGTCCAAGCATATTTGTGCTTTTGGCTCATGGCCGGTCATTTACAATCCTGCAAAAAGATTTCCAGAGAGAAAAAGGAGAGCAGAGTCCAGAGCTGCAGCCTAAAGATGTTTCAATACATTATGTAATCTTCATCTTCTCCAGCACAGAGGGAAAAGGTCAGCAAGCTGAAGACTTAAAGTCAAAGACTCTACACAGAGCTTTAATTTCAGTAAGGTTGGGGAAGTGGCTGGAAGGGACAGAGGAGATTTCCTTTAAGATTTAGAGCACCATGAAATAATGAATTTATGTCTACCAATTTTGCTTTTACGTCTGCATCTGTGACAAGAGGGAGCTGGTTCCAAGGCTCCAAGAGGATCATTCTCTGTAGAACTGATTGAAAAAGAACTTCCTTCTCCCTGAGGATATCTGGACTTCAAAGTGTGATTGCATTCCAAATACACATTAAAAAGAAAATATCTTGGACATTTTCACAAGAAGAAATAACTTTGTTCCAATGTTATTAGAAAGACTTCTCAAGCACTTATATAGTTTTAGTTTTGATACAGAATTTTAGAAATCAGAACTGTCCAAACTTCTAGGGAAATTCAACAAATTCCCATGAGAAGCCACCCAGTGCAGGATTGTTTTCTTGAGTCCTTGTTTTGCAGCCAAAACCTTGAAAGAAAGCCAAGCACTGAGCTGAACCTGAATTCTGGGTCCAATCCTACGCACATCTTTATTCTCTGCACAGCTGAATTTGGAAGGCTCAGGAGAAGCTTCTCTGTCTCGCACCAAGGAAAGAGTCATGGCAAATGGATCATAAGTAAGAACAGCAAAATAATTCAGGACACATTTGCAGGCTTATCAACACAAACAGAAAGAATGACATCTTTCTAGCTGCTGCTCACTGTGTACCTAAGTATTAGGTGACTTTTGCTACCAGCATTGTACAATGCTGTTAGAATGTCTTTAGGCTTTAAATGGCTCCTTGAAGTCTGAAAGATAAACTAATAGCATTTCAAAGTACTAACAAGAAACTTGGGGTCCCTTCTCTTTGGTTTCATGAATAGAAACTCACAGGAGACTAACTCCCATTAAACTAGCTGCAGCCATTCTATAGCTCATTAAAAAAGCACACAACAAAAACCACCCCAACCAAAAAATCGCCACACTACAAATTCCAGAATACCAGTTCTTCAAAATTTTAAGAACAGTTACATATTATGGAGCATTCAAAAGCACTGCAGGAATTTCACAGGGGTTTGAAACATTTAGTTATACCTTACATAATTGGGCATTAAATACAGCTATTACTATAGTCGCAGTGGTACAGTACTATAACAGCCTTCAGAGCTTGCCAGAATGCAAACCTGTTGTGCTTGAGACCAAATGCAGCTCCTGGGGAAAAAAATGCTCCCACTTGATCTGTGTGTCAAGGTGGAAATGAATTTTTAGGAAAAGTCTCTTTCTTCTAGATTATTACTATGCAAAGAACAATAGAGTTTTCTTACGTAAGTGAGCCTTCACCCTCCCAAACCTTGACAGAAGGATACTGGCTGTAGGGCAAGGCACACAGTCTTCCAGTGTGAAAAAACAATGTCCAAAATAAAGACATCATCTCAGAGATCAGGTAATTTCAATGAGTACGTTTAATTAAGTTCAGCCCTGTGCTTAGATACAAAATAAATGCTTATAGTAACTGACTGTGAAGGCCCAGAGATGGCCCCCTCTGCTGCAAGCCCCAACACTCACAGTCAGGGGAACAGCAAATATAGCAGCCATAGTTGCAACAACCTCTAATCCAAGGGAGACTAATAGATCACATGCTCCTGGCTTAAAATTCAATGCTACACCTCTTTACTTTTACATGGATTTAGTTCTTTTCTCACTTAATTCCCAACAGCATTGCCTATTATCTTTTTTTTTTCTTTTTTAAATGTACCTTTAAGAGGCTTAGGTCCCTACCGGCCCCCCCAGCATGAACAATAAAATTTATTCATCTCTTGAGCAATGTAAGACAAGTGATGGGTGGCAGATGAACCCGATATTTGTGTCACTGTTAAACAGATTTGGAGAGGCATGGTGTACCTCTGGTGGCAGGCTGCATCTCTAACAGGATAAACTTCAGCGTGCTAATTGTCACAGAGTACAAATTGGCTACTGGTGTGTGTCTGGAGGTCCAGGGTGATAGACTGAACAAAACAAATTGCCCAAAAGGGATTTGGACCTAAATCTTTAATCACAGTTTTAATGACAGAGCAAGCATTCTGCTCTCTGTCATTATTGGCTCACCAGTTATGTGCTGGCTTTTGCCTACAAGTGTTGGTGACGGCTCTTGGTTTGGGTTCTGTGGTGCAATACCTTTAGGTGCATACATCTGCCATTGGAAAAGTCACAAACTTTC
>JAWWEW010000112.1:43472996-43539115 GCA_035583185.1 Anabacerthia variegaticeps | reverse complement strand
GAAATGGAATATTTTGGAAACAGAAACTTCTTCACCAGAGCAAAGTCTCCATTTGTCTTTCCAAATCCTTTCCTTTCTATAAAGCTGTTCTTTAGAGGAACAGTGAGCAGTATAAAATCTGACCAAGGCCTTATGTTCTAGCAAACCAGTTCACATTGGACAAACAAAATTTATGGCTTTCGTGCACACCGTAAAATAGCCATCTAATTACCTACCTTCCCCTTTCTTCCCCCTCACAAACATTTTTGATGAAAAGATTTAAAGCCCATTGGATTTGTATTGTCCTGCAATGAAGTTTGGTGCCTTGTCTGAAGAAGCTTATTCTCAAAGTTGCTAACATCATTCATGATATTCCCTTGGTTCTACAGCACTTCAGAGAACATTGCTGTAGTGCCAGGCACAATTGTCCTGGTGGTACGTAGTTGCTAGCTGGGGTTAAACCACAACAACGATATCTAAAGATACACATCTCTCCTCACATGCCTTGCCTTTCCTCTACACTGACAGCAGGCTATACAACACCTATATATTTGTTTTCCAGTACTTCCAGTACAGTTATCACACTGAGAAGGTACTGTGAAATACTTCTTTTTAAGAAACATTTTGCTTCACATCAGGCTGGCCTTGGGTAAAAAGGTAACTTGTTCTCCAGCATCTAGAACTAGTAACAACTCTTACAAACACAACCTTCACATGTGCACAACCGACTTGGCCATTTCTCCTCATAAACAGAGACTCTTCTCAAGACAAAGTGTCTCAAGACATTATTAGTGACTAATGAATCTTTATTCTGTTTCATAATACTCTAGGGAATGATAGCCAAGATGATGACAAAAGGGACCCTTTTAACCCCCATCTTGGATCATGTTTTCTATATATTGTAGAAGAAAAGTCTTGCACATTTCTTGTCTCTCAGGAAGACAGACTGTGGCAAATTGGAGCCCCTTTGTACAATACATTATTGAAAGTTGATTGATTACTTCTAATACTGATTAGCTCTGCATTCATAACTGCCATTTTTACATTTATATAATCTCTGGGGTGACAAGAAAACAGAATTTGTCCTCTGTAGTATAAGTTTGTAGGTAAGAACAAATATAATGCAGTTCTAGACAACATGCACTTATAAGGGTAAACTAATCAGACAGAAAGATAAAAAGGATCAAGTTTTTATACCTTTTTAGACATCTAATGCTTTCCCTTTTAGTTGAGCTTCCCCTCCACTGCTCATAGGCCCAACAGGGAAAGGTGTTGCTGAGCAGAAGCCACCACTTGTTACTTGGGATTTGACCCTCCAGTAGGGTCAGCAACACAGAGGGAGAAAACAGTAGAGGGACTAAACTCATTTCTGTAAGTTCTGACAACAAGGGGAAGTGTTTCAGTGGCAGGTTGGAATTTCTCAGAGAAAAAGTAACTTTGAGCATTCAATAAGGCGACAGGAGAAAGACTAGATGTCTTCCTACAGCTAGCAATTGTTACTCTGATCCTAGTTCACTTGTTTTTTTTTCCAGATGCACACTTCTGTACACCCTTCCCCCACAAGTGTTATCAGTGTTTCCATAAGAAAAAAGTAATTAAGGAGAACAGAGGCTTTAAAAATTATTGTTTTAGATGTTCCCCTACCCTGGAGAAAAGATTGATTATCAATGCTTGATTTCTCTGTTTTTAAAAAATTTGCATTTCAAAGAATAAGCCAGAGAGAAAGAACAGAGTCTACAGTAACATCAGCTTAACTAAAACAATTGTTGAATATTCATTTTGCCTCTTCTCTCCAAAGAAAGATTCGTACTGCTGTAGAAGTTGAGTGATGAGCATACTGAAGACAGGAGCTCTGTGGAGCTCCAGTTTCAAATGAAGAACATCTATTGCATTTTTGTGCTTGTTAATGTAATTATAATTCAATATTTTCATTGCAATAACACGTAAGCAATCTCACTGAGATTCATTCCCCTAAACAATGTACAAATGTTGAAATGCCCCCCAGAAGGGCTGGATGGTTGCCAGTTCCATCTCACAGGCACATACATAATTTAAAGGCTAAGTCTACAACAGTGTTTTTGACAAGACTTGTACCTCTGTCACTAGCACAAGGCTCTGAACTAGGAAAGGTGAAATGAACAAAACCAAAAGCATTATCACATGCTTTTTCTATTGTTCTCACACACAGACTCTGCAGTTCAGTCTCTGCAGCTATCAGCTAAGTCAATGTGGTTCAATACAGAACACACATTGATCCAGGCCTGTTCCCAAAGCCCATTCAAGAGGATACAAGTACCATTATTTTGGATAGAGCACACCATTTGCCTCTGTACTCACAAGTGAGCCATGCTTCTTTTATTTTCCTATCCCTTGTCCTACCTTCCTCTATTTTGAAATTTCATCTTCTCAAAATTTAGGTTTATAACATTTTTAAAGAGGAAAAACACCAAACCATTCTATAATTTCCTATCAGAGGAAATAATTTTCTCTTACAGAAAAATAAATAAAATACCTTATCCTTTCATGAGGCATCCAGTTCAGGAAAATAGATTGGCTTGATAGTTCACAGGCAAATGCAGTATTTTTCATTCATTACAGTGTTGTAGCAGAAGACTTTTCAAAATTTAAAGTGATCAAAAAGCTGTGGACACTGTGTGCATTTACACATACTGACACACAGCTTTGTGTGCAGGGATGAATACCTGACTTTGTGTGCCCACAAATGCAAACAAACATACACACACCTGAGGACCTTTATAAACAGAAAACTGAATTCAGGTTTTGACAGCCTAAAACAAGAAGCAGAAAAACAGTCACAAAAACCTTCAGCAAAGGTACCCTGGGGGAGTTGCCCAGGTACTTTCTTACCTTCTCCTGGGATACATGGGAGACTGAAACTTTTGCAGCTCAGTAAATCCCAGCAACTCCAGTAAAGTATAGGAAACACAGCAACCTCTGAACATCCAGTCCCAAGGACTCAAAGAGTAGTAGAGACAAACAACCTGAGCCACAGTCCAGCAAGACTAGCACAGGTGCCTTGACTCTCAAGCAACATAATCATCAGCTGTGTCAACCTTGCTCACCACCACCAGATCCACAGCTCATTAAGCCCAACCTTGTTTCAGTTAGACTAATTAATTTCTACTTTGCAGCACCTTCCTCTCAGATGTCCCCTTCTGTTGCCAGATTACTTCATACTGACTAGAAAGAAAATTTTTGCTGCAAAGAAATACGCTAGAAAGCATTTGTATTTGCACAGAATGGCAATAGTAAAAGAAACAAACAAAAAAGTCACCTTTCTGCCAGGTGAAGAACTGCACAGCACTGTCCAGGTGTGCTGTTGTACCATTTGGCTCAGCAGGAAGCACAGGAGAAAAACACCAGCCTGTTTCAGCGACCACAAACTTATTCTGCAGGCAATGCTTATACTAGTTTCTGCCATATTGAACAAGTCCTTTCAAACCTCAGCTAGTGATGAAACCTGAGTCTCGTAAAACTCACCTTTATTAGCTTAGATGGGCTGTGTGGCAGTGGCAGCAGCTGTTTTGCAAACCACAGGCTGTCGCTGGTACAAAAAGGGTGAGATGGGCCTCCATCAGCACAGACCTGAGCCCACTGCAGCCATGCCAGGGTTCTGTGGCAGGTTTCATGTTGTAGGAGTATGGGTGGGTATCCAGACACCTGAGCTCTGAAATATATTCTCTCTTCTCTGCAAACTGCCATGGACAAGTCGGGGCAGCCCTGGCAGCAGCTCAGCTCTCCACTCACTACCTGGAATGACAACCCCATTGTCAGTCCCATTTTTGATTTCCCCATCCATTGCTCTATCCATGGCAAGCTCAGCACAGTGGTCAGTATTGGCAGCAAAGCCACCACCTGCTTTCTCTGAGACCAGCACAGGCTCCTGGAGGCCCAATGTGACACAAACCTGAGTCCAGAGGTTTGTTTTATCCAAGGACTGTAAAAAAAGAATGAAATCAGTCTCTCCTCTTCAAGATTGACTGCAGCATTTCTAGCAATACCTCATACCTCTGGCTAATTGAGTCCTCAAAATCACTTTTCTTAAAACAAAGGGGTATTCCATTAATGCTCTTCTGCTTCATAATTTTGAATTAATACTAATGTATTGTTTAGAAAACAATATTCCTTTTCTTTTCCAATAGGAAAACACCCACAGGTGGTTTTTTACATCAGTCTTCATCATGCACCATGGAAGTCAGTGAAGTATCTGCTGCTTCTTAGAACCTTTTTAAGGTCAGAGTTTTACTTTGAGCAGGGAAGATTCTAGTTTTGCTTCTTGCCCTCATATCAACCAGCTTTGGGTGGCAGAAGGCACACTTAATATAATTAAAAAGATTCCCACTTTAACAAAATAAAATCATTAATACATTAAGAACAATATTTGCTTCAGCTGGTCAGCCTGTTCTATTTAGTAACACTCACCTTTTGCCTACAGAGTACTAACGGGCCTCTGGCAGAGGAGGCTTAGGAAGAACTTTTTTTGGTTTGTTTAATGTCAGGTCTTTTATCAAGGGAACAGAAGAGAGGACAGCTAGCCTAACCTGTCTTGGAAACCTTCGCCTTTAAAACCTGTTAGTAAGAAGTGGTAAGTCTTTGAAGCTGTTGGGGAGTCAGTCAAAAAACACTATATCTGAAATTTTTCTACAGGAAAATGACAACATTTTAGAAGATAGCAATGAATATATTGTAGATTCACTGCAAAGATAATCTAAATCTCATGATCATTTAAATAAGATGTTGCCCATCATGCTAATGGGCACAGAGATAAAAGAAGGCAGAAGAAGGTGCTACAGGACTCTATAATGTTCCTGTCAGCCATAGAGTTTAATTTGATCTCTTTTATTTATTTATTTGCATCTGAAGAAAATCTAGTTCTATATTTTTCTCCCTTGCTTCAAGATGAATAAACTGCATTTTTCCAAAGAGATGACAATCAAATGTTGATCAGTGACAGCTGTCAGCCCTAGCAGTCCTTAAACAAATTCCATTAAGATCTAATTATTAGCCATTGTGAAAATGTACTACTAATATTTAGATTCCATGGATCTGTCAGAAAACTTTTGAAGGCTTTCGAAGCAGTCATGAATACTATTATGGAGCAGCCAGTAGGAGT
The DNA here is from genome assembly GCA_035583185.1 of Anabacerthia variegaticeps. Classification (NCBI taxonomy): domain Eukaryota; kingdom Metazoa; phylum Chordata; class Aves; order Passeriformes; family Furnariidae; genus Anabacerthia; species Anabacerthia variegaticeps. The sequence goes on along the minus strand of JAWWEW010000112.1, from coordinate 43,534,002 downwards.
ACCAGTTTCATCTGAATAAAGGATCTTGTCAAAACCAAACTTAATAAAACCCCTACAGTATTGATTTTGTTCAGTTGACAAGCAAACGGTGTTTCTCAGATTTCACCACTTCAGTCAGCCTTTGGGTAATGAGTGTTCCTCCTTCATGTCGATTTTTTCTCCTGTCATACCTGTGGCTGACAGCTCATCTTTCCACATCTTCCCACATTACCTGCCTGCTGTCCTCCAGAGGTCCCCATTAAGGGCACTCCAGCCTTGCACTGCCCATTGACTGGCCATAGCTGGTGGTTCACAGTACGTTTTCAGTTCTCTGCGCCTCTGCATCAGATGTAGATGCAGGAGAAGACAGCTGTGCATCTGCTGCATGGAATGGACCATTCCCACTGTGGCTCCTGCCTCAGGGCTGCCTCCACTGTACAGCCCAGTGCTGGAAGGCAGAGGTGGCGAGTTCATCTTTCAGTGGCTGCTTTTATGGCCACATAATTTGACAAATACCAAAAAGCTGCATTTGACCCTGCACCTTCTAGCTTCTACAGCATTGCTTTAGCTGATACAAAGCAAAGCTCTTAATTTTGAAAATGAATGGTGGAGGTGGACTGTAGAGCAGCCTGAACTTCTTGATGGCCAGGGAAAGTAAGGAAGGACTGCTTTGCTGTAATCAGAATATTAAACTATGGAAAACCTAGTGCTGGCATCAGACTTCAGGTGTTAAATTATTAGCCAGGGATACATGTTTATGTAACTTGAGGTTCCTGGGATATTGTGGAGACCAAAAGAATAGCTGGGCTCAGAAAACAAACTGGCAAGTTTCTGGTAGATAAAAATCCACTAACCTTTCCCCTTACTTTGCTTTCCTTGAGAAATGTTTTGTCTTTTGTCAGGGACAGGGAGAGCCAGACTCCCCTGCAAATCCCCAGCAAGTGCTCCATCAAACCTTCACCTTTGCTGCAGCTGCAGCTAATTATCTCACTCCAGCACGAAGTTCTTATCAGGGACTGTACATTTCTTTGCAAATAGGGAAAAGGATATGCTTCTATTCCTCTGTGTGTGTCTGCCAACTCCAGCTCTCCGTATCTCACTGTATACACAGGGAATATCAATAGTCATGGAAGCGGGGAGAACAATGTCCCCAGAGAAAAAAAAATAAAATCCAAGTGTATCATCAGCATAACCACGTAAGAGTTACACAATACATATTTTCCATTTTTTAATTGTGGAAAGATACATTTTAATTTCTCATATTAAGACTGTGCTGTGATGCCACGTAAAGCTATTACAGCATGCTCAGGAAAACCAGACGCCAGGGCTTCAACATTTCAAAAAAGGAGTCCCCAGGGAATGCCTAAAAGAAATCTCTTCCTTAAAATATGATTCTTTTCTTCCAGCACATCTTCAATAATCTTACCACTCAAACATTTCCAAGCCCTTCCATAACATATTGTTACAGATAAATTTTGAATTATCTTTCTAAAAGACTTCTCTATTACAACACAGAAGGTGCTGTAACTTACAAAGGAGCTTTGTAGACAAGCTGCATTTCTTTTTCTGGGCTTCTTCTTACGCAGTTAATTACATACTGCTGAACTCTCCCTCCCCACTATACAGCTCAGTAACCTATTAAAACATTTTCCTCTGGTGCACACACACTGCACTCATAACTATTCTACACGCTACTGACTTCAACTAAACAATACAAGAATAATTTTTGCACTCAGTGAACCACTTAAAAAATCCAGTCAGTCTCGGGTCAGGGAAGGTTAACAGCACCTGCACACTGTGACCGTGGAACGGCCACGGGTGATTCCTCCCTTTGCTTCCCACAGCAGCACCCCCAGCGAGCTGAAGGGCTGGGGCTCTGGGCAGTGGGGGCTGCAGGGACAGGGAGGAGGATGGGGGGGACTTGCCAGCCGAACTGCAGGGAGAGTGGGATTCACGGAGAAGATGGAGTGACTCATCCCTGCAACAGGCTTAGGGAGCCGGTGCCAGCAGCACCACGATCCCTGCAGCAACAAGGTTCAGAGATACTGTCTTCCAAAAGAAAAGAAATTGCTGGAAGTTCGCTAACAGAAAAGCTCTTTTCATGTTTTACAGCTATGTGTTTGTGACTAAATGAAGTCAGATGTGACAGATTCCCTAGTCGGGTATCAGAGATGCAGAGTGTGAGCAGATGGCTAAAGGGATAGGCTTTTTCACAGGAAAGGTTGTCAAGCTGTTGGCTCCTTCAGCGCAGAAACACTTGATGAGAAGCACCTGTGATAAAGGAAACTGAAAACGAGTTACCACAGAGCAAAGAGCTTCAGAAGATACCTCAGAAAGCTAGGTGCTAGGAATTGCAATATAAAAAAGGGTGGGAGACAAAGGAGGGTGAATATCTTCAACATGTGGAAACCAATTGAAGAGAATTAGTAACTTTGCACATTTTTGGAACCATGTGCAGGGAGCAAATGCTGTAATGCTGCATAACAGGAGGCAGCACAGGTGGCAGGGCAGATTTCTGTGAGGGGATCCTGTCTGCAAGAGCTGAAACACACCAATTAACTCTTTCACAAAAAGCAAATTACATACAGATGTAAGGCCCATGTTCTAAGAAAATAGAATTTAGAGGCAAAACCAGAAAAACTGAGAATGGATATGAAGGTTCCAATTTCTTCTATGGGAATGATTTGATTTTGAATTGAGGAAACACAGAAACAAACTCACAGCTAAAAGAACAGTCTGTTACAGCTGGGAACAAAGAGCTAATATCAGATATATTTATTTTTCTAAGGGCGATTGGTTCTGGATTTGGTTTAAAGAATGCATACAATGAAGGAATAAAAAAACCCATACAACATTAATTCTCAGATATCTTTGATGTGACAGGTAGATTTTTAGTGCTCTACTGCCCAGTAATTCATGCTCCCAGGAATATCCTTTGTCAAAAACTCTACAAATGTTTTTTAAAAGTTTATTAACTGAATTTAATAACCAACTGAATTTACCAGCTGCAGCACGAAGAAGTAGTAATTGAAGCAATTATTTAGGGCATGAAATGTTTGATAAATACAATTACATCCAACTAGCAAGATATTCTTATCTTTACCTTGAAACTCAATATTTTTAAATAATTTTTGATGGTTCTGACACATTCCCCTAGATAACAAGAGTTAAGTATGCACTTCCAATATGCCATACGGGAACAAATACTGTTGCAGAATACTCTATGGTTTAAAATCTGTTCCTGGTGCTTTTTTTTTTTTCCCCAGAAGAAAGTAGCACAGCTTCCTGAAGGAATAGAGAGCAAAGTATTGGCAACATCTTGAAAGGACAAGAGCAGATCAGAATGAAAGGCTACAGAAAGCATTTGACAGGGCTACAGGAACAGAACTGAAATTTGACAGATAATGTGAAGGTCATCTAAATGATATCACTAGGAGAAAGACTGAAAACAATACAACCAATGCAGAGGCATGCAGGCATAGTAAACTCTGGAGAAACACCCATATTGGCCTTGTCAGCCTGTGCTCATATCTGTGTACTAGTACAGAGAAAAAGAGCTAGAATGTCCTCCTGAGAAGGGACATCCCTGTTTTAAAAGGTTTAAAATGGAATTATCATCCTTGTGTGCTTTTACACCAAAAGACAGAGCAAGTTTTCTACAAACACCTCAAAAGGCAACATAAGGCACAGTATATGTGCAAGAAAATTATGAACTTTGGGTGTGAGCAACATATGCCCCCAGAATACTTACTGAGATAGAGTGTTACTGCACACAGGCACAGAAGCATATTCAGTGGAGATCAGTTCAGGCAAACATTGGCAATGGCAATACTGCTGCATGGAGAAAAGTAACATCTTAAGAAACCTGGCCTTTTCCAGCTGCTATTGTAAGGTTCGTCAGCACTGTACAAACTGCAACATTAGCTGCTGATGGCAGACATGCTTCTAAGAGCACTTGGTTGATCTGTTCTTGAGAACCATAGGAAAAATGACACAAAGAATGCAATGTTCATGTCTGAGAATTAATTAATCATAGAAATGACATAGAATGCATGTAGAGAAGCAATAATAAGAGATGACAGTTGTAGAAAGTCATTAGAACTTAGTTTCTTGGGTGGCTGTGGAATTATATACCAAGGCTATACTACCAATTCTAATCACCATGGCTTTCTGTAATTGCTGGCTTGCTATTTATGGGTGAGAGAAAAGTGCTGCCAGAGGCACTAGTCTGACCTGCTTTTAAGGACACATGAAGGTCACAGTGGTAGGCAAAACACAAAAGAAAAATCATGTGGACTAGTGTACTGGCTAATACTCTGTTTCCTCTGTCAACCCATGGGAAACTTCAGCATTGGAAACAATAGAAGACATGCTAGGATCATGGTCTAACAGAAGTACCTGTGTCACCTTCCTTCTCGAAATGAGGATACAGAAGAAGAGTGCATTTTTTTCAGTATCTCCACAAAATGAAGCAAATCTGAAAGCCTTGGAGAAGCGCCAAGAGAGTGAAAAGCAATCAAAAGAGGGGGAAAATGGCTCTTTAAGAGTAGCCAGGACATACAGCATACCTGCAAGGCATAACTAGCACTGATAAGCAGCTCACATAGCTGAATGATTTTTGCAACACAGTAGTAACATCAGATAATTTTCTGTTGGTAGAATGGAAAAGAAGAATAGCATCTGTTGCTTCTAGAGGAGCTAAATATTAGGACACAGACCCAATCCAAACCTCTGAGGCCCAGAGATGAAGGTGTCAAAAGAAAAAATGGGGTTTCAGCACTTGGCTTCCTCAAACAGAGCCTTGCTAAGTTTCTTTTCTCCTGTACATTTACTTAAGTCTCCTCCTTGAACCTTGTTCACAAAGTCACACAAGAGAAGTTGAACCATATCTCTCATGTTCCAGATGGGGCCTTCAGCAAAACGATCTCTTTCTCCTTGATTAAAGTAAGAGAAAACCTTCACCAAAAAAAAAAATTATGAAAACTCTGAAATCTATAAAATAGGGTATTTCTGTAATTTTCATCTTTCTTTTTGGTCCTTTAAATAAAAATACTTAGGATTTAATATCCCTGTCCATATTTAAAAGCCTTTTACTAGGCTAATAACCTAATACTAGGCTAATAACCTAATACTGCTTCTCTTTAAACCAAAGGGAAACAAATTGAAAAACTGAGGTAACTAAATCTCATGGCATCTCCTCAAGCCATTCTTAATCTCTGGGCCTAAGGCTAAAGGAACTTGCCCAAGACTAGAGATTCACTGTTTAGGACACCCATCCTGTACTGCATACTTCTCTCCTTAAATTTTGGAGCTTGTTCCTTGTCATTACTGATATAAGGCATCAATAAAGAACTAACACTGAGAGGGTTAATAGAAGTAATTGTAGAGGCTTTTGCTGAAGTAGCAGAGATAGACTGCATGGTTGAATTGTTAGCTACAAAGGATATGTTATGATTGCTATCAGTACCTGGCCTTGAAGCTTCTAAAACTAAGGCTAAATCAGGAGAAATGTCAAGAAAGTGAGATAATTGTAGAAGTTTGCTAATTAGACCAGTTCAAGTTGGCAACAAAGCCGGTTTAGGTTACTTTTTGAGCCAAGTTGAAAAGGGCACAGCGAGGAAGACCCACGATCTTCATCCCCAAGACCCCTGAAGACCCCAGCCCAGGAAAAATGGAAACCAATGCGCAAACTCAGATGGGAGGAGCACAGAGTGGAGAAGATGAAAATTACTTCTCGGAACTAATTAAAATAACTCTGCCTTGTCAGAAGAAAATAATACTTATGTATAAAGAAATAATGAATATGCATGTTTTGACTGTATATAAACAGGCCTGTAAGCACAAACAGGTGTGCATGTTTTTGGTGGACCAATCCCCCATGCACCCAGCATGCTGAATAAACGTATCTTCTCTACAGCTACCTAGTTGTGGGGTTTTTCCACATGTCATTACTACTGCTACTTACCATCATTACCCCATCATGCACATGGCAGTGGTAAAAACCAGCAACAGTGAAGCACGTGAATGCTTTTCAAACCCGTCCATACACGCCCGCAGCCGATTCTGGATGATCAGGAGCGTGCAGGAAATCGCAGTTTTCATTGCGCTAATTGGTGAACGTCCCGGCGAAGATTTAGGGAAGAGATGGAAGAGTTTACAAAGCGCGTGGCAGAGCCTTGCCGGAGAGCAGCGCTCAGAACAATAACATACAGCTTTCACTCCGTGCAGAACCCCCTCTGCCTGCCGTGGTTTCCCCTGCCCGTTTGCCAACAAACACCACCGCGTTTTAACACCCCCGCTCCGTGCCCTCCGAACAGCACACACCGGTGACACCTGGCGGCCACAACGCGCGCAACTCCGCTCGCCAAAGCAGCCCTTGGCTTTCTACCCCAAAAAAATTTGCCCTCATTCTCTCTAGGTTAACTCCTGCATTGGCATGAGGTAAAACATCACAAGTTTGAACCCAAAGCTAACATCTTACGGAGTTAACCTCCTCCAGATATTAAACAATACTCCTGAGATAGACTTCCATTCCTTGCTTGCTCTCCTTTTTCACATCAGCACTTGTTGCTGGCAAGTCCTCCTGATGGACTTGTAAAAGTACAAGCAATCTACTATATCAGAAGTGTTTTTGAAATAATAAGCTTTCTGTGGAGAAAAATAGTCTGCATCTATTGTCAAAAAGCATAATTTTTAATTTTTTATTTTTTTATTTTTACCATGGAATTATACTACTTGCAGGAACTTCCACCTTCTACCAGAAGTGGATTCAATGGGGCCAAGCATTTTTGGATGAAAAATAATAACTGCAAGCTATTAAGCTTATCATTTGAATGGGTGCTTGTCCCAGGGGATGTTTTGTTTTGTTTTTTGTTTGGTTGTTTTTTTTTCCAATTATTTTGACTTAAAAACATCTGAGAAAGAAATCAGCATAGTTTATTTGCTCTTCTAGTCCTTGGCATTCCAGTCTCTCCTCACTCACTTCCTTTCAGAGAAGAGAGGACTTCCTAACCAAACTGGCAGACTAAACCCAAATAGCTGGATACTACTAGGAAAATTGGCTCACTTTGCTTTCACAAGAGAGATGGAAAGGTTGGTAGAGTTAATGGTTTAGATCCCTTCTCAGGATTCAAATCCCAACTTCTTTTACATCTACACAGCCCTATCAAGACCACCAACATTTTAACCTTAATTATTAGTCTCGTACTCAAAGAGTTCAAGCACAGGACTGAAGCTTCAAAGAAGCTAATGATTTTTATGCAGCTACAAAAGTCACTTAAAGATACTTTAGAACTTTTTTTTTTGAGTTTCAAGGCTACGTTTGTAGCAATTTATGCTTCTTTTATTAATTCTTTTTGGTTTCAGAAAATCTTAATTCATTGAGATGAAGCTTAAAGACGTTTTGAAATAAGAATTTCCCCACTAATTCATCCCCAGAAGCATTTAGGCAACATGTGTTAAGGAACTGGTATCTAACACGTCAGTGAACTTGCAAGAGAATAATTTGTACAGAGGCATTTAGACAAAGTCTTAAAAGGGAATTAAAGCAGCATGGCAGAAAAACTGGGCCTCTCCTTCTTCCTGGAGCCTTAGACATACTATTCAAAAACAAGGGTGGTGGTATTATACATCCACAATGCTGAAACAATAAAGTTCCTGTTAATCATGACCCAGGGAAAGCTGGACTCTTCAGACAGCCACGTGTGACTCCTATTTTCTTCCACTCGAGTCAGGCCCCTTGGGTCCCTTGCAGCAACATCATCCTGTGAGCCACCCCCTGTACAATCAGCAGATGGTCTTCCAGCTTCTGGTCTGTATTGCTGCACCTTCTTTATATGGGAACTGCATCCAGTCAACCTTCATCTTTCACCCAGCCAATTTGTTTGCAATATCTCCCTACTCTGTACAATCACGGGGAAGAGAACCTGAATTAATGCTGGAGGAATTACTCTTCTACAGTCATCCTACAACCTCCCCTCAAACCACAAATGCACTAGTTCAGTCAGCTGAGATTTCAGTGAAGGAAGCTCAAATACAATTTCCCCCAAGTAATCCTATAACACCATATTGCAGAAGCAGGAAGACACCCCTATGAGCTTTAAAAAATAAATGAAAATAACCCAACATTTTTGAGTCTATTAGTTCTACTGTTTGGAATGCAATCCTAGCTTCCTTAATTACGTTACTTGCAAATGTGAGTTACTTAATAATCCCGCTACATTGCTGCATACACATCATCATGCCTATTTAATCAAGATGGGTAAACGAACTCTGGTTTTATTTATCTGCATTGGTTTTGCTACATTATTGCATGCAATTCCAATAAATTACTTTTTATCAGGATTCTTACCTGACAGTGCTACAAGAGTTAATTAATTGGAGCATAAAGGTTCAGTGTTCTACCCTGCAGCTAATCTGCAAGATGATACTTTTCCAAATGCAAAACCAACTTTTTTCTCAGCTGAAGTTGCTGTTCCCAACTTCATCACTGTGAGTAGCAGAGGAATTTGGCATTGTGCACGTTCCATGATTACTGGAGAAATAAAGAATCTAACTGGGTTTGATAATTGAATAGGTTAAAGTTCAGTTTTCTCCCTAATCAGCAGGGGCAAACAGGTATTGAATATTTATATTTGAATAGAAAGCAGCTCCATTCTGTTGCCATACTCATTAGCAGTATGGGTCAGAGGGAAAAGGAGGCAGCAATTGCCTCTATTTGCTGCTTTAGGTACCAAAAGATGTCTTGGTTTTTTTCCTCACAACAAAACCCCAGTGTTTCCACATCCTAGCAAATGCAGCTGTCATAATCTGAACAGTCTCCAGGGTTCACCAAGGAGAGTGGATTCATCTTGATTTTCTCTTAGTCTCACAGCAAGTTCATCTACTGCATGAAGTGCCATTGGGCAAACTTTGTTTCTGGTAGCATCTGGTTTTAAGTTCACAGGCTTATAAGATATCACTTTTCATTTACTATTTCTCATCCACTCATCACATGATTCAAATTACATCTGAAAGTTGATTACAGTAGGTCTTATGAAAACTAGCATAGTTATCCATCAAATGAACATACCTAGCCTATCAAGGAGTGAGCAACTGAAACCTCATTAAATACAGAAGATCTTAGGCTTTCAGGACAACTTCCAAAGGCATTTGTAAGATGGTTTAAAATCCTATAACAAAGGTACAAGTCTGAGGGCACAGAGGAAAGCAGCAGTTATTGCTGAAATACAATCAGCTGTACCTTGCTCAGCTATGAACTCTATACAGTAGTTTACAGAAAGAAGAGTAAAATGTTCTTCTGTGACAAGGAGAGAACTAAAAGTATGCTGAAGTCTGGCCGTGATGTAAGTGCTGTGTTTCTACCCTTAAAAAGAGGTAAAGAAATTAGTTTATACCATCATACCCAAGGTCCATTCTATTGAAGTAGATTCATCTTCAGAATTATTCTGTCATGTGTGAAAAGACTCAGAGCTTTTGGCATCTATTTATTTCAAACTTTCATGTGATAAACTTTACTTCGAAATACTCCATTAATAGGAAAATCACTTGTAAGGTAAGAAATCCAAGAAGATACATGAAGCTCAAGTAAATACAAGGTACCCCTTTAAGACACCTCTACCTTAATGAAGAGACTTATAATTTCTCAATGATAGGACAATGTTGGGATATCAGAGATAAAGCAAGGATAATCTGGTTATCAAACACATGCTTTGACAAAAAGTTTTGGTCTTTGACAGTTTTGCTTTTCTTTAGGTCAAAAAAATATCATTGAAAAGTCTCTGCTTCTAAGTATAACTACAAGTGATAGATCAATGAAATAAAAGGGACTGGCTGTGGTTTCCTATGGGTCCCTGACTGTCACGCTGTTTGTGTACAAACACAGCAGGCAGGTTACAGCTACTGAAGGCTGCATGATCAAAAAGTAAAGGGAACAAAGAAGTGACTATTAATCAGTAGCAACTTTGTAGAAAACACCTCCTCACTTTTCTAGGTGGTTAGCTTTAAGGGCAGAGAACTGTGTTTTGGCTCGTTTAAAGAACTGACTCTTGGCATGACGCAGTGCCATAGTGTAATTCTTCCATCAGCTGCTTACCTCTGGAGTTTGAAGTTGGAGGCTTTAAACCACACGTTCTTTCAAGCTTACTGACTAATCATATCTCATATTCATACCCTTAATGCACAGAGATACTGGTGATCAACACTGGTAGTAATGAACCATTTTTCCCTCTAGCTCCGCAGTGTTCTACTGCATGATCTATATTTTAGGGAGATGAGATTTACAGCATAGCTCTAGGCATTCCATTTCTGCAGCTCAGTTATGAGCCAAGACTTTCTGTACAATCAACTGAGCCTTTAGAGACCCATTCAGAGCTCATTTTTCTTCCAATTCACAGCAGGCACTTATTTCTGTATAGAGTCAGATGGCTGAATCTAAATGATGGAGTAACTCTTCTCCCTCACCGTTATATTAATTTCTTAAATCTCTTCTCCAAGGTAAAGACGGAGCAGTTCTAAGAGATAAAGTTATAGTGAAGAAGAGCATGCAGAACTTATCCTGACATTTGGGGCAATAAGCTGTAACATTGTTCTTCTTTAAAGAATATTTGCATATTTGCTGCCCCCTCATACATGGGGAGTAAAAAGGTAATATAGCTTTACAAAAGTAGTATTGAACAGCAGTGGTTGAAGTAGAGTCCTTTAATTCAGACAAAACAAAATAGCTAGTATCCTGAAAAATGTAGTGTGGCAGAGAACAATTTAATAGCATTTTTTTTGTATGAAACAGGAAATCTCTGCTAAATTATAATAGCTTTGACCAATCATGAGAATCTTTAAAGAAAACTCCACGAAACTCAGTGTAATTATTTCCCTAATGTGGCAGTTACTGGCTAAATCATTGCAACCAGTTGTGACTGGAATTATTCCTTACCAAAGTTAAACTTTAACTTGCAGAAACCTGTGCTGTGAAAGAAAAGTATGTACAGCTGCAGTTAATTCAGTTCCCAGGCTGAGTGTTAGAGCTCCCCTTTGTGTGTGAAGTCAAGGCATTAACTATTGCAGCTGTTGTTTACCACTCACACGTGGTGCCTTTGATCGCAGCTCTAGAAGTGCTTTACAAAAAAGGATGAAGTCCTTGTGCTCATCTTACAGACCACAGCTACAGTGCAAGGTACAAAGAAATTCAGTGACTTGCCTAAGATCAAATGCCAAACTTGTCCTGGAACCAGGGTCTGATCTCCAGTTTGTACTGCCTGTAGCTACAACTTTCCTGCTGAACTCATTGCACTGAAAATTGCAGAAAAGCTATCTTAAAAGATGCTGTTCAATGCTGCATTTTCAAGACAAAAATTTAAAACATGTCACAAAGTAAAAAGACAGCCTAAGTAAAAGTTTTCAGAAGCTTACATCCAACTGGCCTTTTAAACACTTTGTAAAGCTTCCGAAGTATTTGAATTTTATAACCTCAAATGCAAACTCAACAGGCTGCATCAATTCAGTGCAATTACATGAGCACATTTTTTTTAATCTTCCCTGAAACAGCACTGTTAATTATTGTTGAAAGTGGCATGGGAGAGGTCACTGAACTGATAACATGTAGATACAGTGTTTTTAACTCTTTGATATTGGACACCTCTGGCAACAAGCCTACCTAGACAAGCTATTCCATCTAGCACATTGATTTCTTAACCTAGTGAGAAGGACTTTAAATAAAGTTAGAAAGGCATACAGGAGAATTATAAGGCAGCCTGGACACTGTCCTAAAATAAATTGCATTTATTTATAAATATGGTAATAATAAAGCAATGAGAGAGAAGAGTGAATGGAACTAGTCTTAGGCGGTTGTATAAAACCACAGTAAAGATGAGGAAAAGCAAAAGTATTAATACAATGAACAAGATTATAAGTCAATCAGTATGAGAAGTATCATGACCAGAATACAGATCATAAAAGGCAAGGTTTATTAAAAATGGGGAACTGATGGAAATCTAGCTTTACTTATCAGAGATTCATATGCTTGCTCAGTAGTCCAAAATACAGGAAGAACTACAAGTTTTGAAAAAAATCTTCGTGAACTTATTTCAGAAGAGGACATTCCTCAGTATCCTTTCTCCAAACTGACAAAACCAGACTTCAGGACCTGAAGGACTTCAGTACAGACTGAAAAACAAAAGGAAAATACAAGTTAGAAACTTAGGATCAAGAGCATGGCTTCAAACACTTCTAGTGTGAGAGAAATGAAGTTATAGACCACTGACTTGGGTAAACTGCAAATTTTTTATTCATACCAAATACAAGGAAAAAGCCAGTGGAAAAAAAAGTTTAAAAAATGGCAAGAGTACGTGGAGACAAAGAGATGTAATTGGAAGAAAACCCCCAAAACAATTCATTATAAACACAGTAGTATTAAATATAAAAAACCAGAAACCCACAAGAAAGTGGTGATACAATTCCCAGAAGGTAGGCAAAGACATCACCTCATTAGCTGATGCCCAGAAGTCGCATTATCTTATTTGCAACAATATTTTGCAACAGGGTCAGATGTTAAACAGTTACGAGTACAATTAAGATCAACAATTAAGGTAAGACTTCAACCTAAGTAAGTAAAAAGCAGTCTAGAGAAAGCTTAGAAAGTGGGAAAACTACCCAACTGCTACTAATTAGCTGTGCCTGATGAACTTTGTTTTAAAATTGATCCCATTAGAGCAGGAATTCAAGACTGTGGAAAGAACAGATCGTGCTGGGTTTTTTTGTTCATTTGTTTTTTTTTTAACGGAGGTGGTACATTACAAACTAGGCATCTCGTTTTCAATTTTCCTTCAAATTTTTGAAAAGGTAATCAAGACCCTTTGAAAGCACCACGAAGATGACAAGGGACATCTACTACAGCTACTATGTGTTGAACAACCCTCGAAAAATTAACCTAATTTCTTTTTGAGAGAGGATAACAAGTCTTCTAGCAACAGGAGAGCAGCAGTTATATTTTGACCATGACAAGGTTTGAACACAGATGATGCAAGTAAAGTCTCAGCTGGAGATTTTTGGACACTGCTTTGTCTCCCTCCCAAACTGTGAATGCAATAGAAAGTCCAGAGTGATCTGATTTCTAGGAAGTTATTCAGAAGGGGAAATAGCCTTCATTAATGCCTTGGAGGTAGGACTGGAAGGAATATTATGTAAGATACTTAACTGGGAGGAGTTGTTGACTGCCTCAAGAGCAGAGGGCTGTGCACTGGGGTGGCCTCACCTTGAATAGTGTGTGCAGTTTGGGCACCCAATATAGGAAAGATATTGAGCTGTTAGAGAGTGTCCAAAGGAGGGCAATGAAGATGGTGAAGGGCCATGAGGGGAAGCCCTGTGAGGAGTGGCTGAGGGCACTTGGTCTGTTCAGCCTGGAGAAGAGGAGACTGAGGGGAGACCTCACTGCAGTTACAACTTCCTTGTGAGGGGAAGAGGAGGGACAGATACTGATATCTTTGCTCTCGTGACCAGTGACAGGACCCAAGGGAATGACATGAAGCTGAGTCAGGGGAGGTTTAGGTTATGTATCAGGAAAAGGTTTTTCATCCAGAGGGTGGTTGACCACTGGAACAGGCTCCACAGGGAAGTGGTCACAGCACCAAGCCTGTCTGAGTTCAAGAAGCATTTGGACAACATTTTCAGGCACATAGTGATTCTTGGGGTGTCCTGTGAAGGAACTGGAGATGGTCTTGATGATCCTGATGGGTCAACTCAGCATGTTCTATGGTTCTATGCTCCAGCAGATCCACACTCCCACCCAACTTGATGTCACCCGACCTGTTGTCATGTTACACCATGGTGAACCAATACTCTTCAGTTTTGATCCTTTGACTTTCTTTCCAAGGACAAAAAGCTAACTGGCTTGCATTACAAGAATCAGATACTGATAGTACATGAATCTCACTGCTTCACATGGTCAGTCCTGAACTGCTACTTTTCATGTACTTTATTTTATGAAGTCTTTTGTAGACTACAGAATATCCTAGATTTTTCACTGCTAACAGCAAGATAAACTTAAATTGGACTATATATAAAAGAAGGCAGTAAAGACAAAACTTTCCTACTTAGGCTTCTTTTCAACTGTAACACAGCCTCATCCTATTCTGACTTCCACAGCTATTCAGAAAAATTTGAGTATCACAAAAAAAAATAATTTTCAAAACAAGCACTGCAATCACTGCACACAAAAAAATGAGGTAATTTTCTCATTTTGAAAAGCATTTCCTATATATATATTCATACTATTATAGACATTCACACAGTGCTTTTTATCATAGAATTACCTTCAGCATATAAACCAGACCTGAATACTTGTCTGACACACAACTAAAAAGCGGGAGTGCTGCCCATTCCTCTTCCTTGCAAACCCAGAAAGTGTTAAAAATTTTTAAGATTAAGTGGAGAAAACTGCTGTAGGAGCATATTTATGTCTACAAGAGTATCTCTTTGCTTTTAGTATCTACAAGCACATAATATGCAAACACAGTGAGTGGCCTTGACTTTCTGGGAGGGTTTTGGAACCACGTTTAAAAAAAAACAGACAAAAACCAAACAAAAAAAACACAAACAAAAGAACAGTCACAGGCACACTTTTCTTCTAAATACACTGTACAGCTGTGGAAATGGCACCCATGGTAGCTCTGCAGGCCTGAAAGAATACACATATTAATTTTGTAGAGTTTCACAAACTTGCTAAGTGATCAAGGGTAACAACTCTGTCCTACACACTCGTAATATGCCTTAGATACTATCTGTTCTTTGCATCTTCTAGCTATAGATAATTGCAGTACACGTTTTCTTCTTAATAGACTGGTTCTATAAACTGATAGAATTTGCTTAACTGGAGAAGAACTACCACAGTTAAAACCACCCAAACCTGAAAAAGCACTTAAATGATACGCTTTTGGTGGGCCAAAGTTGGCTAAGGTATGATAGAGAAAACAAGACAAGGCTATTGCCTTGCTCACAAGTATCTGTCCAACAGGTATTTCTTGTGAGTAAATTCAGATGTTTGTATCTTAGCCCCAAAGTCAGCTATCAAGTAGCTGCATCACAAATAAACAATCAGGGCCTTGGTGATGAGAATTTCCACTATCAAGAGTGGAACACCCAATGTGAACAGTTTCAGGGGTTCTACAGTGAGAAAAATAAGTATGTTAATGAGAATTACAGTGACTGAATCGGTGTTACTTCTGCCTTAAACATTTCAGATGGTGTGTGCACTGAAGGACAGATATACTCATTTCCCTAACAGAGCCAAGAAGGCATATGACCAGCTCCAGGCCACTTCCGGAACAGAAGTGGATTCCCTTTGGGTGAATATCCTGGCCCTGGAAACACCCTGAGACTACCCAGCACTCTCAAGAACCATGCACTCATTATAACCTAAGTAATTGGAAAATAGACATCTAGTATGTATCTTTGACTTACCTAGAGATACAGCCAATGTTCAACCCACCTGCTTCTTAGCACAACTACCTCTCTCCATCAGGCTGGAAAATTGAATTTTGCATCCCTCCAACCACTGATAACATTTATCAGGTAGAATAAGTGGCATCTAACACAAGGAACAAACATAATTTTTGATCTGGAAGGTAGCAGAGTAAAAAATTGTAAAATATTGTTGCCTAATCCCATCTGTCATAAAAGCGAGTTTAGAAACTTTTGAATTATTCAAATGATTTGCAAAACAGTGAGGGGAACATCCTGGGCCCCACATATGCAGACTTCCACCTGCTTTCATAATGACTGGCAAGCCCTCAGATGACTAGACTGTTCATAGTGACTACTGCTATATCAAAGATCTTGGCTAAGTATATTTGAACTCAGCAGGGAGACAGTAGCACATGTGCAAGTTCTCTGGCATGGAAATAACTCAGCAGTTGCAGCAGGTGTGGCTGTGCTGGGCACCTTACTTTGGAGAAGTGCTAACTGCGTTCTGCTGAGGGGTTCACAGGTTGTGCCATCTCCACCTCCCCTTTGGAGATCAGAGCATTCATCAACTTCTTCAGCAGCCATGAGAGACTCACGTTGTCAGACCCTGTACCTGCGTAGTTTGTGTGGTGGGAAGGAAGACTGATGCTCTCAGATATAATACAAATGTGTTTAAAGTCTGCTTAGTTGTATTGCAGAGCGTGAGACTCCATATTAATGATCACTGAAAGAAGTAATACCAAATTTGACATCTGATTGAAGTCTGACTAGTTTAGTCACCCAGGGTGAATTGATGACTTTGCTTTTAAAGCAAGCTGTAAATACATTGAGCAGATATGAACTGTTACATTAAGCAGCACTGAACTCGGGCCATTCTGATGCCAGACCTCAACTATTGAAGCAATTTGCTAAGGCCTAGATGTGAGAATGGTCATTATGCCTTTATTTCTGGGAAAAGGAGAAAAAAAATGAAAAAAGAAAAAAACCCTTGGAAAGTAACTGAAGAATTGCCATTACCAACATCACTTAGAAAAAATACTTTACATTGCATGAATAAAATATGAGATGGTATTAACTACAACTTGTTTAAATGCTATCAAGTCACCAGTGGAGTAACCCAGGGGTTGATACAAGGGCTGATACTGTTTAACGCCTCCATTACCAACCTGGATGCCTGGACCCTATTCTCAGCAAGTTTGCAGACATTCTAAAACAGCAGGAGTGGCTGATGCACCAGATAGCTGTGCTGCCATTCACAGAGACCTGGACAGGCTGGAAAACTGGGCTTAGAGGAATCTCATTAAGCAGAAATGCATTTAGGGAGGAACAAGCCCAGGAACCAGTACGTGCTGGTGACCAACCATATGGGAAGCAGCTTTGCAGAAAAAGACCAGAGAATCCTGGGGGACAAGCTGAATGGAAGCCAGCAATGTGTCCTTACAGCAAAGAAAGACAGCCAATAGTACCCTGCATTAGTTATGGTGCCAGGTTATCCTCTGCTCCTCACACTGGTGAGGCCACATCTGGAGCGCTGGGTCCAGTTCTGGGCTCTCCAGTACAAGAAAGATACAGAAAGACACAGACTTAGTAGACCAAAACCAGTGCAGGGCCACAAAGGACTAGTAAACGACTTTCATATGTGGAAAGGCTGAGAGAGCTGGGAGTGGAAAAGAGAAGGCTCCCGGAGGATCTTATTATCACTGTTTATAAGTACCTGATAAGGGAGGGGTGAAGAGAGAGGCAGACTCTTCTTGGCACTGTCCAGTGACAGGACAAGAGGCAATGGGCACAAACAAAAAAAAAATAAAAAAATCGCAAAACAAAAAACCCACAACCCACAAATGAACACACCCACCCAAAAACCCGCAAACAAAATGCTTCAAACCGCCCTCCCCCCCCAACAAAAAAAACCCAAACCAACAGGAAATTTGATCTCAACACGAGAAAGTGTTTTTAGTGTGGGGGTGGTCAAACAATGGAACAGATTACCCGGAGAAGATGTGGATAACCACAACTTCAATGGACAACTTCAATGAACTTCTTGGGCGACCTGCTCCATCAGAGGGGCTTGGACTGTTTCATCTCCAGAGGTCTCTTCCAACCTAAATGATCCTGTGATTCTGTGAAATAGAAAAGTACAACCATCCTACTTGCACAGATCTGAATTCTAATCTCCAGCTTTTTAGATCAAAATGCACTTCTTTTGGTTAAAGAAACTATTTTATCAAACTAGCTAAACCAAGGATCCTGAATTCCTAACAGCATTGAGATAATTGACTCATATTTGGTTTGTTCATATTCGTTTATGCTCAGGAAGAAATCCACTACATATTTGCAAAGACTCTGGCCTTAATTTAGAATATCCAGTACTGCAATCTTAAGCATCACCAACTACATCAAAAATGTATTAGACAACAGTCTCACTGGCTACTCAAATTGAATACACCATAGTGATGTGACTAGTTACATTTAAAAGGAAGATGGTTAGTGAGAATGGGATCTTTTCCATTACCCCACACTTGTATGCAGATCTTAATATTACCATGATAACTCTGCATAATCTGTCTCTTCAGTTCGGTTTATAATCTGGGCTCAATACTGACACTCACAGGCCATGTAAGTATTTGTTACATAGCCAACCTCACTGAAAGCTCTGCATAGGCATGTCTTTATAAGACTGGGCTCGCAACCTTATAAATTCAATATAGTTCCCTTTGAATTTCACTGCACTGTATCTTGCTTATTGCTGCTGGGCAAAGGGATACTTTCTCTTCCTGAATGAAAGATGGGCTAATGCACCAACGCCGTGATGGGGGAAGAGGGAAACTCACAAAAAAAGATGTCAGAAAATATCCTAAGGAAAAAACTGGCTTCATTTCCCTAAAAAAACCCAAAACCCAAACCCACAAACAACCAAAAAACAAACAATAATCCCCAAAGTACCCAATCCCCCGACCAACAAACCCTCCCAACAAAAAAAACCCACAATTATTCCTTACCTGTATTGTTGATGCTGAATCAGATGCTGAGTTTGTTTATATCCACTGCTCTATCTCCTCTAAGATACCCAGCCAACATTGTAAAAAGCATCAAAAGACATACTATGATCACATGAAAGACAAAATAAGCTTATGCCATATGCTTTGGCCCACATCAAGAGCAAGAAATTACAGGAATGTTCATGTTACTGTACTGGATAATTAATCTTAGAGTAACAATTGCATTATAAAGTTCCAAGAACAGGCTGGCCAGTGTTTATAGCTCCTGGTTATTCACCAGGGAACTCCTTTGTATGTGTTAAGAAAGCATTAAAAAATATTTTTTTTAAAAAAAAATTCAGGTCACTTTGCCATACAATAGCTACAAAACATTTATTTTTTTAAATAAAAACATTTAAATCATCAGGTTTCGTAAAACAGAATATCAAGTGTTTATCTTAACCTTTGTAGTGTAAGCACCTTCAGTTTTATGCTAAAACAATCAACAGAAATTATTATTTGGTCAGGTTATTAACCTACATTGAAATAAATATCCGTTTAACCAAGACAGCTCACTTAATGCACACAAGATTCCCATAACTTTACAGAAAGTTTCTCTGGTGACAAGTGAAATACAGACTGTGATACCATGATTGAAATAATTTTTTTCTTTTTCTCTTTTTAATTACAGTGAAGACTGGCCTATAATTTTAAACTATAAAAATAATTATAAAGGACTACAGACTATAGCTTAAAAAAATTGCATCACATCAGAGAAATATGTGAGATGACTTACTTAAACTGCCTCAGAACAAGAGATGGAATACAGACTTCTAGATTACTTAGAATGCACTGGGCTGGCCATATCATATGTCCCAATCTTCCCAATCTTATGGGAAATTATCCACTGAACAGGAATAGAAATCTTCATTTAATTGCAAGAGAGATAAGCCACTAATAAGTGAAAATAATACAGCTCAAAGGACTTTTTATGCTGATACTAATGATTACAAAACGTGGGGTGCAAAATTCAACACTTGAAGTTATATAAACCTTAAAAATATGGAACAGAACTTAACAGAAGTTTACAAGTCAAAATACGTCAGCACCTGAGATTTTCCTGTAGAAAGCCAAACAAAGACACTTTCTTCAGAAACACTTAATAAAATCAGCTCATTTTCTCTCAATATTATACAGGAATAATTGATCAATAAAGAGTTGAAATACACATAATGCTCCAAAATACTAATTAAGCCTTGTATGTAAAACTGCTATCAAGCTATACTTTTAAAATTTGATTCATGATTTTATTTTAGAAAAACATTTTGTATTAAAACTGGAATAGACAATCTATTAAAGTGTTCTGGCAAAATCAGAGTTTAAAGGAAAGACAAAACAGTATGCAACTTGAATCATGTTGACAAAAAACTAAGAATACTGGAACAGAAGCAGGTTTGAAGAAATTGTAGTAACTTAATAATCTGCTATGCAAGCATTTAGATTTACAGACAACTAGTGGTTTTGTCTTTCAGTAAACTAATACTTTAAGGAAATCCTTTTCTGTGTTCACTTTGAGAGCTAGGAAGTTGCATTTTCTGTGTTCTGCTCTGTGTGATTAAGACTTCATGATTCTGTTTTGTATATGTCATCCTCAAGGTAGACACTATACTGCATACCCGTCTTAGAACAGAAACTTTCTTTTTTAAACCCTTGGTTTTGAAGCTTTAAGCAATTGTGTATTCTATTTAACAACTGAGCTTCCATACCCCAGAGCAATGGAAAAGAAAACATTTAAAACAAAGGTCTTAACAAAACAGTTTTCTGATGGGAACATAGTAGTTTTAGTCTAATGTTATCTAATTTTATTTAAAAAAAATATTTAAATGTCAAATGATCTGCAAAATTAAGACTTCAAATACTGGAAAACGAGGGATGTCACTTTAATTCTAAAAATGCTTTCATCAGGGAAAGTATACTGTACATTTGATCTTATTTAATCATTCACTTAGTGACACTGTAAAAAATTAAACTACCAGTGTTATCAAGGCTAAATGTTCCTCCCCCCAGCAATTAACTACTTGGAATTTTCTGGAACCTTCTATCACTGAAAACCATTCAAGCACATCTGGTTTTGTCCTTTAATTCCTAAATGAGTAAGCAGGCACTCAGTAGTACCTTAGGAAGAAAAGCTACAGAGATTATACTGAAAGATTTCATATTAAGTTATAGCAGTTTTAAAATTAAGTGCAATAAAATGCACCATTGGCTCACTTAAAATCAACTACCCTTAAAACCCACCATCTTTCTTCAATACAAGGTGCAGCAGAGTTTAAAAAACAAGAAGGGGGAAAACCCCTCCACCGCAAACAAAAAATTCAAACCCAAGAAAATTGCTTTCAGTGCAAACACTGTAGTCTTCAAAAGGTTAAGAGTACAAATATTTACGTTCCAGTGTATCCTTACCTACAAGGAATGTTGTTTCACATTACAAAGTATGTCAAATACCTTTACTCCAATCGCAACACTAAAGTTTACTCTCTCAAATCGATATGGTGGCTGAAACTGAAATGTTTATATAAGCAGTGTAACTTTCTGGAGAAACTCGTGAACACAGTTGTAAGTTCTCACAAAAACCAAGGGCAAAGACTGCAAATTCAGCTTGCTGGTACTTAACCAACTGCAGTATCAAATACCAACAAGCAAGCACCTCCTTAAGGAGCAGTGAACAGAGCCTCCTGTACCAGCACCTTCAATCCCCTGTATCCGTCTCTAAATCTACAGGCCACAGAGGCAAGCTGCAGACAATCACTTCTTAGGTGAAACTCTTCTTGACAGAACACACCCTCGCTTTATGTAATTTGTTTTTATCATGTGCAAAAGTTAAAATTTCTAGCAAAACCTCTTAAACCTAAAGAAAACTTCTGTGACACTGCAGAGGGAGGTGGGCATGTTATTTTACTTATTCAAAACAGATTTACAAAGTTCACCTAGAATACTATTTTTGCAGCATTGTGCTTTTAAAGCAACTACCTGGGATTCCAAGGAACATTTGAAAAAGGCACTTACTACACTTAATTAATTAGGTGCCCTTTTTAATAATTTTGGTACTATTTGTCACAGTACATCAGAAAACAGCAGCACAAAGTGTTAGACAGACAAGAATTCCATATTTGTTCCCCTTTAAGAAGCAAACATTTTTAAAATGGAAGGCACTCATGACAGAAACTCTCTTTCCAGTTCATATATAGACGGCCGACAAGTTTTGCTCTTCATTCTACATAAAGGCACAGTACAGTCTCTGTTTTGACCTTCCACATCAATATCAAGTAATGAGGGCATGTGGCAGTTAGTTCTTTCCTCAGTATCTGGCAAGAAGTTAACATCTGGATCTACATTGCCCTCTAAACATTCGGAGTCTTTAGAGTTTGGTTTAATAACACGTGGAATAATCTGCCATGCATCAATTTTACTTCTTAAAGAAGAAGGTCGAGGCCTTGATATAATATTGACGGTGCTCTCCTTTTCAGTTGGAGCAGCACTGTGATTGCTTCTTCGATGAAGAGATGGAGAATGCAGAGCTCCAGGAACTGACAGAACTGGTAGTCTGGAGATATCATTGCTTGAAGCAACTCCATTAGCTAGGGGAAAGAAAGTCCAAAAATAAAATCACCAATTTAAACTATAGGACTACTTAAATTCTTTGCCATTTGTAAAACCATAAACACTAGGGGCTTTTTTTTCCCATGAGAGAAATAAAGAGGCTTGTACATTTGTGGGGATCTTTTAAGATAAGACCAGCGGTGCTCAAGTAACATGTTTGCATCTATTCTCTCTGCTAGTGGCCATCACAATTTATTTTTTATTGCTACAAAAGAGATATACAGGGAAAGCATTAACCACTCAGCAACAGGATGAACACTAATACTGGAATAAAGCCCCATGAATTTGTCTAGTTACTATGAGGAATTACACATGCATGGAGTATGATAAAAAATATTACATTTAAGCCACCACAGAACACCAGTATAGAAATTCAGAACTTCTTTTCAAAAACTCATTGACCATGAATTTATACAGATTTTGAGACTTTTTGTGCTTATACTTTTATCAACAGCTTGACTTAAGGATTCATGGAAGTTCTTAATTACGCACCTGTCATCTGAAAATGGTTCCCATCTGATAAGGTTCGTCTGTGCCCCAACACACTCAATTTTGTGGAGGAATCTTTTGGCATGTTTTGAGATTCTTGTTTCAGACCAGGATTAAAAGGCTGATTTTTCAATTGTGTAGAAACTGTGTTGGGAGCCAGCTGTATCCTCTGTTCTCTCTTACTTTCAGAAGTTTGAGGTGAAAAGTCATCACTGGAACTATGCTGACCACAATCACCAAGCACAGTGCTTACAAAAGCATCTTCACTGTCAGATTGAAGTAGGCATTTTGTGGAAATAGAGGGCATAGAGAGAAGATTCACAGTATTTGCAGCTGGATTAAGGGATGGAATACTTGCTTCCTCTTTCTTGGACTGCAGTCGTGTAGGGCTGGCACTCCTGCGAAATTTTGAAGCACGCTGAAATATTCCATCACGCTTCTTCTTCTCATCTTTAGGCAAGAGTTCATCCGGACCCTGTGATTTGTTCAGCTCTCTAATATCTAAGCCCAGGGCAACAGATGCAAGGAGGACAGCACACCCATAGAGCACTGAATCAGTCTTCTTTTTGTGCAGTGTCCTGCTCAGACTGTTCGTAGGTGTCATTTGAGGAGTACTGTTTGTAGAACTAGCAGAGGTTCCTTCTTCAAAGCTCTCATGTTCTACTGTATTCTCTCCCTGATCATCTTTCCAAAGAGGTAGATTAATATAGGCCTGATTGGGCAACTTAATTGGCTTTGGTCTCTTACCGTCCAAACCTTCAGGGATATGTTTCTTATCAGTACAGACACCTGTAAAACATCACAGTATCCTTTAAGATTGCAATTCAACTGTTTTGCTATTGCATGTCTGCAGAGGTGCCTCAGGCTTTCAATTGCACACGTATTAATTGAGGGGTACTGTACAACCCCTTGAGATGCTGTCAGAAGCTCAGACTCACATTGTGAGATGCAGAAACACATCCTACTCCTAAACTGCTTCATGTTTGCAACGCTTTGGTAGTGCTTTTCCAATAACACGGAAAATATTTCTGTGTATGGGTTACAAAGATGTATTTTACTATACGCAAACTGCCAGGTAAGATCTAGAACACATTCTTTACAACACTTTCAGTTAAGCTGTGTTCCAAAATCCAGTCAGTTACTAGAAATTTTTCCAATTAACTCCTTAGTTTGTGGTGGTCTGGATAAAATGTATAAGTAAATATCTGAAATTCAAATATGTAAACTTTGCGTGCAGGGGTTTAGTAGTAAGCTAATAAATCTATAAAATTACTATTTGTGAAGCATTGATTTATACCCCTCTACCAGTATACATGAAGATGAAAATGTCTTTTTCCAGCAGTGTCCAAGCAGCTTACCATTTCCTCTTCCAGCTGGCATAAATCCAGCTGCTTGTATGGACACAAAATTATATCACAAGTTTTTCCCCTGACACCGGTAACTTAATTTTCACAGATAAGAGGATCTGTACCACAGAAAGTGTGTGCAAACTTGAAAATTACTTAGAATATTTTATAGCCACAGCACATTATAGCAATGGACATAAAAAGCAATGTGCAGCAATTGTGTTCCTGATCCTAAGAGGCTTTAGTATGGTCTTCCTTGTAATTTTAGCTGTAAATAGCCAAATGTTGCCTAAGCAACTTGAGGATTTGAAATCTCTATATTCATTCTTGAACATTTAGAGAATAGGTTTCATTTGAAAAAAGAAGGAACTAATATCTGGGAATACATCAGGGCTTTCAGATTTTTAAACAACTACGCATTTTTTCAACAATTAGCATGAGCCCACTAAGAATGTCATTAATGATTACTTAAATGTCAAGACAATTACTGCTTTAGATTCTTTTAAAAAGAAATGAGAAAGTGATGACTGCAGATCTCAACAGAGATCAGCCTGCAACTCAAAAATGTGGAAAGAATCTCTATGTGGTACTGCTCACAGACCATGTATATTTCTTAGCTGACAATGATGGAGATGTAAAGATGCTAACACTGGCACTTTTTATAGATCTACTCTTCTAATAATCTGCATAATCCTAGAGGAATTCAAGCAATACAATTTATAACACTGAAGGTAAACTTAATGTCATTATATGGTAACTTTCACTTTTTCAAAAGATAGCTCTTACCTTGGTCCACAAACAGTGAAGCTAAGGGAACACCCTTCTGATTTTTCATTAAAACCGTTGACCAAGGGTTGCTGCCATCTGAAAGGGGTCTTACTCTGCAATAACAAGTTATTTTAACATTACAGACGATGCCATGCTTATATATACTTTGTGAGAAAATTGATTTCAAACTGTAAGCATGTAATACATTACTTGAAAACAGTAAAGCTTTCTAAAGATAAAAAAAATAAATATGTACTAGGATAGATCAATATGATTAGAAATGCATATATGCTTTATGCCAGGTATTCCTTATACAATGAAAATTTCATGCCTAAAAAGAAAGCCAATGAAAACTGGGCCTTGACTACCTATTGAACAACGCAAGTTGGTGAAAATCTGGATAAACGTTTCATCATCTCAAAGAAATTATGTGAATATTGGAAGTTTACTAAACGTAGTGACTTTAAAGCAAACAAAAATATTATAAAGCCAGTTTCAAGAGATGGTCTGGAACCAACTCCTGACAGAGGTAAATGAGTGGATGTCCTTACCAAGAAAAAAAAAAGGCACTATAAATAATTGTAGTAGGGAAAAGGATTTCTTATTTCAGAAAAGCCGTTAACCTCTACTTTTGAGACATCAAAAAAATTAATCTGAGAGTGAAGGTGTCCAGTTGATTTTCAGAACCCTTTCCCTCTCTGTTTGTCAGCATAAATGATGTTGCTTGTGTGAATTGTGTCTCACCTATGCCAAGTCAGTCAGTCTTACTTAATCATACTGAAAGTGCCCACTGGAGCCATGCTTGTAGTTCCTCAAGTTAATGTGAGGAAGGGCAGGAAAGACAGGCCACGAACGTCTGGTATGCATTAGTAGCTCAGCATGCCAGTATGTTCCAAAGAGATAAAGGGTAAGAGATAAGAGCCACTAAAACTTTAAAATAAGTAGGCGTTTTATCCTCAAGTCTAAGTGGGGGAAGCTACTCATTATTAATGTAGTTTCTAAATTAAAAGGTAGGAGTTTTTGCTGTAACTAGAGACTGTAGAACTTCTCATACTCACTATCTCTGTCAGTGATTCAGTTAACAAGAATGCTTCAGTATTATCAAACAAACAAAATGTAGTAGACGTACTTGTCCTTACAATCTGCATGATCTTTTGTTTGAACTGAACTTGGTCCCCATGTACAACCTTTCTTTTTAAAATTTCTCTTCACATCTTCAAACTCTTCTTGGTGGTAAGCTGTGCTCCTTCCCCAAGTTCTGTTGCTTTCATCCGAAGTCACTAAAGATTGGATTTAAAAACACAAAGAAACCCCACACACATAAATACTA
This sequence comes from Anabacerthia variegaticeps, assembly GCA_035583185.1. Taxonomy (NCBI): domain Eukaryota; kingdom Metazoa; phylum Chordata; class Aves; order Passeriformes; family Furnariidae; genus Anabacerthia; species Anabacerthia variegaticeps. Next base: position 43,507,999 of record JAWWEW010000112.1, on the reverse strand, counting down.
TTTCTAAAACCAAAATATTTTGGCAGAACAGAATATTTTCTCCACTGCACAACCATTTTGACAGAGTAGCACACAAAGGAGTAGACAAAAATTGAGGGTTTTTTTCTTTTACAAAAACCACCACACAAACTGCACTGATCCAAAAAAGATGAGCAAGCAAGAGAAGTAATTTATGAGCTGACAAGACACCAAGATTAAAGATAAAGCAGCAAAGCAATCATATTTTCCATGCTTCCTTTAACTGCGAACCTTACAATTTAGGTAATTCAGACAAGTGAGTTAGACTGAGCACTTAAATTCCAATGAAGAAAATCTATACTGTGAAACAACTGGTATCAAATGAAACAGAATATTCCAATTGTGACCATGATTAACATTTTCTTTCTCACTACATCAAAACAAATTATACTTTTAAAGTGTCTAACCTCCATTAAATGCTTAGTCTGTCACTGTCTCAACTGAAAAACCAAACAGAACCAGCACCTTTAAAACATAATGAAATCTTGCCTTTTTTCATAACCCCACTGGGAAGTTCATATTCACTTGTGATATCTACATCTTGCTGGTACACATATACACTGTTTCTTCGGCCATTAGCTGTGTGTGTATCTGTTTTGGGAATCACTGAGAAAAAATTAAGAGAATGTAGTAGAGATCTTAGTCAAGTTGATTTTAGTAACCAAACTGTTTCCCCCATGTTTTTATCTGTGGGTCATAAAGCCTAGATCTATAAAGGCATTAAGCATCTCCTGGTTTTTAGTGTAGGGTTTAAAAGATCCTCTTTCTAGGATCAGACCTGGGAAGGCAGATTTTTCACAAAGGACTGTCTAACTGAAGCAGTAGCTTGCTATCAATGTGGCTATGAGAGACCTAAGACAAAAACAATGTAGTCAGTTATAACAGCATGATAAATGAGGTGGCATTTACATGCCCATGGTTCTGCTGTTCCTTCACTGCACAGCATTCTCTTCCTTCCTCAATGTACACCTCTGACCAGCGCAGCTTACCCTGTAGCATGACACAACACTAGCCCTCTTTACATTCCCATTTTTCAACGACATTCCAGGACCTATGGAATATATATCTTAGTGGTTTTCCTCCTCCCTCCAAAACTCCTTTCAAAATCAGCAGAACTCGTTTCAATAACAAATTAACTAGATTTTTTTTTTTTTTTAACTTAAAGAACTTCCAGATTTGGAAGCTAGACTCACTCATGACCAAGTGAAGCAATCAAGTAACCAGTTGTTATATATGCCTGTTCACCTGTATTTGAGCAAGTCATCTTGAAACAAAGACACTTTGAAGTTAAATCAAGATAAAACATTATTGTGGGAAAGAGAATTTATTTTGCACAGGTGCAGATGGGTGTGGAAGCTAAATTGTTTCAGCTAGATACTCCTGAGAGATATGATAAATTTTTAGGTAAAACCTAGGGATCCAAACTCAGAAGCAGACATGAACTTGTGTTACAGAAGATTGTTTGTTGTCTTGTATGTTCACATCCTATGAATACAAATGCCTGCCCAAATTAAAAAAAAAAAAAAATCCCAAGTGAACTTAGCACAAATGCAAGGAGTGGCACTGCTATAGCTTATAAAAGGCTATGCATTTGAAAAAAACCCCAAAAACAAATGTAAAAAAACCCCAGAGAACTCAAGTTTTCAGAATCATGCCAATACCTTATACTTTATTTCCAAGCATTTCCTTGCAGAGCAAGAAGAATCAACGATAAAATGAAATATTCTAGTTTATATGTAATAATGACATTTTACTAAGAAAAGCCTTTCATATCTTTCTGCAATAAATAAACAAGCAACCAGAAAAACCCATCACACTCTTTGAAGTCACAAAACCATTGACAAAGCAGATACTGTCAGCTAACTTCTGAAAAAGACAATTTTCCTCCCATCTCAAATTTTCATTAAGAAAAGCAAGACAGGGTTTGCCCACCTCTCTCCTTTATCCACAATATATGAGCAAGTAATGGTCTTAGCCCAATGAACTGTAGCTGTTACAGTTCAAACAAACAATGAAGTTACTGCCAGAGAAGACATCACCTCTCCCCTTTAGACATTAATAATGAAAAGGATTTCGTAAGGTGGAGGTGTTCCAAAGGAGATGACAGATCTGATTTCTATCCAAACTTTAAACAAAATTTCAGGCCAATTTAAAAATAATCAATCAATCCATCTTTAAAGTGGCTACAGAACAGTATGCAGAAAAAAAAATCCTCACGCATTTCCATTTCCCCTTCTTATTTACATCTGACAGAGCCAGATTCTGAAGTAATTTCCCTCACAGGTGACTACACCTGCAAGAGAGGATAGCCACCATACACAAGCAATCAGTTGGAACAGGTTCCACTGATTTCATAAAGAAAGAGAAGTTTAAGGCATTACTTGCTGAATATGGATAATTAGACAAACTACCTTGCATAAGACATCAGATGGTACAAATGCAAACAGTGTTTCTGCAGTGCATTTCTGTCTCTACCTCTGTCCTTCCCAAATAGAAAAGCGTGCTTCACGGTAACAGTATGATCAGTTTTCTTTCATGTTCATGGTACATGGGCATAAACATACCTTTCCTTCTGTCATCAGCAAACATAATAACGTAGACCCACAAATGTACCTGCAATTTTATTTTTGTTTCTTTTTCTTTTTTTTTTAAAAAAAACCTTAAAGCAGGATTTCTTCTGATTTTTTTACCTGCTTAAGGCTTGCTTCTCTTTTGACATAATAAAGTTTGGTTACTCCCTTACTCTCAAAATCTTTCTTTTCCTTTATCAAGTCCAATACCTAATAAAAACTTCTTTCCCATCTTATTTGGATTCTAAATATGATGATTTGTCTTTTGTCATAAATTTTGATTTGTCATTGTTTTATCCCAGTCAGTTTACAAATGTGTTTCTGAAGTAATTAAGTAAAGATATGATTTAAAGCATTCACAATCATTCTGAATTACTGAAAATTATTTAGCATTTTTAGCATTTAAAAGATTATCCCTCTTTTCAAAGAAGCTGCAACTGTTAGAACAAATTAAGAGATGTGGAAATCAGACAGAAATCTGCCTGGAATTTGATAATACTACCAGCATTTCAGTAAGTATATGGAACATTCTTTACTGATCCAGTGAGTGGAGACTTACATTGTATAGCTCGAAGACGAGGAATTATTGTGGGGCTACTTGATGGACTAGAGCTGCTACTGTTTAAACTCCTCCTCTTATCCAGATTGGGGGATGCCTGCACTGTTATTTTGTGCTGGAAATCTGTAAGAGAGTAAAACAAATCACTTGTAATATTCTGAATAAAAAACTCTTCAGAAGAATATGCTGCTCTGTTTCTTAACACAAAATTATATAATGATTTCGACTTAATAGTACAAGAAATATTCATATTAAAACCACAGAAAAATGCTAACTCCAAATGTAATAATTAAGTCAAACAGGCAGGAATTTCATGTGATAGTTTTGCAACAACATCAACACAACTAAGTAGATCCAAGTGGAACCAATCTGAGACCCATCCACACCACAAGCTGTTACTCAATGTTGTTGGTTGTCACAGGGGAAAAGAAAAATCTCAGTACTTCATCTCAAATCAATCAATATTCATGGCAATCAGATTTGCCTTATTTTTTTACACATGTAATTCATATACACCATAAAAAGAAGCACTAACAAAGAAGTCACATCCATCCATGTGTCAGAAAAACGAATATTGTAGCAAAGTAATCAAAAAAAAAGGAACCACAGCAAATATTGAAGAGTAGGAATAAAATTATGAAATGAAGTTTGACAATATGGCCCTCTCCAATCCCCATCATAAGTGGACTTATATTATACACTATTCTTAAAATAGAATTTTCTCAAGCATAAGTTCATCTGGATGTCCTTCATAACAAGGAGCTAAATAGTATTCTGAGTGAAGCTGTTAATTTTATCAAGTTAAGTATAAGAACTGGAAACAAGGACCAAATATTTAGTTTAAGCTTGTGATTCAGCATAAACCAATTTAACATGTTCGTCTGTGAGACTGTAGGCTGATTTTTATCTTATTTGCTCTTAAAGAAAAATAAACTTATTTCACCTGTGCTGAAATAGTACTCTAAATGTACTTACTGCCCTCTTTGTCTTTTTCCAACTACCAGGCAGCTGTGATTTGGCCCCGTGTTAGCAGAGCATTAAGTTCTTAGTGCATTTGTAATAAACTGATTGACTTGGAAGCCACTGAAAGGAAGCCCATCAACACCAGGATTTCGGTACCACTAAGGAAGGCCTTCCAATCATTGATAAAACCTTGAGTTTGCATAGTGCTACCCTGTGGCAGCATTAAAATGGCACCACTAAACCAGCCCCTGACAACTAAAAGAACCTAACTCTCTACAAACATGCCTCCTTTGCAAAGGGGTCCTTTGCAAAGTGTAATGTATTCATGGGTGGAATGAAATGCTCTAACATTCAAATTATACCATGTTTGTATTCTGAAATCATCTGCTCTGTTATGGGAGTGCTTTCTTGTGAGAAATAAGGCACTGAAGATTGTAAATGCTGTGATATATTTTCAACTGCAATAAGCATGGAATTTGGACCTACTCCACCAGTGACTCCTTGTCTTTACCAAGTGCTGTTTTTCTGCTCAGTATTTGCATGTTTAGAGCAAACAGCACTAATATCTGATCATGTGAGAAAGTTCTGACCTGTATTTAAAAGGTACTTTGCTGCCTGCACAGAAATAATGATAATAAAAATCTGAACTTTGAAACAGTCTTAAATCATGTGGTTCCCATGCTAGTAACCTTTCCCTCCAGATACAATGAATAGCTGAATCAGGTAAAAGATTCTTCCAGCTGAAATGAGGACTACTCTACGAGAATATGGTATGTGACAGTTGTTTCCTTGAGGGGAAGGAGCCATACAATTCTTATCAAATACTTTTGTATATTATGGTAGTAGGACCTTGCTGATGCCTAAAATCCTGGAACATACCACACAAAATACATACCAAACCCTCTAAAAATCCACAAAAATACACATCAAAAATACACACCAAACCCTTAGGCATCATTGCAATGAATTAAAGTAAGTAGCCAACACTGAAAACATGAACCATTGAACTGAAGCCTGCGTATTTGTTTCATGTATTGTGAACTTTAAGAAAAATGGCAAACCTGAAGGCAAACTAATTCTGTGTCCATCTTTAAGTTTTAACCGGCTTCTTTTAAACTTCCCCTTCCTCTTCTTTACATTTGGTTTCTCTTGATTTAACTGGAATATCATGATATTCAGCTCACGCTCCAGTACATCGATCTCTCGTTCTGCTAACTGTTGCTCACGGCGCTTAAGTAATTCTTCTTGAGATTTTTGCTGAAGAGCAGCTCTTGTCAACTCCTCTTCTCGTGATCGAAGCTCCTGAAGATAAGACCCACAAAAGTGAAACTAAGTAATTGTGAGGAGAGACTACTACAAGATACATAAAGTGCACAGTAGGTTGTATTTCCTGATTTATTTTCCTGATGCTCTATCTACATGTAACATGCACATAAGACCTTCTGACAGTCTGCCATTCTGAAGAAGCCAAGATTCTGTATACAGAATCAAGTATTATACACATTTCCATTTAACTTGAGTCACTTTACATAAGGCAGGTTAGCAGTGGCAACGGGGACAACACATGCAAGCAAAGACTGTCAGTTTACAGCCTAGCACAAAATGTGCTCCAAGTACTTTACATCAGAAACTCTTGCACATCATGATGGCTGCTCTTAGACAGCTCCTACACATTAACATAAAGCCAATGACCTGACGAATACACAAATTATTGCCTTTATCTTAAATATCTTAAATTCTCTAACCTTTCCTGTTTTTCAGCCATATATTAAGTAGCATTTTTCTATCTAGAAAAGCAATCAGTATTACACAGAATGAGGATTAGTGCAATAGGATAAAGTAAGTCATAAGACAGAAGACAGCTGTTTCTTAATTAAAATCTAGCAGGTATCTGTAATATCAAACAGCTACTAACCACTGGATTACAACACAGACTCCCCAGCCATCACTCTCAGAATAGTTGTTCTTCTCTTTTTCTTCTTTTTTTTTTTTTTTTAGTCTTGGAAAAGCTTCAGTATGGAAGCTAGTTAATTTTTCAGGGTAAATGAATGCCCAAGGCTAAACAGCTGAAAACCTACCATCTTAAAATTATCTTAATCTTCAGATTCCAAAATCTGTTAAAACACATTTGAAATTTAAGACCTTCCTAATTTTAGATCTTCCTTCATAGTATGCGGCAGGAAGCTGACTTAGCCAGAAAACTAATAATACTGTCCTGAAAGTATAGGAAAAGGAGAACTAGATGTGACTCATACTGTATGTTCCCCACTACACAATTTTCTCATATGCTCGTGTAATTCTACCTGGATTGATATTAGAATTCAACTGAAAATAGAAAACCATCATTAGAAATAAAGCTATGCCAGAAGTTCAAGATATCTAAGAATCTTACTTCCATTTAAAATAAATTAATGTTGTCACTACCATTCTGTAATTGTGGTGTTGCTTGGATTTTTTTGTTTGTTTGCCTTTGTTTTGTTTTTATTTCAGAGCACACTGCCTACCTCTGCTCACTGGTGTCCAGCAATGTTGCATGCCAGAAAAATTATTGCATACAGTGAAAGCTAAAAAACAAATGGTCTTCCCTTTTTAACTCCTACTTTGCCTTGAATAAATCAATTCCTGAACTAACTATACTACTTCAGTGTTTTAAAATAAGGGGATGTTCAATGTTCTTGCCAAAAAGACTATCGATGTCAAAAGACAGGCTGGCACTGAAGCAAACTGATTCATTAAGAAGTGTCTGTTCTTCAGAAACACACCTGTTTTTTTATTACAACTATAGCATACATACACTGCTTATCATGGGTTTAAAATTTAATTGACATGATTGACTAATTTCACATGGTTTACTAATATTGAGTGAGCTTGTTTCAACATAATATTTGAAAAAAAATTTTTAACTGACCCACACTGTTTTGCTACAGGCAATTCTGCCTCTTGGAAATTCAAAGGAACCTGTCTTCATGCCAACAAGCAAAGCTTTGGGTTGTGTTCTTCTGTTTGGTTTGTTCTTTCTAAAGATACTGAAAAACTTAATTTAGAGACTGCTATAAGTCCTCACTTTTCTCCTCCTCCTGTCCAGTCAAAACAGGATAATCTAAAACAAGGGTTGAAAGCAGAAGCTAAATGAGTTCAAATTTAGAATAAAAGTACTTTAGAGTTTAAATAGAGAATATTTTTATTACTGTATTAGTACAGTAACAAGGGTGCATTAGGAGACACTATTGATTTCCATCTTTCATCATCCACAAATCCAGGTTCCATAAAGCTCAGTAACCATGCAAAAATTGAGGGCCTGTACTGAAATGGTAGACAGTCTAGAAAAACTAATAGTTTTTCTCTCTCACCAAGAGAGTAACTATTTACTCTTTTCCAAATAAACTATTTAAAAACTGACTTACCACAATTAGTTATGCAACATTTCCACACTGCTCTACAATTAAAACACCCATTGTAATGAGGGTAGGAAAGAATTCTATATTTAAGTTGCTCAAGAACATTGTCGAAAAAAGATTGTGATCTTCTCTTGGAGTGGGCGTTACCATTGCCCATTTGCAGCAAGCCCTTGAGGAAATTCCTCCAGCTACAGAAGTTCCCTTTACACAAAGAATGAGACTCCATGCAGAGGGTTTTTGTTTGTTGTATTATTATTATTATTATTATCATTATCATATAAATATTTTATAGACATCACTTTCTCCCTAGTAGCTAACAGCAAACTTGATAATGTGCCAAATTAAATAAGCCTGCACACATGAAAACATTGTGTAAGTTAAAGTTACATGCCTTCATTCTTAAACTAGTTTACCTAATTAGGATAGATGCCTCTGGAGATGCACTTACTTTGGCATATAAACAGTAAATTTCATTTTATCTTTCCCCCTCCCTAACTAAGCTTAACTCACATCCACACCAAAATATGACTCTGATCCCAAACCTTTCTACTGGCTTATTTAACCCTAAACTTGATTTAGTCACATTTTTCTTTGATAGGAAATCTCATACTGGACTAATGCCTCCAAAAAATAAAAAAATAAACAAAAAACCTGAATGGGAATGCCTGTTACAATTGCTCCCAGAGTAAACGGAGTAAAGCAGTTGATTGTGCAGTTGCTGGAGGAGTGGAAAAGAGAGTTATGCTCTACAGCAGGCTGTGGCAAGGGAACACAGTAGCTGGTGATCCCACAGCAAGTGAAAAAAGGAAACCTCTGCTCTCTGTAGGGGGACTATAACTCATCTGCAAAGGAAGAGATCTGACAGCTACTGAGGCACACAGCCCAGTTCTAGCACACTGTATGCCTGGTGCACTTACCCAGTTCTGTGAATTGGAATGGAAGAGGGAAATGCAGAGGGTGGAAAAAACAGTAGATAGAAAGTATGGAAAATTATTACTGATGATACTGCAATCTCATGGGTAATCAATAAATACTAATACCACATATGCTGATATTACAGTTAGGTAATGTCACACTCATCACTAGCATCTCAATTATCGTCTTCCTTATCTATTGCCACTTCATGAAAAATAACAGCAAGTATGTACTGAGCAATAATTATACTGCAAGAAAGACCTGTAAAGAAGGAATCTGTTTCTCTTAAAAGCACTTCTAACAGGGACTCTAGAGGACACCTGGCCTATTCCAACTGTTATCTTTATCAAGCTGTCTAAAGTAAAATATAAAACTCAGAGTGATTACAAACAAGATGAAGTAACTAAAAGAGAAGGCAAAGAAAACTGACAGTGAGTACTCATTTAGCACAAACATATCATGATATGAGAGTACAGAAAGAACATCAGTGACAGAAATCTGAATAATAAACAATGAAACTGGAATTGCTGATTCATGAGTATGAGTTTGACCTTATTAATATCTGGCAAGAATATGTCCCAAACTGCAACAACTGGACATCCATATTACCGTCTGTTCAGGAAGAAGAAAGATAAAAGCACTATTCCATTATTGGAAAAGAAGCCACAGGATACAGTCATGTAATAGGCTTTTCATTCCCACAGCTAAGGGGAATGTTCAACAGCAGCTGAAAATTTCAAGTGATTATAAAGATTAGCTAAGGGATAAATGCAATTGAAGTGATACATTCAAACATAAAAGAAAAAAACAACAATTTTTAAAAAAAGCCTAGAACGTCACAAAGCTGCCTGTACACTTACATGAGTACAATTGTAAGCCACAATTCAAAAGTCCAAAATTGCTGTATCACATAAACACACATACACACACACACTTCCTTCACTGCCACGCAACTGGAAAAATCAACTTACCTTTTCCTTGGTCCTCAATTCGTTAAATATCTGCTGAATTTCCAATTTCCAGTCATCTTGCATGGAATGGAAAGACTCCTGAGGCATTTCAGTCATAACTGCCCCTTCAATGGCAGTAAGCTGTTCAAGAATTAAGGCAAACGATGGTCGGATATGAGGGTCCTGCTCCCAGCATTCTAGAATTTATCAAAATCCTGTCAGTTTTTAATACTACAGAGAACTTTTTGAAGAACTACATGAATTTCAAGTTACTTACTATTGCATTGCAAGTTCTAATGTGTTCCCTTTACCTGCAAGGCTTCCCTCGTTCCTTTTCAATTTACAGAAGTGACATCTACCTACTTTTACTCAAGAGGAATGGTTTTGTATTAATTGTAATTTTTTTTTTTAATCTCTAGCATCTGAAATAGCAAAACTAGCAGTATTACATAGAAGGGATACATATAAAAGGTAAAGAAATTCATTAAACACAAGGAATTAGCCATTAACAAGCAATGTTAATTTGTCTTTAATGTACTTCCAAAATACTTTTGACACTCAGGAAGAAACAATGAGGAAAAATGGCATTTGCAATTCTTCCCCTTGGAAGTCTAATCCTGATCTTGTATTAATACATAGTATATGCTGTAATTTATGAAAATTAATGCAATTTCCGTGTAAAAGGAAATCTGTACAATCAGAGCAAAAACTGTACTGTCACTACTGAAGAACTTATATGCAACACAGTAATACTGTATGACTTCCTCAGAAACACACCCAACTCTCTGTAACACCAGACTGCTGTGTAAAAAAAGAACCACAATACTTGGTATACAGCACATTATCAAATGAGGTGTTTATTTTGCAACCCCATGACTATTACAGGCAAGGATACACACTCCCTAAACACAACTATTTACGTACATAGGAAGAAAAAACATAGATACCTTTCATTAGTTTTGCAAATGGTTCAGGGCAGGTGGATGGAATGGGCAAAGTAAGCTTATTGACAGCAACTCCATAAGCCACAGCAAGGCCATCAATGCCACGGTAAGGAACTTCTCCTGTAAGCAGTTCCCACAGCAACACTCCGTAACTACAAAAAGTAATTTTTTTTTTAAGAGTTATTTTCTGAATACTGACACATTATTTACTCAAGAACAAACAAATATCTGTCCAACCATGTACTGAAATTCAGGAGGATTTTCCAGTCAAAGGTGAATGCCTTTAAGAGTCATCTCTACTTTTGTCATCTTGCACCTTTACACTAATAGAGATTAACCAAATTAGATGCAACTTTAAGACTGGCTCGCACTCCTATTCAAAATGTAAGCCTGAAACCACTACTATAGAAATGCTAGTATCACAGAAACATGACTTAAAATCAGACATCTAAATGACAGAAAAACGAGCAATCTTCTCCCCATCAAAAAAACAACCAAACAAACCAAACAATAAAAAGAAATCCCCAGCAGAGCATTCAGGCCATTCCCCTTTCCAAACATTTTGCAATAATTTACCTAGATGTACATGTTTGTTTATTTGTTTTGGTTTTTTAAATAACAGGAAAGAAAAAAACTACAGAAAACCTCCAGCTTTGCTTGGAAGCCTGGATTTCTAATGTCCTTGTGTGTACATAAAGGCCAGCTAACTTGTCACTTCCCACTGAAGATGCCACAAGACTGAGAATTTATTTCACACACAACTAATTTCTCCGTACCTGAGAAAAAAACCAAAAAGCCCAAATAAAACAACATTGTTTCCAGTGAAAGGTGGTGGCATGAAGAGATCTTTTCTCAGTGTAAGATACAGAAATCAAGAATTATAGGCATTCCTATTGCAGCAACAATAACTGTAAGAATTTTTACTATGCTCTCCATTCTAAAATAAGAGCTGGGTGTTGCTTTTACCTTCCTTGGGTCTGTATGCCCAACGCTTGTCTTGTTCAAATGAACCAAACCCCTGCACAGGGCTGGGGCAGCACCGTCCCTACTCTAGAGCTCCTATCCCACCACCACTGAAATGGATAGCTTTCAGAGTAATTTTTGTGAAGCAGGAATTACTCCTTTCAGAATGTAAGCCTAATGTGGACTTTATGACTGGGTTTGGTATTTTGTCTGTCCTCTCCTGTCTTACTCTCCACTTCTATTCCTGTCAGGGAACCACTGAGAGTAGAACAAGGATACAAAGGGCAACCCATTGCTGCTTTTGAATAGTAATGCGAGCAGGCAAAGGGAAAAAAAAAAAGAGTACAAACTATTGCTCTTGCCCCTTTCTCTCCAGGTGTGCAAAGAAACCACCTGCAAGTTTTTCAGGACTGGACTGAACTCTCCAACATGAGGAAAAATGCATACTGTACTGGGGAACTGAGGGCTATGCATCCCTTAGTACTATAAATACCATGTCAAGTAGAGCAGATGTGTCAGGGAGAAGAACACACACTTGTTAAGTTTTTCTATCACTCTCTCCTTAAAGAGGAAAAGTCAGTCAGCATTATATAAGACCTTACAAAATCATTTTAATAAACAATAAAACACCAAACTATGCAATAGCAGCACAAATATCAGCAGTGCTTTGTTTTCTATGGTCTGTTTGAGAATTTCTGTGTCTCATAAAATCTTATACAACTAATGAATTTACAGTGCTAACACAATCAAAAGCTGAGGAAAATGGTCTGTACCTGCCACCAAAACAAAAAGGAATTAAAAAAGCCTTGAATTCTTAATAATTTCCTCTGGATCTTTCTGGTCTAATCTCTGCACTTGCTTGAATACTCAAAGAAGGATAAAATAATGAATTTCAGTTTGTTTGAAATCAGTGGTATGCTGACAAAAATTAATACAATGCTTCCTGTGGTACCTACATATTTTATGCCTGATGGAGGAATTCTACTGAACTACAGCTCATTTGTGTGCTTAAGAGTAAGAGCAGAAAATTTCCCAGCAAGCACAGACTATTCTAAATTCAAGGAATTCCCTCGTTCAGACTATTCTATATATATTCTAGCACAAACTCTGAAGGCAAGCAGAACATTAAATTTAACTAAAAAGAAGTCACCTTTTATACAAAGTTGTGTTATACTATTAGCTTTAGTTGTATTTACAATTCAAGCCTTTAATCTTTATCAGTTCTCAACAATGCCAAGAAAGTGGCTGTAAAGTTTTAAACAGACCAACACAGTAACAGCCTTTTAATGACAGCAGTCTTAATATGAAATACCAAGAGCCACCACTGTGGGGAAAAAGCTGTGAGGAGGAAGCCTAAAGACATTATAGCCTTGCCATGCTGGAGTGTTTGGGAAGTACTAATCTATCTTTATCTAGAACAACAATTATTAACTCTCTCAAATACAGAAGTAGTTACTTTGTGCATTAAATTTCACCTGCCCATACAATTGTTCTATATATACAGTCAGAACTTCTAAGAAATAGCTTTTTTTCTAAAGACCAGAAACCATGTCCCCTTCCAATTTCAGCAAAAGGCCAAAATCTCAGGCATAAACTTGAAATAGACATTTTCAAACCACAAAAATTAATACACTTTCAAAAGATACGTTAAATATTTTCACTATTAAAATTATTTTCCTGTAGTCAAATGTGATATAAGCCTTACTATATCTCATGCCAGTGAACACTTGCTGGTTATACATATTTCAAAAGCTGAAAATCTGACGGTAATGTTCTCAAAGTTTATTTTACTCTATAATCCATCTTCTAGAGCAGAGGTTACTAAGCCCTGCTACATGAATCACTACTAATTTATACAAACGTGTCAGGCAAAAGCAACCGTTAATTCTGCTGTACAGTAAATGCTTCCTAGCTTTGTCACAGGCTTGTACATCTGAGACACACTTCACTGTAAAGACCACTGCTGAAGCACACCCTCAGCACTTGGAAATCTGTGGGCATATTTGCACTTTCAGGCTCCATACACAAAACCAAGACTGATGTATCAGTTAGAAATCTATGACGGTCGAGGGAAAGGTAGGGCTGAAAGAGTGGAATTCTTCTTTAGGAATTTGGAAGCATATGCCAAAACATAATGAACTCAGTAGTTAAAGCTCTGGTTTGGAAAGCAAAAGGATACATGTGAAGGGCCTGGAAAGCACTAGTTCTGCTATCTAGGATGACACCTGAGGACGTGCAGCCCGGAAGGCTCTGCATGAAAATATTCCCACAACATTTCCGAGCACTGGCAGATTCTGGAAGACTAGCTGCAAGTGTGAGTTGCCCCAACTTGAGTAGCCTCAACTGCTCTACTTTTTTTGTAGTAAGGGGTCTGCAGATACCACTTGGAGTCTCAGAACTCAGTATATGTAAGTGAAGTTTAGAATTCTCCTGAAACATACTGTGTTCTTGTCTTAAAGAGACCCATACTTAAACTGATAATTTGAATGCTTTTTAAAACAAAAACCACTCCTGTAATCTGGGTATTCTTTATTTGCTTTTCTTTTAAAGAAAGAGTAAAGATAAGCAACAGAATAGATCAAGGTGCAGCAAGCAGAAAATCTTTAGAAGCTAAGAAAGTCTAAACTACAGTGTAAAACACAGCCTTTCTACTTAAAACCTCTCCTGTTAGACTTCCATCATTGAACTAAATACTTACATTTTTACAAGAGAGGCGTGCAGAAGAGAAGGCGAAGAAGAGAAATACTGTAGGTTCCAAAAATGTAAACTAATGTTGCAGCAGAATATAAAATAATTGCACCAAAGCATACCCCCTCAGATACCTAAAATCACAGCAACAAGACTGGACAGGACCTGTAATTAAGCATGGAATACAGCTGATTAGGGAAACGCCTACACCCAACCTTCATCCCGCAAAAGAAAAAAAAAAAAAAGAAAGAAAAAAGTCAGAAAGAATGGAATAAAAAAAGAATGAGGCCAAAGATGTTTCCCAACTGGACATCAACTCAAACTGATGTAAATAAAATTGGTTCTGGACACAAGACAAATGAGCTTCACAAAACAGCAGTGCAGATACAGAATCACCCCAAGAATACCAAAAGTATTACTTCATGCTGTAGAATATCATGCATCTAAGCAAAATAGGACCCTATTTATGAATTATACAACATAGAACACATATAAGGCAGCATGAGAAAACAGATTAAAGTCCTCCCCTCCTTTCCCAAATAGCTATCTTGGATGCTTAAGAGAAAACATATAAAAAAGAAAGGAAATACAGATTTTTCAAGGTGAGGCACAACAGCTTACAGATCCTATTGTGAAATTGCTGCTTTTCTGCACTCACAAAACAGAACTAAATTAAAACTAAGGTTTAAATTACCTTTCTACAGTACATGTATCCTACACTACTCCACTCAAAAATAGCATCAGTAGTGAAAGCCATATTATTTATATTATCCACAATAACGTCTTTAACGAGAAATTCAGAAATTTAACATAGGGCGTTTCCCACCTTTAAAATTAGAGAGCAAGTTAAAATAATTTTGTGCTGAATACATTCTCCTCACTCCAGCTACAGGAAGCAAAATCTCTATAAATGCAGAAGCTTAAATCTTTTACACACAATCACACTCTGGATTCCTAAAAACAGCACTAATTCAAGTTAACATTTGGCAAAGATTCTGGTTTGCAGCTTATTTTTATTTATCAGACATATAAGGTTGGTCCCACTCTTTAAGCAGATTCAGAGTTTTCAGACATCTGATATTAGGTAAACATACCATTATGAGAATAATCATACATGAATATGGCAAAAGCATAAAGTTATTTTTATTAAGACTCCAGATAAATATTTTGTTATCTTAACCAACAGGTATTTTAAAGGTTTCTCTTAATGAAACCTTGCTATAAAAAAAAAAGGAAAAAAAGTTCTGTTATTTTCTCTCTCCCTCCTCCGATTTGTAACTAATGGATGAAATAGATATTGAGAAATGTGCAGGTTTCTTTGAAGAGCTATACTTGCCACATGTTGAGACAATAACCTAGCAAACCACAAAAAAAAGAATCAAATTCTCTCCAAAACCTCAACATAGTTCCAGTGAATGTGGTCTTCAGCAGACAAACTTCTTACCTCCAAATATCACTTCCTTTAGAAAACATGGAGGACTTGATAACTTCTGGAGCCATCCATGCGTAAGTCCCTGCTGCACTCATTTTGGTTGTTCTGTGCCACTCTCTAGCTAGACCAAAGTCTGTAATCTTCAGAGTTTTATTACAAATGTCATCATGTTCCATCTTCTCCAGCAACAAAACTGCAAAAGATTGAGTTTGAAAATTAATGCAATGGCAATTAAAAAAAAATAATCCATAAATGTTAATAATTTCACATACGACTTGGGCAGCACAGATAATTGTATACTTTAAATGTTGCAAAAATATTATTGAAATTTTTATAAGCATGATATTTTTTTATTATTCTAAGCTATTCTAAGCTATAAAAGCAAGAAATATCTATAATGTCATAAGCTCTTTATGTAACTATGTGAGCATATATTAAACTAGCACAAGAAATCCATGGGAGGTGTAAAATCAATCACAAAACTTTAAAAAAGCCCAGAATCTTAATATCCCAAATGATGACAGGCTGTGAGAAAAGTATTCACTTTGCAACAAGATTCTGAAATAAAAAAAAATAGAAGCACTCATAAATAGAAAACAACTGTTAAGAATTCTTATAGAAGACTTAGAAAACAAAGCAGGATACATTATGACACTGTATAAAATCCATCCTTAATGCTGCACCCAATCCTGGTTCCTACACTTCCCAGAAAGTGTATAACAGAACAGAAAGAGGCACAGAAAAGACACAAGGAGGGTGCTCAAAACAATATCCACAGCTACAAGGAATGGTTAATAGACAAGAAGCCTTCCCAAGGAAAAGAAATATTTGCGAACAAAATCTATATAGCAACACCTAGGTAGAGAAGAAAACTATAGGTAATAATTGTTCAGTTTCTCAATACAAGAAATGGATGCCAATTGGGTAAAATCAGCAGATAAGAATCAAACACATGGCAGTCATTTACACAACACACAGGTAGGTGAACTTTGGAATTCTTGGCATACTATGTGAATATTATTATTTTACAAAGCATCTACACAAATTCACAGAAGCCAACTTGATAGAGGAAATTTATGTGAAGAAAATTAATTTCTGTTCCAGAAATCTCTGGGCCACAAATCAGAACAAGCTGGGAGAGTTAGTTTGCCTTGAAGTGCCCAGCTGGCAACAGGACACTGGACTTGGATCAAGTCCCTGTTAGATTATATACATTGCACCTTCATGAATGTTAAAGAGTAAACTATCCTTTTTCGCTGCTGCATCCTAGAGTATATATTCAGTGTCTGACTTGTTCATATTGGCAGAGTTGTAGTAACTCTTCAAAAAACAGTGTTAAGAGAACTTGGTTACTGAGACCTCACAAGGAGGGAGACAACAAATGGAAAGAAATCACTTTAATACACCATAATTTTAATGACATATTCAGGTCCTCTGTTTCTGCTTGTGGTAGCAACCGTTAGTTTTAACTCTCTGTTAAAACGATCTCCTGGAACAAAGGCCAAAGATTAAATTACAAGTAAGAAGAATCACAAACATATGTGTTTTCTACCCATATGTATGGCAAAACACAGTACAGGGAGCCCCTCAACAAAAAAGCAGATGAAGAATTACACTCCCATACAGAAGAAAAACTGATGACATTGCACTTGCAATTGAAAGAAATTTTTTTACTGATAGAGATTAATAACACTCTTATAACTGTTTAAAAAAATACATCAAATCCAGCTAAAAGAAAAGGAACCCACATTCCATTTTCAATAAGCTTCTTAACACTGAGTAGAAGAAATGAAGGCCAAAATGGTACAGATGAACCAAGAACTCACTAATGAGAACCACCGGAACAAGTTAAATTCATGCCATAGTTTTTATACTTTTATACTTGAATCAAAGACCTATTGTTTGCTATTCCATTTCAAACATGTTCAGCAGAATTCCTGACATTCCTTGTCAGTCAATGTGACCGAAACCAAAAACAGTCAGTCTTGAAAAGGTAATAACTGGCATGTGACCAAGTTTCATCCTACCAAGGGACAGTGTTCCTTAGCAGTTCAAACTTCCCTTTCGGGCCGGTAGCCAGGCAAACAATACTATACACACATTACTTAGCAGCTGGGTAGTAAAAATGCTCAGCATAGCAGAGTAGCACTCCATAAGAGCTTACCTTGCAGTAGCCTAGCAACCTTTACTGTAGCATCCTTCTGCTACTTCCACAGCTTCCCAGCCCTTGCCGTCTGCTAACCTGTAAGAAGTCATTTTACAGTCTCCAGTTTACCCTGTTTACTCAGCCCCCATCTTGTTTCTTTTTCAAATCCTTTAGATTGTCTTTTCTGGCTCCAATAAAAATGCAATGTTAAGATGGGCAAGAGCCAGTTTAGCACTTTTGGGCTTACTTTAACATTTTTCAGACTTTTTATTTCCCACAAAAAATGAAATTCATACTTACATTAGCACTTTACTCCTGGTAAACACAGCCCAAAATATTTAGAAGTACAAAGACTATTTGAAAAAATACCCATCAAAAAACCTCAATTAGATTAGGAATGAAGAAATGCACAAAAATTCTGTGTCCTTGTTTATTCACATATAAGTAAGGACATAGGATAAGGATATTTAGATAACCTTATTTATCCTTACATAAGCAAAAACAGATACTATGTTTCTGAATTATTAAAAATCTAAGAGAAGGAGACTAAGTTTGATGTGAGAAAACCACGCATCAAACTAATGCAAAACTTAACCTTGGACTGTTATCCAAACATTGCATGCATTACAGCCAGAAATGAAAAAATATCAGGAATATGATTTCTACCAGTAATATCATTTTCAACAAAATTCTGAGTCAGTACATCTCTCTTTGTAACTCTACCTTTCTGCAACTTGATCAAGGGGAAAGTAAATTTATTAACATCCTAGAGCAGTGGCTAGAATGCCCTAGACCAGGCACTGCTTGAATATGAGACAGTGCATGCCCGGAATCATTTACACCTGGAGAAGAAAGAGATGTTATTGCATGCTATTTTCAATAATTCCTGAAACATAAATCAACAAGTTGAGGATAAAAGCAAAAAAAAATATCCTTAAGTCAGAGAGAAAAAATTAAACCTACAAATGCTATGAAGTAAACTGGTATTAAAATTGGCAGATATATCATAAAATCATAATGGTTGGAAAAGACCTCCAAGATCATTGAGTTCAGCCTTTGACCAAACAGCACCATGCCAACTAAACCATACCGCTAAGTGTTATATCTAGTCATTTCTTGAACATTTCCAGGGATGGTGACTCCACCACCTCCCTGGGCAGCTCGTTCCAATGCTTGACAACTCTTTCCATGAAGAAATTCTTCCTGATGTTCAACCTCAATCTCCCCTGGGGCAACTTGAGGTAATTTTCTCTTGCCTGGTTAGCTGTTGCCTGGAAGAAGAGGCCAATCCCCACCTGGCTACAACTTCCTTTCAGGCAGATGTAGAGAGCAATAAGGTCTCCCCTGAGCCTCCTTTTCTCCCGGTTAAACAACCACAGTTCCCTCAGCTGCTCTTCACACAACTTATGCCCCAGACCCTTACCCAGCTCTGTTGCCCTTCTCTTGACATGTTCCAGCACCTCAATGTCTTTCTTGAACTGAGAGTCTCAAAGCTAAACACAGGATTTGAGGTTCAGTCTCACCAGTGCCAAGTACAGGGGGACGATCACTACCTTGGTCCTGCTGGCCACACTATTGCTGATACAGGCCAGGACACCATTGGCCTTCTTGGCCACCTGGGCACACTGCTGGCTCATATTCAGCCACTTTTAACCAGCACCCTCATGGCCTTTACCATTGAGTAGCTTTCCAGCCACTGCTCTCCCTGCCTGTAGTGCTGCCTGGGGTTGTTGGGACCCAAGTGCAGGACTCTGGAAGTCAAGACACTTTTGACAGAGCAGCAAGTGTACATGAGGATTCTAACAGCATCCATGACAAAGATACTGCTATTTAACCATACAGTTGAACAAAACCTTACACGCTTAAGCTGTCTAACATATCTAAAAAGAACTTAGAAATCCAAATATTACCTACCATAGAGCACTGAAGCAAGAAACTCATAGAATTATGTAATAACTCAGGTTGAAACAGACCTCAAGATGTCAAACCCCCCACTCAGAGCAGGGATAACACCGTAAAAAGTCTAAATCTACTACGAAATGTTTTTATCCATCTGTAATGTTATGGCACTCTATGACAGAAAAAAGTAAAAGATATCTATATTAAAAATGACTGAAGTGTATTCACCAGAGTATGGGCATTAAAGTAAATATCACCTTAGAACAGATTTTGAAAAAACTAATTAAGGACATCAAGGCACAGAAAAAAAACCCAGGAAAGTTATGGCAGATTTACTTTATAAATAGCTCACATCACACTAATCTCATTTTGTCCAACAGATGGTTTCTTAGAAAGCAACAAGGTAGCAGACGTGAGCAGATAGGAGTACCTTTTAGGAAGTCCAATCATACAGACAGAAAAAGGGTTAATCAATGAATTCCATACAGCAGTTGTATAAAAAAAGATCTCAGATGACAAATTATCAGGATAAAGAGGAATCATTGGTGGTGTTTACTAGGAAGCTGGTTTGTTACACATGTTGATTGGTTGAGCAAAAATACAAGGTGCATTTCAAAAACTGAGAGACAGTACCCACTTGAGCAAGAACAAGCCATCATACTAAAAACATGCCGAGTTGCAAGAGATCACTCATAAAATCTACAGTGATAAAGCAGAGGTGAAGGAAGAACATCCTGGCTATTCTGACTAACAAAAGGAAAACTAGCAGCCACATGTAGCTGCGCAAATAGCTCACACAATTCTAAAAGGCACTAATAAATGCTTTGTTTAGTAGAAACAGGGAAGTATCAATAGAATTCTACAAAGCATAACACCTCATATGAAATACTGAATGACTAAACCTGCACACACGTGTTCAGCAACAGGAACTGAATCATACACAGAAAATAGAATAGTTAGGATCCTGTAATGTCTTTTATTTAGATAAAATCAGAAGAGCTTGTCCTTTTTGGTAGGCTAAACAAAGGCTGAGAGAAGTCACGAGAGCAGAAGTTAGCCATACCTAGAAGCAGAATGCAGACCTACAGCACCGGTGTCCTTACCCATAATTCACCTAGGTGTTCTGTCTTACAAGCATGCTTGTGATTAAACTCAGTTCTAGATCTGAAGCTCCCAGGGTGGGGGATTTCAATTTTTTCATTGGCTCTTTTCTCCCTTTCCCTTTTTGGCCTTCCTCTGCAGTGTAAAGCACAGTTTAGTTCTCAAAAAGAGTCCCAAGATCCAACATATAATCCTGTCCAACCTGATGGTTCCTGAAATAGTAGCACCATTAATCTTTCTTGCTTTCTGCATTATCAATTGTTGCAGCTGGAGTATTTTTCTACTAATCTTATGGCACAATGCAAATACTTCATGGTGTAACAGTATGCAGATAAGATGTTCTACAGACTTTTAAAAACTAAAATCTAACACACAGTACCCAAGACTGCAATGGAACCAGCCGGTACTTCCCAAGTCTAAATAAAACAGAACCAGCACCAACTGTTTGCCAAACCACTAGTGTTGCCACACAAGCTGTTCTTAGTGAAGAAAGTCACAGAATTTAAGCTTGAAAAGGAGGCACAAGTCCCACTAAAATCCCACTCAAATGCTCCTAGTCCCCACTTCTTTTCCTGTGTCATTGCCTTCACATCACTCTTATCTCCAAACTCTCCCCTCTGGCAGTAAAAGCTCTCTTTGAGGTGAGCCAAAGCTAAGATATGCATGAAGTGGCAGCCCAGGTCTGGCCAGAGTACAAGAGCTGCTGCCTTCTCTCTTCTGGTAAACTTAAGTTGAAATTTTACTGGGGAAAAGAAAAAATGAAGTGAGAGCCTGAATATGGACAGATAGGCCAGAATTCAGACAGATCCAGAACTATACTCCAGTGCTACTTTCAGGAATAAGCTGAAAGCCTAGGGAGGAACCAGAAGTATTTGTTTTAATTGCAAACACTTTGTTTAAAGCACAATTTTAAATAAAAAGCTCACATTCTTGCCTCAGCTTCCTCCTTTTTATTTCTTAAAATTCATGTAGCTTAAGAAATAGTATTTACAGCAACCCTAAGGGAAGCCTGGACAGATGTTTTAGTTGGCAGCACGCCTAGGAAACCTCCACCTAGAACTAAGCTCTTCAATGCTTCTCTTTAAATGCAGGTTATTTCCTAGTCTTTGTTTTCTTTTTGTTACTAAGTACATATAGATTGTATTTCTCCAACCTTATCTATCTCAAACTCCCCATTTAATACAACACTTCATTTGACAAATTTATTGAAATTCAAAGACTTCATACAGTTAAAACCAGTTTTACTGCATTCATAATACATTCCAGCACTTCCAGGTGACCATTTTCAGTTACCAGTCATATAAAACAATTAACTAAACAAGGTATTCTGAGAAAAGCCAAGGACTGAACAACTTTTTAATAGTTTAGATGTACTGAATTCAAATTAATCTTCTAATGCTTAAGCTTTAAAAAAAAAATCACCCTGAAATACATGTCCTTTCGCTCTCTCCTATAGTTTTTATACCTTCTACTATATACTCTTTATATTACCTATTTTATTACTTCTAAAAACAAAACACTAAGCAACCTTATTTTCCCAAGTTAGTTATTTGTCACCAAATGCTTCTTGCTACCTTATCTGCAGTTTGCTAAATAGGTGACTATCATGGGTTTTGCAAATATAAGCTATTCAATAGCACAGCTATGTAAGTTACTACGATTATAGATAAGACTGTCTACATGTCCACTACATTTACCATCACAGCTAAAGTAATTCTTAGAGAATACCGGAAAGAAAAGAAAGATGTTATGCTATATAACTCTACTTGCAAATAGAGATTGTCCAGACAATGCTGCTACTGTCTCTGTTCCCCCTGCACCCAATCAGTTCCCTCTCCAACTGTTTGCAAGTGAATCTTGTTCCTGTTAATTCACTAAATCAACATGCAACAAAACCAGCAGGGTGACCTTGCATCTTTACCTGGGAACTAACAGGCAGAAAAAGCCCTTACTAAATGTTGCACATTCAGTTACTGAAACACAATACCTTGCAATATTAAGAGACCCACCTGCATTACTTGGAACTGTTATTTGGCTCCAATTGTAACTGGAAATTAAAATTTAAACACTGCTTCTGGAAGCCATGTCCGGTTTTTAAACTGCAAATTAATTATCACAGTGAAATCATTAAGTGTGTGAACCACAAATTAATTATCACAGTGAAAACATTAACTGATCAGAACATCTTCAGTAGGTACAAAAGATGATAATTCTGCCTGTACAGCACTGCTTCTTAAATGCCCTCCTTTTTTCCTGCAGGTTCTCAGGATGGGTTTTGTTATCTCTGTAGCTAGAATCCGTCAGATCATGATTATCTCACTAGATTAAGTTTAGAGCTCGCCATCAGCAAGGAAATTTCATCCTTTAAACACCGATTACATATGCAGGACACATTTCTCTACTCTTTTATTCTACAGATACCAGGCTCCTCTGTCATCTACATCCCTTTACAGCAGGCATATAACCAGTTCTTAATTTTCACACTAAACTGAAAGGAACAGTTTATGATTAAATGTATTTGTCTCAAAACATCTTGCTCTTAAAAAAAAAATAAATAAAAAAAAAATCATACTTCAGAGGAGCCAACATATCCTGAACAAAGTGTTCCTAATTGAAAAGCCAAAACAAGACAAGACTTGACACAAAAAGCCCTTGACAGCATGAATTGACAGATACACACCAATCCCGTAAGAAAAACACACCCCACAGTGGGACACGTGGCACAAGAAAACCACCAAAGGATGAGAATGACTGAGGGTCATCGGCCTGTCTGCAGGAAATGTAGGGAAAAGGAGAGAGAAAGAGGGATGAAAGATTTCAACAGCTTGAACACACCTTGCATCACCATTTTTGCTTCCCCTTCCCTTCTTTAATAACTATTATTAAAGCAACTTTGGGCAAATGGAAACTTGAGAGAAAGAAGCAGTTTTAACAAGTTATTGGCACAGACTGCAGATGCTGCTGTAAGAGGAAGTACCAGAGGTAACAAGCATTTATAATTAGACATTCAAATAATCATAATTTAAACAGCAGATCATCAGTAAATTCTAAAAAATGTAAGATTTGGTTAATGCATCAGCAAAAAATCAAAAGCCAACTGGACGCTAAACATTCTCAAGTTCTTTGTCTAATAAAATGTTAAACTGAATTGTCCTATTTAAATACTAAATTTAAGAAAAGCAACCTCATTAAAGAAATTTCTCCATAATTTTATAATTACATGGAAATCAGTCAATACTGAAACTTAGCTTTAAAACTCAAAACACTCCGTTGTATGGCATCTACCAGGAACTTCCATACTTTTTTGAAACAGCAATTACTTTCTTTTAAGCTCTTTCTTCTTTGCTCGCTATTAGTTTTTAAAAGGCAGCTCTGCAGAAAAAAAAACAAAACCAAAACACCAAAAAAAACAGTTGACCAAAATGCAGGAAGATGAGAAGGAAATGGTAAGAACAACTAGTATTAATAGTTAGGTGGTAAATCACTCATTTCTGACTAAGATATTCTTCTAGTTTCAAACTACAGAATAAAGTGACTGTGTATCCATTCCTTAAAGAAAACCACCTTTGCTATGAAAGTGATTTTTTTTTTAAGGAACTTCATCCTGTTCCTAAAAAAACCCAAAATGTCAGGCAAACTAAAGCTATTATGTTCAAACAGCATAAGAAGTTTTAGTCAATATATAATACATCAGGTGCAGTTTCCTTCTAGAAAAACTTCCAGAAAACATATTATTTCCTCCCTAGCCCCAAATCTGGCCATTCCCTTCAAAACAAAGTAAATCAATATATGTTATACAACATACAGGGCAATGCAGACGAGGTTTATAATCTCAAAAATGTCATCCAGGGGCAAGAGCTGACAGTAGTTACCTTCCTTCAGAACTAACAATTTAACTTTTCTATCATTAGTCAATCACTTTTTCAATATTTAATTTTAAACCATGAATATTTCATTCATATTTGGCTTGGATTTATAGGTTGGAGGTTTTTTTAAGTAAATAGTACATGACTTGCTGCAATTTGATATTTCAAGCTAATCAGAAGAATACACAGCTTCTGAATACACGGAAGTATTTGCATAGTTGGCATACTTTTTCTGATCATAACATATTACACTCAGCAATTATGAACTTCCTCATTGCTTTATTTTCTGTGATCTATATTAGCTGCATTTGATGTGTTGAAATTAGAATATTTAATACCAAAAAAAGTCATCAAAATTAAAGAAAAATTAATATAAATATATAGATACATACCTAAAAAATTATAAACTCATTCTATATTTAAAGGTGACTTACTAACCAAGCTGAAGTATAAGGGTATAGGCTGATGTCACAACCAAGACTAAAATACATAATCTCCTCTTCAGTTATAGTTCCTCAGCCTCACAGCTTTTTATCATCCCCCAGACTGAGTCTAGCAAGTGGGTAGTCTTGGAAGACTCAACCAGCCAAACTGTTCAGCAGAAAATGAAGCCTGTAAATACAACAGCTTAGAGTAGTTTCCTCCTGGATCTCTCAGCTGATTTAACCCAGATCTAGTGACCACACAGGCAGAGATGTGGAGAGTCTGCTGACATGTGTGAGGGAGGGAGAACCTGTGTCTGGAGATGGGTGGGGAAGCCTTCTCTGCAGCTGCTAAACAAAGCCACACATCACCTGTTGTAACAAGTGGGAAGTCAAGCAACTTTTCAGAAATAAGTCTAACCATTCTACATCTAGGTTTAGTCACAAGATTTAAAGATAGAACCCAGCCTTGCTCCTCTTTTTCCAGTATAAAATCATCATTGAAGAAATTTACTATTGAAAAGAACCCATTGAAAAAACTGAAGACAAAAGAAATTTTCTCAGTCCCTTTGAAGATGCCTACTGCTGTGAATCCAAATAAACTCTGGTTGTAGATGCTTAGCCAAGTTTAGTCATTGAGTTCCCCTAGTATCTCATCAATTAACATTGAATTACCATGAAAATCCTTTAATACAATTTCTGTGAAGAATTTTAATAGCTTACACTATAAAGAATTCTGACTGAGATTGCCAGTTTCTTTTATATAGAATATTTGCAAGAGTCTTACTGTTAAAAATAAAATAAATTGCCAAACAACTTGTTTCAAAACAAAGCAGAAGAAAAGAAAACAGACAATTTTTGAGACTTTTTTTTTTTTTAATACAAAATTTGGGAGTAAAAAAAAAACATTTGAAAATCATCAAAGTATATTCTGTGGGGGAGGATTCCTCCATTGCATCTTTGCAGTTTCTTCATTAGCTGAGGAACAGCCCCTTGGGACTACACATTTTCAAGAACTCTAGTCTTCATTAATAGCAAAGGCAAAACACTTATTTTGAAATGAGAACTCTGCAAACTCAACAGTGCTCTTTCGGGAAGAGAAAATGAAAGGGAAAACCTGCTGGTGTGTCTCAATAATTAGTGAAACATTCAGCAATGAGTTAGAATGTACAATTTTTTTCCTTTTTACACAACACACAAGGAAATAAACACAGTTAGTTTCAGGAAAAACAGTGGCATCTAACCCTAATAGAAGAGAATATCACAAAACTGCCTAAACATCTAGAACTAAAATATAGTAGTTCCAGGGGTTAAATTGTTCCATAATGAGCCACAGCAATGAAGCATTTACTTCTGCATTTTTGAGAGGGAGGGCCAACTTATCAGCTCTAAGTTAACAGCACACCTGCCAAAACACAGATTTTAGTTACTATGAAGAGAACAAAGCATGATTATATAGCCAACACTGGCACGTCTAAGACTGATTTAACTGGAGCTATGACCCCACAAATACAAAAAAAAAAAAGCTTAAACTTGGCAGGAAGCTCCAAGATAGAAGAATACTTCTGTGGTGACATACAAATACGTAACTTTTCCAAACCACCATATATAACCCTCTTCTTTAAGATGCAGTAAGTGGGCCAAAATATAAACATCTGCTTACTTTCAGTGACTGGTCTGAGGTAAGCTGTCAGTAACACAGTCAAGCAAGATAAAAATGGTGAAATGTAGTTTTAAGCTGTCAATTCAGGAATGTACACCACTAGTTATTTTTGCACTGCTGGACACCCAAATCATTTGGCATTTAATAATTTACCTATTTTCATCTATATATAATCTATATTTTTGTTTACTTCAATGCCATAATTTTGCTTCTAAAAACAAAACCCCAAAGCTAACCAAAAAAACCCACAAAAATCCTTGCATTTTTCAGAAGCATTATTACTGAAAGTCACTGAAATTAATTTCAATGCCTTAAATTTTAACAAATAATCAGAAATAAAATTCAAGGTCAAAAATTACCCTATGCTGCAAACACTCCTTGCAAATGTTCAATGTACAAGGTCAGCATGTTTCAGAACTTGAAACATTCAAGCAAGTTTGCAAGAAAGTTTATACTTAGTGGTAAGAAAACTTACAGATTGCAAACAAAAAGCCATTCTCTTCTAAGGTCAAAGAAACCACAAAACAGCATTCAATATCCAAATACAGTTCAATGATGTATTACCTCCTCTCTATTCTTTTGAGGTTGCAGAACATAAGTTTTTAATGGAACTTTCAATCTTTGGTAAAAGGGTCCAAAGACATACCCTGTCCTGGCAATCCCAGCACGGGTGGGGGAATGACCTGTTACTGAATACTCCGTTGTATCTCAAATTTTTTCTTATGTTTGGAGAACACTACCAAATGCCTAAATCCCAAACGCATTTTGCAGTCTGTTTTTCTAAGTACAATACCTCATTTCACAAGTGTTATGGTCAGCAGCTAAACTTATTTCTCACTGTTTTGGGGGATGAACATAATTGCACAAGTATTTTAACAGCTAATGAGAGGTGTTTAGCTGTCTGTTTTCCATTGACCTTTAGGGAAATGTGTTGCTCACTCAGTGCAATTTTCAGAGGCAGGCATGCATCTGAACATATTCTTAGGCTACCAGCTTTAAAGAAAAAAAAGAAATTGAGCCAAGTAATGCGTGAAGTCTTCTTTAAAATTCAAATATTACCAACAGTCTCATCCAAAGCCCTACACTTCAATTTATAATGCTATCCCAAAATAGAACTCTTTTTCAGCAAAGACAGCCAGCAAATATGACATACAGACATAATATGACTCCCTATGTTTTCCATGAAGAGGTCACCAGAAACTTCGATGCAAATGAAACCTGCTAGAAGTCCAACACAAAGCAGAAAAAAACCCCCAAAAACAACAAAACAACAGCAAAAAAACCCAAACAAACAAAAAAAAAACACACAAACCCCCCTCCCTTCCAACAGTTGTAAACCAGATTACTTGGTGTTTTACAATGACAGAACAAAGACAGAGAGAAGAAAGACATGAAAAACCAAGTAAGAAACAGAGAAAGATCAAAGTAATATTATTCTTGACTTAATGATCCTCCCTGTTAGAAATGCAGAGTCTTGACACCAAATAAGGAACATCTCTCTACAGTTGTCAGATGGACATAGTTGGGGAAATATTAAAATGAAAGTCTGTATTAAGAATAAGTTATAAATAGGGGTATAAAAAGTTCATGGGGTTTTAATGAATCATATTACATTTAGCTAGTGTTTCAGCCCAGAGTCTTGTTTTCAGCATTAAGGACTATATGTAAATATACTTCACCCTTGTTAACTTCGAGGGACTTTGTTCTAAATTAATGAGCAATCTTTTCCACCTGTTGATGTCCAGACTTGAGACACAGAAAAACATCAAACAGAAGCAAATTTAGAAGACAGTAATCGAGGTGAAATAAATTGCTACTGCAGTGAAGTCTTCATGCACAAATAAAATAACTGCTGCATGTTATCCTCCTCTGGAAGCTTAAAGACTACACAAACAAATACTGCTTTACAGAGCAGCAGTTCACAAAATTTCCTTTGATGGATGTTGTATTAAAATCACAAAATTCCTGAATATTACTTTTAAATGCTGAAACACATCCTTGAACTGGAAATTAGCCTCTACAGCATTTTAGCACTGGCGACTTCTGCAGCAGATTGAGACAACCACAGCAATCAGTTACTCAAAGTTGTTCTCTTTTGAATTCCAGCATCCTTCTGAACCCAAAACACACAACGTATCATGTGCAACAAGTCAATATATCAAGTGAATATTTAACAGGCATGACACAAAACATTGCCTTTGATGAACAGGAAAACCGTATACTCTAGTTCAAGACTGCTAAACATTTGATGCTCCCACAGAATCCAACTAACCTTCAGGGCATCTCAAAAAACTAAAATCCCTATCTACATAGTCTGAGCACACATCAAATAATGAAGCAAATGACTGGGAGCAATGTTTTATGAAACAAGGTAGAACTCTTTCATGTGACATAAACACATTCAAAAGAAAAAAATGTTAGAATTCTTAAGTTCAACTTTTAATAGATCATAACATTCAAAAGAGGTGTTGTTTCCCAAACTGATGAAATTTTACAAGCCTAGTGTTTGCATGTAGGTGGTTTGATTTTAGTTTTCTGGTGGATTTTTTAAAATAATCCTAAATTGATAAGATTATAAAAACTAGAGGTCCTTTCCTTCCTGCTTATACACTTCCAGATGCTTCAGATGTATAACCAGTTCTTATGTTGCAATGCAGCAGCATTACCTTCACAGCAAAGCACAAGGCAGGGCTACCGTCTCTCATAGAGACGGGATAGGAACCTGGTGTACCTGGAACAGTTTCTAGCTTTATGCAATTTTAAGTAATTAAGTAAAGCATTTAAGTACCCTGACTTCCTATGTGAAGACAGCATGGAAAACTACAGCATATGAATTTTAAACTGCTAAATAACTTCTGGCCCCACTACTTTATCTGACTGACATTTGTCAAAGTGATACCACTTTCTCAAAGATATGGTTCCTATGGGTTTTATGGAAGTCAGTTGCCTTATGGAAGAGGAACTTCATTTAGTTCTGTCAGAACAAACTTCCATTCCCCAACAGACCTCAGAGGTTAGCAGCCAGCTAGGCAACACGGGCAGTTTTGAACCAATCACAGCATATGCACCCTCCTCTAGGAGGTACAAGAGTCACCCAGTAGTGGAGCTGGGCATCCTGGGACAGCCAGGCTAAGCCCAGCAGGGACACTGGGGATGTGGAAAGGGAATATGAGAGTGCAAATTCCATGAATGGGACTGCCAGAAGGAGGAGAGGGAGATGAGTAATACATACCCATAGAACATCAGGTTTTTCAGTTTTGTTACACTATGATAGGTGAGCAGTGCAGAGCACAGGGCTACTGACAGAAAAACCTCCAGGTTTCACTGCCATTAGAGGACACTTTGGAACTTTATTTCTAAAGAAATTTAGGCTGAATCTCAAATCTGCTGAAGAGCCACCTCTCTTCTTCCCCAAAACTAACAAAGACAATTGTAATAGAATTTAATTTTGAATTATCTTGGTAACTGTACAAGATTCTGAATTTCAAACATTCAATAAAAGTAATCCTTACAGCTCTACTTATGATGTGGGCAAATCCCACCTCTTCAAAACAGTTAAGAGACAAATTATGTAGCCTTGTAACATAACAGAATAAGTAAAATCAGTTCAGAAAATAGCATATAGGCTTAACTCTAGTTTCTTCCTTTTCCTTTCCCTGAACAGCTAGCCTAAAGTTGCTAGGTGGAGAAGGTACAGAGAAAGTAGCTTTTATGAACTCTGGAAAACATCTCCATCTTATTTCTTTCATGATAGTAGTTTCAAGAACATATTAACGTGGATTGTCCAATTGCAGTTTCACTGCTTTCTTTTATGTTCGATTCCTTCAGACTCCAAGTACTGTTCTCGTTAGCATTGTCATGTCCTTATCCAACAATCCTTGTAATCCAAGCTGACCTTGACAATTTCAAAAAGTAACATAACCACTTCAGAGAGGTGAGAGCTGCAAAGGATTCTGGGCTGTTGGAGGAGCTGGTGAAAGCCATAGCAAACTGGACCCTACTTGCATATCCATCTATGACAAATGAGTACAGAGTACTTTATCAGTACTGTGCTGGTACACATAATCTACACATAATCAACTTGGTAATCATGGATGGGTCTATGCCATAAGCAAGATATTCTGAACATTTTGTAATGCTTCCTAGAAGTACACAAGGCTGCTGCATCAGAGATAAAATGCATTTTTTTTTTTAAAGGCAGAAGAACTGCACAGTCTGAACTCAACCCCAGAATCACAAACCTCTGCTTTCTCTACACTAGACTTCAGAAGGGGAAAACCTGGCATACTCTGAGTGCATTACTACCTTTCTTCAGGATACTGAAAAAGAATCAGGAGAGGCTGCGCTGAGCCTCTACACAACCACAGGCTGTCCTTGCACAGAAGCAAGCAATTTGATTTCCTTCGACAAAAAAAGTTGCCCTTTCAAAGAGTCAGCAAAATAGCCGAGATGCAGTAAAAAGACACATGTAACTAGAACTGCCTAGTCTTGTAGATGAATTCTTGTCTTTTATTTTCGGTAAAACATAGTTTTTTTCATAATCACCTGGCATGCTTAATCAAGACTAAGTTCGTACCCAGAAGACACAGTCAAGAATTGTCAAGATTGTCAAGTCCTTTAACAAATTTTTAAGACCCCTCCTTTTCAGTTAAGGTATCAATTAATCCAGAATTCATTAACTATAGACAATGATCTGAAAAAACTCAAATTTTCTTTAGATAGATAAAGTCCACCTCTTAATCCTTAATTATACTTTATGTCCTTGAAGTATATCAAGGAACATAAGAACTGCTTATGAGAAGTTACCCTCAAAAGAGACCATGATCTTTGTCAGAGAAACTTCTCACTATGTCAGCCACATGAGGTTTATAAAGCGCCCACAATTCGGAAATCAACAGTAGAGACCATAGTTACTATGTTTCATTTTATTACACATAGCTAAAGCTAAGTGTTCTTTCCATCTTTGTTTTGTCTACTCATGAATAACCTTTAGATACTAAATTTATTTTATATGGCCTACAGAACTGAAGAAACTCTAATGCCAACAAAACTCAGGAGTTACCCTTTACTTCCTTGTTCAGCCCTCACAACCAAGTTTGTTAGTTTTCCTTCCCGATATAAAAAACAGTCATGTATTTATTAATTTTCCTTACTTTGGCATAAACAAAAACATCTTCTCACCTCGGAAAAGGAGATGAGTGAAACTAGAGCATAGAAACTTAGGTAGTCACTACAGTTAATAAAACACTACTGGCTCTCATGGCTCTTCTACTTGTGGCACTTTTCCTCCAGTCCTATCAGTTTGCTATCAGCAAAACCATACTAGGGATGCTATCCTACAGATCCCAACTCCATAAAATAGCACAAAGAGAAGTAACACGCTTGCCTTTGAGATCTTTGCTTTTCCTATCACCTGTCAACCACAAGCCCCAACGTACACCCTTTCTGAATCAAATATACTGGTGTAAGGGGCTCCCTTTCCTTGTCTGTAAAAATTAGTTCTTGCCTAATTGCTGCGAAAATAGTCAGAGAAGCATTCCTTATCATGCCATGTTAAGGGCGCCCATTTGTCTAATTTGTTGTCTGGGGAATTAAAAAACTCTTCTGAACAAAAATAGCTAAGCTAGCACAAAACTGATACATTTGTATACTACCTAGAGCTGCTTAGCGTGGAGAGCATGGACCACCAGCATTTGCAATCCCTGGAAAGCGGCAATGAGCAGGTGAGGAATGGGTGCTGCCAGACCCCTGTCTGAGGCTACAGCCACTGTGGAACTGTTACTACCCACACCAAGCAAGCTGCTCAGTCAACCCTGGCAGTGTTTCACTCCCACTGTGCGAGACTGCAAAAGACTACAGTCAAAGAATGAAGTGAAATCTTGGATGAATGGATGAGTTACCAGAACAGGGGCTACGGTCATGACTTACAGTCATTTTAAATCCATGTTGTCGAACAGTATAGGGTACCACCAGTGCACCACCATCTCCCAACATGATCATTTAGTTGGATGATCAAGAGACATAATTTGATTTACCATATTCAATAGTGCCTTCAAACTTTGCTAAGATGACAAAATACAGGTTAAATAGCTCAAGCTCAAGTTAAGCGCATCTGCAAGAAGAGTTGGCAATGGATGCAGTGAATGGACACATATGCTGAGGTTATCATCAAAAGTGTACTTTTTAAATGCTTTGCCATTAGCCATATACAAATAGATGATAATGGTAATCAGCTCTCAGCAGTACCCAACTCCCGGTGTTATGCTAAGCCACAGGCTTATGAATTCACTTCAGACACACATTTTGCCACTGTCACTTACCATGCTGCTAGCATGAAGCAATCCACTCTAAGGAAAGCTACTAAATACTCAAGGTGCAGCAGTTCACTCTGAACACAACAGTAAACTAGGAGGGCACAAGCTGCCTACAGACAACTTGCTAGAAATTAAGGCGTTGGCCATGACTCTAAGGTCCAAGAGTTCATTGTCTGTGCTACAAACAGAACCACAAACACAGCTGAGCTAGGTCCTTTCTTTATCGGACGAATAGTGAAAGTATTCTAAGGAACAGTCAGTCCCATGACTGAGCCTTGTCTTAACAGCCCATGCATGGTGACCTTCAAGACACACAGGCTCTTAAACAAAGTGCTTCAAAATTGAATGAACCTTTTTTTTATTTTTACTGGACTACTTAAGTACTCCTAACTGGAAAAGGAAAAAAAAAAAGAAAAAAGAAAAAAGATTAACATATTGTTGCACTTTTGGCATAGTCAGAACAAAAAGGAAAGAGTTCGGATAGCTTCAGACATTTTTGGAAACAAACAGATTTCCACTTTCAAGTCACCAGTTCAAAACACAACTATAACAGCAAGTCATAAACACATCTATTGTAGTAAGCCAGCCTTCCAAAACCATAGCTGCCAAAATCTTAGATGCTTCTTCTGTATTGTCAGATGGACCAAGGAGCCATTAAGAGTGAATTGAGCAACTCCCTCACTCCTGCAGGTGCATTTGTCCATGCCAAGGGATGAAAGCAAGTCTGGCATCTGCACAACAGTTTCTACTGTTTTTAAGGTACTGTCTTTTCCGCCTCAATGTTTGCCAAGTGTGTAAATTTTAGCAATGCTAAATGGATGCAGTGGAAACCAGAAACACAAATTACTTGCTCAGCAGTGAAACAGAAGGGATACCCTTATTAAAACTTTCCTTTACTAGGCGCTTGGTTCCCTGTAAGTTTCAAAAGCCAGGACCGCACAAGGCATCGGAGTAAAATCAGCCTCATGTATTCATCCCGCCTTGAGCGAGCTCCCCTCCGAGAGGGCAGGGCTGAAGGTACACCCGGCTGCTCCCGACCTTTCCTCGAGCCCGTACGCGGCTCACAGCCGCGGCAAACCACCCTGCCGCCGGTCCGGGCGCTGGCACAGGGTGTCCGGATTGCGACACGACGCTCCCGGACGGAGCCCGCCCCCACGGCCCGAGGGGACACCCCCTCGCTGTCTCCTCCGCGGCCGCGGCGCCCCGACGGCCCCTCCTCACCTCCCCGCTCCCCGCCCCGGCCGGGACTCACTGTTGCTCGACTTGAGGTCCCGGTGCAGGATGGGGACGATGGCCTCGTCGTGCAGGTAGAGCATGCCGCGGGCGATCTGCACGGCCCAGTTCACCAGGATGTGCGGGGGGATGCGGCGGCCCCCGCGGGCGGCCGCGGCGCCGGGGGCGGCGGCCAGGGCCCTGTTGAGGGATCCGCCGCGGGCGAACTCCATGACGAGGCAGAGGTTGGGCTCCCGCAGGCAGACGCCGTGCAGGGCGATGATGTTGGGGTGCCGCAGCATGGAAAAGAGCTTGGCCTCCTGCCGCACGCTCTCCGCCGTGGCCGTGATGTCCTCGTCGGGGTCCTGCCGCGCCGCCTTCACGGCCACCTCGCGGCCCCGCCAGGTGGCCCGGTACACCTTCCCGAAGCCCCCCACGCCGATGATCTCCTGCAGCTCCAGGTGCTCGAAGTCGATCTCCGTCAGGCTGCCCGCGGGGTCCCCCCGCCCGCCGCTCCCCCTCGCCGCCGCCGCTCCGCCGCGGGGCTGGCGGGTCACGTAGTTCGCCGGGAAGATGCCGAGACGGTGGCGGATCTTCCCCGCCCACCAGCCGTCGTCGCCAGACACGGCCGCGTCCTGCGACAGCACCTCCACCACGTCCCCCCGCCGCAGGCTCAGCTCGTCCTCGCCGCTCGCCTCGTAGTCGTACAGCGCCGTCCACAGCGGGCACGAACCCCCGCCGCCGCCGCCGGCGGTGGCCGCCGCCGCCGCGGCGCCCGGTAGAGCCATGGCAGCGACCTCAGCCCCGGCGGCCACCAGCAGCGCGGCCGGCGCGGGGGCACCCGCCCAGCCCCAGCCGCATCCTCACCTGCCGCTGCCGCCGCTGCCGAGCGGGAGGGGAGGGCAGGGGAAGGGAGGGGAGGGGAGGGCGGGGCGCGGGCAGGGGCAGGGGCGGGCAGGGCAGGGCAGGGCAGGGCAGGG
>JAWWEW010000112.1:43431404-43472948 GCA_035583185.1 Anabacerthia variegaticeps | reverse complement strand
GGGGCTGCGGCAGGGAGGGCGCAGGCGCGCGGGAAAGGCGGGCAGGGCCGCGCGCCGGTGCCCCGCGCCCGCGCCGCCGCCCGCGCCGATTGGCCGGCGGGAGTCACGTGGGTCGGGGGCGCGGAGCCCGCGTTGTGCCGGGGGGCGGTGGGGCAGGGTGGGCTGCGGGTTCGTGTCTGCGCCGGCGGCTTCCCCGCTCCTTCCTCCTGCGGCCTCGGGGCTTCACCGCGACAGACCGCAAGCAGTCGCTGAAGAAACAGAACTTCCTCGGTTCGTGGTTTTCCATCCGCCTCGCGTGGGCTCTCACAGAATGGGTCGGGTTGGAAGGGACCGTAGAGAGTCATGTGGTCCAACTTCCTTGCTCAAGCAGCATCGTCCGAGAGCACATGGCACAGGATTGCATCCAGAGGGTCCTTGAGTATCTCCAAGGAGGGAGACTCCACAACCTCTCTGGGCAATCTGTCCCATTGCACAGTCACCCACACAATAAAGGAGTTCTTCCTCCTATTCAGGTGGAACTCCTGTGCATCAATTTTTGCCTGTTGCCTCTTGTCCTGTTCGTTGGCACTACAAAGAGCCTGGCTCCATCCTCTTGACACTATCCCCTTACATACTTACAGACGCTTAATGAGGTCCCCTCAGTCATCTCTTCCAGAGACTGAACAGGCACAACTCCCTCAGCCTTTCCTCCTGAGAAAGATGCTCCAGGTCCTTAGTCATCTTTGTTGTCCTCCACTGGACCTGCTTCAGCTCTGCCCCATCTGTGCAAGGACCGAAAGAGTCCTGACCCTGCATGGCGCGATCGCAAAACCCTTTCATTAAGAGGTTGCCTGAAAATAGCAAACGCTTGGTACATGCTGTTTCTGGGTAAAGATTCTCCTGTCTTCAAGTGGAAAAATCCTATGACTTTCTAAGCTACAGTCATCGTTTCGTTGGAAGGTAGAGGGAAGTGTGTGGGCTGGGGACGCCCTCCCGTCTCACCAGCACGGTGGCAAACAATGGTTAAAAGAGGAAGTAGATGTGTTTTCATCCCAGGAACTGATCACTGCGTGCTGTGGGACCTGTGGTTATGGATGTGGCTGCTGCCAGCAGAGGCCCTGAGGTGCATAGAAAATGCTTGGGAACGGTGTAAAACTGCACTGCCAGGTTGAATATCCTGATGTGATGAATTCAGCTTCACTTCCTGCAGTAAAACCCCCATTCAGAGAATTGTACATCCCTACACAAACACAAAATTTGCAGCTGGATATCACAGGACTAAGGTTCCAACAGAAAGACAGTAATGAAAAAAAATATGAAAATGACAGTGTTCAATAATCATAAATTCTTGTTTATCCCACAAACTGTATTTACAGTTGTATACACAAGGCAAAAATACAATTATGCTGAAAGTGACTTATTGAACCACATTAACCAAAAAGAAAGAATGCAGAACCAGCATGTCTATCGAGTCTTCTCCCTTTTCCTTTAATATAAGATTGCCTTGCAGCTATTCCGAGAGGTAATTACAAGCCTTCCCCTTATCTGCATATTTGCCTTATTATAAAAGCCATAACGTATGTTGTAATACAAGGGTTCTGCCACAAAAATTCCACCTTGTACTTCATTATCTAAAAGAATCTGCAGGAACTAATTAAGTGTGGAATGTTTTGGGTCAGACAAGGTATTGGTTGCAATACAGTGAAATGTTTAAATATTTATTTAGACCTATTATGCCCAAATTTGCTGTCTGAAGTACCACTCTTCACTAGCAATCACTTCACTCAGGTTAGTCTTTGTTAATGTTTTTTTCAGCACCCAGGCCTCCGGGATCTTGATATATAGTTGCTGTTCCTGTGAATTCCAGTAATGTAAATACTTTGACCCCAAACAGTGTAAAGCGCCCTTAACTTTCCTGACGGCACCATCTAGTGGAGTTACTGGTGAGAAGAGCGGCATACAGACGGCAATCCGTTCAGCTCAGTCCCTCACTGGCATCTCTCAAGAGAAAAGTGGTCTCATTTTTCATCTTTGGCACTTCTGCAACTGTGTAGCCACAGTACTTGTGCATCTGCGTTGTATCCAGTACACATATCCTGACCTGGAAATTACAAGAACATTTCATAACTGCATGTACCATTATAACAAAAAATATTTGGTGTCAGCGTCATCCAAAGATGAGGAAGAGCTGAAAGATTTGAGTGATGTGTGGACAAGTGTCACGGTTTAACCCTGGCAAGTTACCAAACCCCACAGAGACACTGGTTCACTCCTCTACTGGGGGGATCCATGAAAAAAATCACAAGGGTAAAAGGTAGAAAACTTGTGGGTTGAGATAATTTAATGGAAAAAGCAAAAGCAACACACACAAGCAAAGGAAAACAAGGAATGAATTCACTGCTTCCCATGGGCAGGCAGGTTTTCAGCCATCCCCAGGAGAGCAGGGCCCCATCATGTGTAATGGTTAGTTGGGAAGACAAATGCCGTGACCCCAAACATTCCCTCTTTCCTCCTTTTTCTCCACATTTTATATACTGAGCATGATGTCATATGGTATGGAATATCCCTTTTGCCATTTTGGGTCACCTGTCCCAGCTATGCTCCCTCACAGTGGTTTTTTTTTCTTTCTGGTACCTCCTCACTGGCAGCCCATGACACAAAAAAAGGTCCTCCATTTGGGATAAACATGATTTAACGACAACCAAAACATGAGTGTGTTATCAACAGGATTCTCATACTGAATCCAAAACATGGCAGTGTACTAACTATTGAGAAGAAAATTAACTCTATCACAGCCAAAGCCAGAACAAGTCACACTAATAATACATCAATTGCAGTGAAGCCTGCATTGCTTGGGCCTTCCACATAACCTACATGAGTTAGAGGCCTCAAAAAACCTTTGTTTACTCATCTTTCTTTTTTGGTGCTGTGCATGTAAATTTGCCAGTATGATACAGCACTGTGCTAGTATGCCTGTGGAAAATGACTTCAGCTGTTTCTGAAACCTAAGGTTTTTAATTATCACACATCAAAACTACTGTTCATAGCTGCATATTGCACTTGATTCAATCGTTACATTTGTGTCAACAAACTTTGTCACCTTTGGAAAGAGTTTGCAAACAATAAAAGAGAAAATTCTCTCACCAAGGCAGACGTTTGGGGAAGATGTGTGTACAGGAGTAGCACGAGACATGGCCAGGACTGTGCCTTCTTCACACAGCTCAAGAAACTTTGCTGCTCACCCAGGTCACACCAAGCAAGTACTCAAGCCCCATGGCTGTAGATCCTCAGGCAATATAAGGGAGCCAGCATTACTGAAGGAGATAATGCCATTTCTCCCCTGCTCCCAACCACTTGTTCAATAGAGCTGTATCATCCCTCCTGTCAAGGCAACACAAGCATCCAGCATGGCCACATCACCTGCACTATCAGGAAGCAAGCTGAGGTTTGTGGTTCATTAGCACACAAATGTGGTTGCTTAATAGCATCTTTGGTCTCTTACCTTTTCCTAAAAATCCACACAAAACATAGCGAAATGGTGTGGTTGGTCCATGAAACTGGAGCCACAGTCAGGAGCAATGGAAGTAGGGTGAATTCAGTGATGTGCAAGATGCTTGGCTACCTCCATTACATGCATTGTTCACAAAATTGACTGCAATAAAGGTGCAGGGGAAATGTGGAAAAGTCCCTAGAAGGGGCTGATAAGAGACATACAGCTGAAGTTCATAGCTATTTTCTGATGGTCAGGGGTAAGAAAGGAAGAGCACTGTGTATGATCAGCTCTGATGTTCACAGCCCAACCTTACAACCGTTCTTTCAGGGGTTTCCCGTAAGGACACACCTGTATCATTATGCCTCATCCTTCTCTGACTTTGGCCTCCCTTTCTCAAGGCTTCCACTCAGCTCCATCATCTTCTCAGCTTTGCTTAACCATATTTTGCTCGCTTATGGTTCCGTCACACCTCCCCCTAACTCCTCACCTCGCTAATTTGAGGTCAGCTATCTTAAACGAAGGCAAGGCTGGGTTTTACCCTAAACTCATCCTTGAAAGAAACCAAATGTATTATTATTTCTTTTTTTGATGGAATTCCCCCGCATCCCGCCCAAAATCCAGTCGACTGCAGAGAGGGCACCGTTGGCGCTGGGCAGAGCTCGGGGATCGGAAACTCGTGATGTGCCGGGCAGGATCACTCGCTGGCGCCGAGCCCCCGGCGGCGGGGGTGTGGCCGCCGAGGCGCAGCCCAGCTGGCGGCCGCCGGGGCTGCCCCTTTGCCGCGCTTTGGCCGCACCTGTGCCCCCCGGGCGGGACGGACACCCCCGCGGCACAGCTGCCCCGCACCCCGCCCCGCCTGCGCAGCTCGGCCCCCGTGCGAGCGGGGCTCTGTGCCCGGCGAGGGGGAGGCCCGGCCGGGGTGGGGGGCGCTGGGGGGCGGCGCGGAGCGGTGCGGTGCGGTGCAGTGGGGTAGGGAGCGGTGCGGTGCTGTGCGGTGCGGAGCGGTGGGGTGGGGCGGGCCGGGCGGGATGCTCGGCGTCGCGGGGCACCCTGGGAGAATCCGCGGCCGGCCGGCATGGCGGCGGCGGGCGGCTGAGGGGCGGCGGTGGCGGCGGCGGCGGCGGCGGGGGGCGGCCATGGTGTCGCCGGCGGCGCGGCTGGTGGGGCAGGGCGTGTGGGCGGCGCTGACCGGGGGCTGGTACCACGACCCGGAGCAGGGCGCCTTCACCAACAGCTGCCACCTCTATCTGTGGCTGTTCCTGCTGACGCTGCCCATGGCCCTGCACCTGGTGAGAGCGGGGCGCGGGAGGGGAGGGGAGCGCAGCGCAGCGGGGTGGTGAGGGGTGGGAGCAGCAGCGGCGAGGGCGGGCTGGGAACTGACCCCCGGGGTGGGTGGGGGGGGCGGCTGGGAATGAGGTGTATTTGGGCTTTACCTGAGGGTTTTGTGTGTAGAGGTTAACGGGGTGAGCCCGCCAGGCGGGGCCGGACCCTTCGCCCTGCCGAAGGAGTTGGGTAGGGGTGCAGCGCTGGCCTCTGCAAGTGCTGAATGACCGTGCGGATTTTTGTTCAAAGCATGTCTTTTAGAGACAGGTGGGTTGTTTTTTTCCCCAGGTCTGCCCCAGTCTTACCTTCTGGGAAGGGTAAATAAATGGAAAAACCCGAATACCACGTAACTAATGTGCCTTGCTGAATGTCACTGGTGGATCACATGGCTTTTGGTGACACGCAGCTCCCTTTGTGCTGAAATTCAAACTTTGCAAATGAATAATAACTAGAGTTTGTTTGCCGGACTTATAGATTGTTTTCGTGTGTTTTCCTACAGTGTGAGAAAAGCTTAAAAGTACAGTTTGCTGGATCATCATCGCATCTGTTCTTTGGTGTGTCTCTCAGTGATTGTAGCTTGATGTTGCTTCTGTTGGAAACGGTTTCCATCCATTTGGCTCCTAGAGTGACTCAACTGAATTCTTAACCAAGTTCTGTACAAGTTTTCTTTGACTGAATGAAATTTCTGAATAGGTCTCTTCACCCTACGTGGTCCGATATTGGCCTGATTTCAAAAGCAAAGAGCATTTATGAATCCCTCTGCAATCCCAGTGGAAAGCGAATCTTGTATTTTTAAATGTAAATTGGTGTACTGTATTTTGTGGCATGAATTGCAGTGACTTCCTGTAGGGTTGTCTCCTGAAGGTAACGAACCAGGGTAACGATATGCTTTCTTCTGATTGATAGGGTCTGTTTCCCTTGCAAACCACCAAGAGTCTTGCATTGTAGGAGATACTATCCAAGTCATATGTGTGATTATAAAGGAAAAAAATTGAAGGTTAACTTTTTTCCCCAGTTTATGTAAGGATCTGAAAGGATATGTATTTCCTTGTGTGAAACTTCTGAACTAAAGGAAGAAGGCATGCAGAGTTGCACAAAAGAACACTGGAGTGTAGGTCAGAGCTAAGGTAAAAACAGGGCATTATTTAAAGGGAAGGGGAGAAAGCGTAATTTATCTACAGAACTCTCTTGGACGTCATCTTTGCCTATCTAGATGGACTTGCTTTTTCTGCAGAGTGGCTGGCTTTCTGATGAATCATCTGGTTAAATGCAGGACTTGTGTTCTTGAGCTATGGTATTGCTATGGGAATTTTTTGTCCTTGATAAGAAAAATGCATTTATTATGATGGCTACTTGAGAGTAATTATGTCCTTAAGTGTTTACTTGTTTTTAAGTGGCTTGTTTTTAAGGCTTTGTAAACTATGCAAGACAGCTATTCTTGCCACTTAGAATCTTGAACTTGCTTTTTAACTAAAGGTTTTCTTAAGGGAGTTTTGTTTATAATATTAAGTAATGTTTGGGGTAATATTTATGTTACATACTTGACAGCAATAATTTTGGATTCAGCTAAA
Source organism: Anabacerthia variegaticeps (assembly GCA_035583185.1). Taxonomy (NCBI): domain Eukaryota; kingdom Metazoa; phylum Chordata; class Aves; order Passeriformes; family Furnariidae; genus Anabacerthia; species Anabacerthia variegaticeps. Next base: position 43,466,582 of record JAWWEW010000112.1, on the reverse strand, counting down.
ATAGTCATTGGTGTTTCTTGGGCAAAGTCAAAACAGATCAGAGTACTAATTTTTAAATTTTTCTTTTGCTTCTGATAATCTTACAATTTTGTCAAAATCAGGAAGTCTCTCTGAAACAGTTTGTTTTGAATCAAATGGCAAAACTCATCCATCTGTTTTTAGATTTTTCACTCTGGCTCAGCAGAGGCGTGCTGACAGTAGCATCGAGAAGCTTAAAGTATCAAGTTGTTTCTGTTGTGTGGATCGAGGATTTCTTTTTCTAGCTTTGTCAGCATAGCTTACTTTGGTAGTAAGGATTCCTTTTTTAGCTTCCCTGCCTGTGAAAATACAGATCTGTGTTTTCATCTCTTTCTTTCTCATTTATCATTTGTACATTAAAAATGTGCATTGGATATTATTTGAAGCATCATTGCTGTTAAAATCAACTCTCAAAATTATAAGGAGACGTCTTCTAACCCTGCCACATCAACTCTCAGATTAAGAACTAAAGTTATCTCCTTCCACCAAACAGTCCAGGGTTCCTAGGTATTTGCACGTGAAAATAGTGGTAATTATTAGTATTCAGCCACTGGCCTGAATTCAGACCAAGTAAAACACCAGTGACACAGAGATGAGACTTCGGGAAATGCTCATACTATAGGTTGTTTTACAAGCCCCAAGGAAACGTGCATCCGCGTTTGGGTGAGTCCCCAGAATGGCATACTGAGCATTTCTTTTGCCTTTTGTTGGACAGGAAACCCTTGAACTTAGAGTGTTGTTACTTCTTACGCATTGGATCTTCAAATCGTGCTGTGATAGGAGAAGTACAACATGGCAGTATAAGGGTGTGGGCACATAAATTACTCAGCGGTAAACTGTAATAAAACTTGCAGTGTGTCAGCTGCTTCCAGTCCCACATGGCCACGTTTTACCCCACTCTATCTCTCTGTAAAAGTTATCTGTATATATAAATATATCTCCACAGCAGAGAAATAGGCTATACTGTACATAGTGTATTTATTGTGTGATAGGATGCACGCTTAGAACTAAAGGTACACCCCTGGAATGTTATTTGCTACCTGCTTTCCTGTGTTTTATACTGCATGACAGTTGGACATCTCTTAGTACTGATTCACCCTAATTAACATATAAATATTTATCTTTGGCCTCAGTGGTATATCTCCCACTCCTATCTCTGTGAGCCTGATGGTAGTGGCTGACTACATATTTGTTTGCTGGTTCCCTCATTTGTGTTCTGTAGCTCACCAAGACAGTGAGGCTCTGGGTGCAGCACTGCCTTGCTTTAGATGTCTGAGGGGCTCAAATGCTGGGTGGGATACGTCTGGGTCTAACCAACTAATTATTCAGCCCAATTTACAAGGTGTGGTATTTAGTTCAAAGGTTGCACGCCTTTGTATTAGGAAGTATATGCCTCAGCCACCTCTACCTTTGTGCTACTCAAATAACATTAGCAGGCATATGAAGGAAGGCGTGACTGTTCCTCTGGGAGCAATCTCTGGGCGGGCAGAACCCCAAGCGAAGGTGCTCTGTACTCAGTCAGGTCAACTCTGGTGCATTTGCAGTAGTAAGTTGGGCTACACTTGGAACACACCAGCCTGCAATTCTGTCTGTGACCCCATGCTATTCTGGTGCAGGGTACAACAACAGAAGCTACTGGAAAACAAAAAGTACATTATGGTGGAGTTTTTAATTGGGAAAGAGCAAAGAAAACTAGGGCTGCAGCTTCCACGGAAACCTGTGGGAAGTCATGAAGCCTGCTTTCTAATGAATTTTCATTTGAGGATTTTTTTTTTCTAGTTTCTAATAAGATGTCAGCTCAGTTGAAGCTTTTTCTTTCACTGGGTTGGTTGGCATCAAAAGGTCAGAGAGCTGTGTGGGTTCCTCTCATTAATGGAGGAGGTATCCTGCTGTGACCTTGTCCCAGTGGAGTGTATTCTCTCAAAGTGTGCTGAATAACTTTTTAATTCTTTGACTACTTTCAGCTGAGGGGATGGAGAGAGATGATGAATACACAGACACATGGTGTGATTATAAAACCTCATTTCCATAGTGAACCAAGCTAGTTATAACTATAGTGCATCAAAAGTGACCCTATCATCTAATCTCTCAGTGCTCTGTAACGTAGTTCCTCCTTAGCACAAGTGGATTTGATATTTTTACATATTTGTACCTGGGAACACTAGCTGCAGTAATGCAAGAGGCCTGATGCAGAAAATTGAGGGCTTTCCATTGTCAGCTTCATCTTTCTTCTAATTCTCATGTGGACAGGGAGCAACCTGCTGGCTTGTACTGCCCAGCTTGCCCCAAGGTTCAGAATATTAAGGATGCACTGGCCTTGTTATGCATTGACAGACTTGGTATTGTCAGCATGCATCAGACAGGTCTCAGACAGATGGACAGGGAGACCACAGGGTGGCTCAGGGCATGGCTCGGGTAGGTCTGGTCACAAGGAAGGGATGAGGACATGCAGCACTCAGCATTTGCTAAAACTGGCTCTCTTTTCCACTTAGAAATCTAGGAGCTTCCTTTGAGTCTCTCTTGGAGCATGCTCTATGCGCACAAAGACTGCACTACTGGAAGTCTATTTTTGTTGTGTCCTCTTGACATCATTCATAAAATATTTATTAAGCTTTATGAATGTCACCTATAAAGCACTTCTTTTCTAGTGGATCTTTCTGAGCTGTTATTTAATAACGAGCAGTCGATCGGTGCCTTTTAGTGTATAGTTGGAGAGATTCCTTAGAAGGTGAATAAATCTCTGTTAAACAAGTTATTACAGATAATTGGGTACCATTCTTTGTGAAACCAAGCAATTTCTAACTCGTTTTGCAAGAACATTAGTCATAAACCACAAATTCTTCAACTCATCCACCAAACCTTGTAGCCCAGGAACATGACCTTGCAAGTGGATCCTCTTTCTGGCCCAGATTCACGAAATGACTGAAGGGTATGCTGAGTGTCAGGATATACACAGTGCCATGAAGTACTCTTAACAGACTAAGCCTCAACTTGCAGAAAGTTGTGTCTGTCATATTAGGGATCATTAGTAAATACCTACATCCTAAATAGCTTCTCCACTTTTGTGCAACAGATTCTTTGTGTCTGAATCAGAATAGTAATAAAACAGGATTTGCCTGAAAATTTTTACATTTACATCTTGAGGGTATAAAGTCCCACTAAGCCAAAAGCAGGATCAGAATAGCAACCCACTTGCTTGTAGCAACACAGAAATTATTGAGCATGTTAATTTCAACATCAAGATAAATGCGGTGACTTGTTTTAAAGATGAAGTAAGCGTGCCTTGTTTCCTCCCCTTTACCTGTGTGATCAGCGTCATTTATTCATGAATCTGAAAAAATGACAGATTTAGTCTCAAAGTAAAGGCCATTCTTGAAAATTAACCTCAGTAGGCTTTTAGCAGATCCTGAGTATTGAAAATCTTCCATTTTGGTTTTGGTTTGTTGGGTTTTTTGTTGTTGCTGTTGTGCAGGGATATAGTAAAGCTCTGTCTGAAAAACCTAAAACTTGAGAAGAGATTGAACTCGCTGTGAGATTGCAGTTATATGATGAGAACACATAGGGATGTTCCATGACTATAATGACTAACTTTGGTGCTTCAGTTATAACTGCGAGTGCCCATTGCTATGAAATACCCTTTACTGTAAGGAAACGTTTATATATAAAAATGTTGTTAATATGTCATGTCTGTGAAAGAACTTAACAGGCTATAGTTGAGCCGTAATTAATTTTAGTGACTAGGAACTATGGTGCTCATTGCAGATCAGCAAACAGATCACAGACAGCTGGAAATGAACAATTATGTACTTTAGAAAAAGGATTCAAAGAGGTTGTGTCGTCGTTTAACCCCAGCTGGCAACTAAGCAGGGCAGCCAATTGCTCGCTTGTCCAGCCTAGGCCAGGGCAGGCTGCCTCTCCAAATGCGTTTTATTCATTTGTTTTGATTAGTCCTGACCAATTGAAATTCTTCAGTCATTAGAATACTTGGGAACATGTTGTGAGGTGTTCGAAAAAGGACATCAGACTACAGCATTTTACTGTTGAGTCATAACTGAGATACAGGGGAAGATGACAGACTTTTTCTGAAGGAGTTTCCGGTTAGTAGATAATTAATTAATATTTCATTTTTTGTTTCTATTTTCATAAGTTCATAGTTTAAGGAAGGCTGCAGCTACATGAACATGGGAATGCAGTATTTTTAAAAGTTTTATGAAGTTTGTCAATTGTGAGATTTGACTGATTTTTGATAATAAATAATATCCACAACTAATAGGAAAAAAAGAAAGAATAGAGCTTGTGAAATGGTTTGAAATTTGAAGAAACTCTTAGACCTTTTTTATGAGAACTCAATCTATAAAATGTACTGAAAAATTTTAACAGCATCTTCTCCAAGTAAACTATGTTATTATTATGTCTTTATAATTTCTTTCTGTAGGCTTTTCCAGCAAATGCAGTTACAGTTTTTGTGTACTGCAGCTTGGTGACAGTCTTCTTCACAGTAATAAAGGTGATCAGCTACCGTTTGCACCTTATGTTTGATAAAGGTGAAGTAGTTCAACAAAAGCTCTCAAGACAAAATGGAAGGCAATATAAAGAGGTTCAAAAAGGAGAAGTGGTTCAGTCTTCAAATTGTAGGTAAGCTTTTCACTGCATTTCTGGCACATTCTGTAAAATGGGTGAGTTTGCACTATGGTCCTACATAGCAGAAATATCTGTTGATTTCATGAAAATTGTGTGAGGATTGGCACTTTTAAAAGCCTGCTTTGTGCTTTTATATTCGGAGGCTGAAGCATAGCGATGATGAAGCAGGCACAGCTGCACCTGATTCAGAGGTGGAGCAGCAGCTGGGCACCATGAAGCCAATAAGAAAAGGCATGTGCTAGAGATCCTAAAAGATCCTGGAGAAAACCTGGGAAAAGTTTTCTGAGAAAGCCTCAAATGCTTGCTCTTTCCTCTTCCTGCTGTGCTTACCTGCTGGGAAGAGGCGAGGAAGTGGCACGTACCTGTTGGCAAAGAAAATGCTTTAATTTCACAGCTTTGGAAGCCTGAGCTCATGTTGCCTTTATGTGCTTGTGGTAACTTATCCATCTGATCACATCTAGATGTGTTAGTTGCTTTTCCCCCTCATGTTTTACTGTGACTTCTTGTGATGCTTCTGTGGTCCTGTTCATGAGGAAAGCTAGTACCACTTTTATTTCTCAGGGCCATTTGGTAGGTAGCTTCTCTGCTGGGGAGTCAAGTACTGTTTATCTTTGCTACAATCAGTCAGGCTGCTTTCAGGCTGTGATAGTATTAAAGGCAAAAATAGTATTGGACTGAAGATTAGCACTGGCATTTTCCAGATCTGTGTTTAGGTAGACTGTTCCACTGTACACTCTCTGAAATTAATGGAGGCCTTTCCTGCTGGTTTTTCAAGCCTGAGTCATAGAAACAAATGGAGCTGTCAAATGGCTTCTAGTGATCCCAAGTGTTAAAACAGATGTAAAAAATGCTGCAGTAGGGTACATCTAATAGTAACAGCAGCACAGAAATGTCCAAACAAAGCTTAAACCGAGTAGCTTTGTTAAAATTACCAGTCAAGCTTTAACAGAGAGTTCTGTATAAAAGAACTTTGAGTATTTTTTTTTGTGCATTTGCAATAGCTACTACTAAGTCTGTGCCACCTAAGTAATATCAGGATTATTTATGTACCTTTATGCTACTGCTCTTTGGTGTCTCTACACATGCACATCTATGTCACATTCCTGGCAGTGATATTGCTGGGAGTGTCAACAACTGACTACATTGAGACTTTTCTGAGAAATTCTTATGTGTGCTACTAATGGCACAAGGTTTTCATTTTAGATGGGGTTATACCTTTTAGTCTCTGTTTTGACTAAGAAGTAGAGGTAGAATCACTTAAAACTTGCATGTTAATTCAAATGACTATTCCTCCTAGGTTCATTTTTGAATGCACAACAATCTATTATTTATACTTGATCAGAAAATAGAGAACTTACTATTATTTTGAGTAGATGGATGATTTTTTTAAGCAGACCCTGGTGGTTGGCAGGTTGGTTAAACAAGTTTTTGAAGCCAGTTCACTATGAGAAAGAAAATTCTGGAAAGATGATTGAGATCCCCAGACAAATAATTTTGTAGTTTATATACAGCTGTAGGATTTTAAAAAGAAAAGTTTTTGGTGAAAAAAACCCCCATGAACAAACAGAATAGCCCAGTACCACATTTTCTGACATTTCTCTATAGTGATTTTCTGGTTGGTTTGGTGTTTTTTTTTAAATTAAATTTTTGTTGTGTTATGCCTGGGGAAAAAAGAACATTTGTAAGTTCTCATTAGTAAACCTTGTCCAAAAATACTTGCTTATGTCTATTGATAAGCTAGTAGTGGATAGTTTAATGCACCCACAAAGAAAGTGGTCAACAAATCTTATAACTTCCTTATAACATTTGAGATTAGTAATGAACGTATGTTTTCTTTGCCTAAATCAGAGCAAAAACTTTATTTTGTTGTCTAATGATTATATTAATACACATTGTGTTGCATTTCAAGTAGTTTTATGGGAAGCTTGTAAATAAACAGGCAGTTAGATCATCATTATGTATACAAGAACAAAAAAAGCAAAAATTGTGAGAGGAGTAACATTTGATTGTTATATGAGAAATGCCAAACAGTCTTTTTGTGCCAGTAAATCTGTGAGTATGTCAGGCAGGCTAAATGGCATTGTATATATACATAGGGAGTTTGAAGAGATGTCATTGCATTTCTCATAGCTCTACTTTGGATAACACCAGAATCATTTTATATTGAGGGAGTTTTTTCATTTATTTTTATCAAGTTGTCTTGGTGAGGAAGGACCTGCAAAAAGGGGTTACAGTATTTTCACAGCCCTATACTTTTATAATTGGAGGTGAAAGAAGTACCATCATTTCATTGTGCTGTGCTACTTTTTCCTATTTTGTTACTATTCCTCAACTACTTCCCAAAACACACTGTGATCCACTGGAGTAAGCAGCATTGCTTTATTTTTCATTTGCTTCCTTTTCAGCAATAACACGGGGGATAATGTCGTCGTTGAGACCAGCCAAAATGACTCTACCCAAACAATTCATGACAGTTCGAGGGTAGAGGCTCTGCACTCACAGAGCTCACCTGGAGCAGTGGTTAGTATGTGGTTTTCTGTAACAGTGTCTCCACTTTGTGCAGTCCATAGCTTACTACACAGAGTTTTGTATTGCCAGGTACTGATCACTTGAATGGTAGGTCTGCCCCAAGGAGTAAGGGTCATTCTGTGGAGCCACTAGGTATACAATTGCTGTCAGCCAGCCTTGTCCTAAAGGTTTGGGTTTGCAGAGCTCAAAGTGGTGTACATAGTTCTGTCCTTCTTGGGAGGGCTCTCTCTGCTCTAGAGATAGCAAATGGCCTTTGTAAATCTTGCCAGAAGCAACTAGTTTTTTTGGCTGCTTTGAAAGAACGAGGAGGTTAATGCAATCAGAGCAGCCTCTCGTTGCCTCTGAAGGGATCTGCTCCTGGAGCATTAATAATTTGGTTTTGTGTAACTAGACTTATGCTTATAAAATGAACCAAACACATCTCTTGAGTATTTAAACAAAGCATAAAAAACATTTCGATCTAGGAGATGTCTACAGAAATTTAAAAGTATGTGCGTGTGCGTTCCATGCCATTGGCTATGCTTTCTAAATCAATAGTGTATGGAGTGATGAAGGGGATGTATGCAAATGTTATTAAAGAAAACAATAGAAAAACCTCATGAGAAGATTGAAGAGTTAAGTATTCAAAAAATTAAGCAGAATAATGCTGTCTGTTTAATCTTGAGCTACTCCCTATGTATACTGTGATAAAATGTTTAATTATGTGATCCCATGCTATTTTTTTCTACAGGACTCCTGCCTCAGTCAGTGCAGAGGATGGTTAGTGATCTCTGAATAAGTGGCTATTTGATACTTCATTCTGTCTTCATATTCTTCCACGCACCTCCCCCCCCCCTTATTCCTATTTACTACAAATTATTCAAATCTTGGTCTGAAATCAGAACTATTTTCTCATTTCCTGGAGTGTTTTTACCCTTTTGTAGCATCTGTGTGATTCACAGACATTAATAGCTGTTTTGGTTTTTATTATGAGGTAAAATACTTTTTTGCCTTGTTTCTGTCCTAGTCTCCGGTATTCTGGTATTTGTCCATTCTGCAAACCTATTTCTTCTTGGGATCTCATCCTAGTCTCCCACTTCCAAATGTGTGGTTGAGTCTTGTTCAAATGAAGTCTCCTGTTCTTGATGGCAGGATACCATCATGAAATTTTAGAAAATAATGATTAACTCTTCCTGGTTTTGGTGCCTGTCAGTCACATGAATTTTTCCCCATGGCTTGAATTTTTCATTATGCACTAAGCTGTTGAATTTAGACTCCTGAAGTATTCCTCTGGAGTATTGTGTTTAGTTTTGAGCTTCTCAGTTAGTTCCCATGGACATTGGCCTGCTGACGAGAAACCAGCAGAGGCCACCAAGGTGATTGAGGAATGAGGTACTTGATGTATGAGGACAAGCAGATGGGATGTTTTAGCCTTTGTAAGGCTAAAACCTTCTGTAAGAGTAGAAGAAGCTGCCTTTGGCTTTCTCATAGTAAGATACACAGAAGGCTGAGCACACTCTTCTCAGAGGTGCCTGATGACAGGATAAGAAACAGTGGCTGCAACTTGCAGCCATGGAAAACTACAATCAGATCAATTAGATTTGATGTCTTATGTATGTTCTTGTTTCGCTTGTTAGGTTTTTTTTCCACCTACCAAGAGAGTGGTCAAATACTGGAAGAGGTTTTCCAGAGAAGTTGTGAAATCTCCATTTTTGGAGATTCTCAAGGCTCTGTTGGAGATGGCCCTGAGCAACCTGCTCAAACTGTACCTGCTTTGAGTGTGTGTGTATGGTCCAGGGGATTTGGACTAAATGACCTCCAAAGCTTTTTTGGAATCTAAATGATTCTATAATAATTTAATGTCCCTGTCCTCTAGTTTTCGTTTGAGAAATTGTTACCAAGGACTAGATACCAAACTTTTCATTCTAGTGCTTTGGAAACACATAGCTGGAAAAGTGGAAGAAATTAACACATTCTATTCCCTAATGATTAAAAAAAAATGTATCTGGATTAGGCACTGCAAAATGCTTTTCTGAAAAGAAAAATGGATCTTTCTTTTCCTTCCCAAACATCACACACGATTGCAGTGATGCAATTTGGAGCATGACTGTTCTATAACCATCTCCCTCACCCACCCCTTACATTTTGTGAAAGGTACATGTTCAAATTTCAGTAATATTAAGCAACTTAACCAATGCTGTAATTAACCTTTGATTAGATATCTATTGCACTGATAGTTGTTTTTTTTTCCCCAGCAGAATGTAATAAATGTCCATGCTAATCTCTTATGTTTCTTTTTATTTTTTCAGGATCTGCCAACACGGGAAACTATTGAAGATCTTAGAGGTATCTTAAAGGCTTTATAAATCCCTTTAACCTATTGTTCACTCATTGCTTGACGCAAAAAGTGTCAAAATGGCACAGAGGACCCCATGGCAGGTTCTGTTGTGCCTCACCTTAGGTGAAGAATTGAAGAGCTCAAGAGAACAAAATCTCAAGGGAATTGTAAGAGACTAAGCTTTCTCAGTTGTCAGCCAAGCTGTTTGGGATGCAGCCTTTTGATAAGCATGCAAGTAGCTCTCCGCGTTTTGATAAATGTAGATGAAAGAGCCTTGCTCCCACATTCTTGGGAAGCTCTGTGTTTCTGTAAAGCATTGAACTAGGAAGCTAACACTTGGATGGCATCTTAGAGCCCTTAAGCATCTTCTGACTGTAGTCTTCTGTTGTGATTGTTGAGCTTTAGCTCTGTCGAGTGTACTCCAGCACATCTACCTTTGCCTACAGGTCCCGTGACTGAGATATCTTAATATTTTAGTATATCTCCTTTTTGTTAAGGCTGATCACCATATCCTATGTGAGTGTTCAGCACTTGGAAAAAGAGATGCAGCAAGCCTGCAACACTGGCTTATTCTTTCTTTCATCTCTCCCTAAGTGGGGATAATTCTGTAAGACATTTTGGTTTTGATACTAGCTGCTTCTTGAGCTATTTTGATTATTTTAATTAAATAGACATGCTGCTGCCCTTGTCCTGACCTGGAAGGGTCCTAGCTTGCTATATAGTATTTCACATGTAGCTAACAAAAAAACTCCTTACTTAGGAACTGCTTTAATCAGCTACATCCTCTGTGCTTTTTTTTGCTCTGGATCAGATTTTGCAAGCTAAAGATCATACTTTAATAATGCATAGTGTTCATGTTTGTGAAAACTAACTTTCGTATATTTTTTGCTTAGGTGTTATGGTATTAGAAGACCAGGCTGCACCACCAGTTTCATCTACCTCACCCTGTATCGAAGGAGATATATTACCTGTTTATACAACCTCTGCTTCAGGTGCCACCACATCAGCAATAGTGACAAAACCAGCTGCTATGGAAACACTTTCTCGTAATGAAATAAATGAAAAAGGAGTGAATGAGCAGCCTTGTGGACAGCATGGATCCCAAGATATTCTTGTGGACAGAGATGTAGCTAAAAACTTCTCCAATATTTCTTCATCACAAGGTGATATTTTAAGGACTGGAGTTTCTTCAGAGCCATGGGACAGTGAAAATTCAGTTATTTCAGACCATTTGAGTAATCCTAAAAGCTACAAAAGAGAGGCATTGCCGGATGGATCACCACAGACAGGATTTACCAGTAACTGCCCACAGTGCAATGCTAGTGCAACCAAAGATCATGAGCACATGGAAAGTTCTTGCAATACTGGTAATACCCATGAGGACCTTGGTTGCTCGGACAGTGAGACTGCTGTTGCAGTTGTGGACAACTCACTGCCTGGAGACCAGCTATGTGAGCCCATTAAAATTGTTATTACAATGAGTACTACACCAAACACCACCCTCAGTGACCTACCGGGCTCTGTCCACTTAAATGCTCTGGAAACTGAGAGAACAAGCTCAGCCCTTGACTCTGGTATAGTTAGAGCAAGTTGGCGGAGTCAGCAAACTAGTGAACAGCTCAGAATCCCTGTTATCACTGTTGACCTGCCTGATGATGGTAAAGGTAAGGCTGGCCCAGAAGTTAGTGAAAGCGAAAGAACTCCAGAAATGTTAAGGGCAGAGCTGTCATCCAACCAGTGCTCTGGCTATGAATCGGGTGATGCAGTAAAGGAGCACAGCAACCCAGCAAATACACCTTTAGAAATTAACACTTGTTCAGATCCAAATCAGGAAAACGCTTCAGAAAACATCCAGACTGTAGATTTAACTTCTAAGGAAGACCTGCATAACCTAGACCCACAGTCCTGTAGAACTGCTCATGAAAAGAGACACATGCGGGTGTTGAGTGTAGACAGTGGGACAGATGTGCTTTTAAGTAAGAATTTCATGGAGGTATCTGACAAAGAAAAGACCTTACCAACTTCTAAATCAGATCTAGAAGCTAAAGAAGGACAGATGCCCAATGAATCTAACTTTCTAGAATTTGTCTCCCTCTTGGAATCCATTAATACCTCAAAGATGAAGACATCTAATCAATCCAGTGTCAAAACAGAAACGACAAAGGAAAATGGGCTTGTTGGAGGTATGCATGGCTTACAATTCTTTTGGAATAAAGATATTATGACTAGTTAGATTATTATAGCATCTTAGTTGGACATCTGCAGCAGGGAAAATTCCCAGAGGAAGACTGGTTTTGCTAGTAGGGCCAAGGTAAGGCTGGACTTGGTGGGACAAAGTGATTTAATGGAAGTGTGATAGTGTCAGCTGCAGTTCTTTCATGTTTTTATTTTATTAAAGATTTTCCTTTGGCAAACCTAATGATAACTTCAGCAGGAATTCAGTATGTATCTAGAATTCTGTATTAGTATGGTGTGCCTGAATTATTGGAATACCAAAACTATCTTGCAAAAATGTATATAGGTATAACATTACACCTGCCCTTGCCTGCCTTACCAGGTGCACACTGAAGAGTCGTCTGTCTCTAAGTATGTAGAAAGCTGCAATTGTCACTGGTGGTGGTTCAGCTTTTGGCTAATGCATATGTGCATGCATGCACATATTCCTAAACTTCCTGCATGGTTGTGGGTTGTCTAATAACTAAAAGAAAAAAGAAAAGGAGGGGAGGGAGGGAAATCGTGTCTTTGTTCTCCATAGAGGGTAGAGATTTGGTTTTCAGTTACTTAAAACTAAAATACTTGGGATTTAAGAAGGAAAGTTTGGGAGCTGTTTTCAATGAAAGCCACTGCTATTTTAATGAAAAATAGTATTTTCCTGTGCAAGTTGCTGATTAATCAAAAGGGCTTTACTTTAAAACACAAAAAAATCTTAATCGGCTAATTAAAAAATCTGTATACAGTACAATTTATAACTCTTTTATAGAAATATTTGGTTTTAATCAGCATTCTCATTGCTGTCACTGAACTCTGTGACCCTTTTCTGTTAGGAAGGACTGTCTTTTGTAGCGTGTCTAACAGCTCTCTAGGCAAAATTAGTAGGGCCATTTGAAGAGGACATGAGATACAGTGCAGTGAAGGCGTATACAATCTCAGGATACTTGCCAAATGATCAGCGTGATCAGTTTAGAAGATCTGGGCCAAAGTGAAATAAGGCAACATGTATCTTCCCGTTCTCCAAAGTGTTTGGTTTACTTTAGATCCTGTAGTCTATTTTAAGACAACGTAGTTTGCATGGGAGGGAAGAAATTTAATGGCACCCACAAACACAGCTTGGCACTCCGTTTTACCTGCTCCCCGAGCTCATTCCTGCAAGAACTTTCCATGACATGAAAAATGTACAACTGATTTAAAAGTTTGTCAGCTTTTTAAAAAACTAATGTGAAATCTGTACTTTCATATTGTTGAAAAAAAAAGTAGATTTATCTCCTCAATGTGTCATTTTCTTTTAGATTTCATTTACCTTTCACTCTGCCTTTCCTAAAGTCTGGCCTCTTGTCTGTCCTATCCAATGCATTAGACCCTTATCTCATTCCATCTTTCACTTGTGTCTGTTTTCTTTCCACTTTATATTTCTCGTTCCATGCTTTTTTCCCTCTGTTCATCCCTTCTCAGTTTAGCCACTCCTCTCCCGTGCATTCTCCTTGTTTGCTTTCCTCTTCATATTGGTTCTCTTTCATCTTTCCCTCTGTTCTTCCTAGCAATCCACACTTGGTTTTTTTCAGGTTTTCCACTCTGTTCAGCCTGCCTAAAGCTGTTGCCTCCCCACAGCTTGCATTTAGTTCTCCTGTACTCATCCTCCTCTCCGTGCCTTAGTCAAATTTTGCTCCTCCTAGACCTGCTGCCTCTCTTTTGGTCTATCTTACCCATCGCTCCCGCCTTCTCAGACTGTTTATTCTTCAGAGCAGTTTCTCTCCTGCTCTATCGGGTTTATCAGCCTGCCTGGCTGGCTCCAGTCTATGCTCCATGGTTGCCCAACATAAATGCTGAGCAATCCCTGCTTCTCACCAGAGCGTGCTGAGCCCAGAGAGCCTGCTGGGTCTCCAAGGTGCAGGGTCAGCTGTCTGTGCAGCAGCATGCAGCAATACGAGGGGTGTAGCAAGTAGATTGTGGGGTTTTTCCATGTTCTTCCATTATAAAAAAGAACCATTTACACAATAATTTTACTTCAGTATGATGTGACTTTGCTACAAAATGATAAAAATTTCAGAAAAGTTTAGAAAAAAAATAAAGTGTGCAGCTAATCTGGAAAGGGTTTTCAGACATGTACGCTCAGATAATATGAACAAGAAAGGTTGCTGCATAAAAGAAAGCAATGAGTGATCAAAATAAGTCAGAGTCAGATTTCATAGTGACCAAAAAGACTCAACCCCAAACCTCAAACTTTATTAATATATTTGTAGTTATTGTGCTTTAGATCTGGCAAGCAAGATTCTTCTTGCTAGAATATGAGATCCTGAGGAAAAAAAGGATTCTGCTCTTCCCTTAAACCAGGCTCTTAGTGACTTGAACTGAATTTCGTAGCATCATAGAATGGTTTGGACTGGAAGAGACCTTAATGATTTTCTAGTTCCAAACCCCTGCCATGGACAGGAATACCATCTACTAAGCCAGAGTGCACGAAGCCTTGTTCAGCCTCGCCTTGAACACTTCCAAGGATGGCACAGCTTCTCCGGGCAGCCTGTTCCAGTGCCTCACCACCCTCACAGTAAATAATTTATTCGTAATGTCTAATCTAAATTCTTCCTACTTTCCTATTTTCTTAAATCTCTACTTTTACGAGATGGTGAAGTTGAGCTGCATACATGTATAATTAAACATCCCTGCTTGTTTCCACTGTGGGCCCTGCAAGTGTCGCGTTGAAACAGTAGCAGGACTGGGAAGGGGGATTCCTGCAGAAGCAGAGATGGTGGCTGTGGCTCTTGCACCTTGGACTGGTGCTGTGGGAAAAAGGAGATTCAATCTGAACTCCCTCAGCTTGGGGGAGGTAGTTCAAAGGCAGTTATTTTTAAGAGCAAGTAGGCTTTGTTTTCTAGCCTAGTCAGAACATGCTGTTTGCTAAAATAAATTACTGTCATTACTGGCAGCTTCCCCACAGCAAGACTGAATTTTAGGAATGAGAAAGCCTTTAATTTGTTTATAACTTTGCAATTGCCAATATGCTTTAAGAAAATAGCATCTTGGAACAGATCTGAATAAACATTATTCCCACATTAAAGTGGCTGTCCAAAAAAAAAAAAAGTTTGTGTGAATACAGAAGTCAAGCTATGCACCAGTTGTTTTGAGGGAGGAGATTAGTTCTGTTTGTTTTTTTCTGTTCTTTTAACCTTACAAACTGTCTAATTGCCAAAGTTAAAAATAAGTGTCTGGTCCAAATGAGAATGAAATGCACCCCACAAAGGTGTTTATTAAGCAAAGTGAGAAATGTGGGCAAATTCCTGGAAAGCTGGATACTCAGAGCTGTGCATAAGAAAGTTGATATTTTGTATAATTAGGAGAAAGTGTGGAAATGTGCTTATCAGAACAGTCTTGCAAGTGAGTGAATGTCACAGATGGGATCTTTGTTACAGGTGGTCCCTCACAGAACTTGTGAGTTATGTGGAAACAGAGGAGTTGCTATCCTGACCATGTAAGCCTTCACTGTAGACAGCTTGGTAAAATACAGTACAAGAAAATGAAAACCTTGCTGTATACTGCTAAGGGTGCCAGATATAATGTGTTAAAATATAGGACATAAAAGCTCTAAGAGCTGTTCTATAGCCACTCGACATCTTCTAGATTGTGAGAAAGTAGCACTGCTACTGTTGCTAAAAATGACTTTCAGACCAGTGTCCTTTCAGTTTTGAATCCTACTTGTACCACCCACGTAATGAAAGTGTATTGAAGGGCAACTGCAAATTTCCTTCGCTCATTGAGAAGTGTGAGGAAAGCTGGGTTTATGGGTTGTTCTGGGTCCCTCTGATGTGTCTTGAGCTAAGTAAGAGCATTCTGCATCAGACTTACGCAGGGCAAAACCTCCTGTATGTCCCCTCTGGCACAGCTGGCTTCTAATCTAGGACAGGCAATATTATCAGCCAGGGAGCAAAGCCTGCCACGGGAGTGGTGCGGACTGGTGTGGGAGAAACTAAACCAGGACTGCATGGCCTGAATTTAGTTGTTTTGCAGGCTCTTTTTAGAAAAGGTACTCATCATTCTGGGCAGAGCACAAACCACAACCTCGAGTGAGTTTTTCTGGATCGCAAGCAATTACTCTTCTATAAAAAACTAAAACATACTCCTGTGGATATTTTTAGACTGCTCTTTTTTTTTGTATCCTTTTTTTCTTTTCCCTTTGCATATGAGAAAGAAGGCTATCACTTGCCACGTAGTCATGGGGAAGGGGGATCTTGTGCACTGAGTCACTGGTCCAGGTGACAGTCATGGTGGGAGGTGGCAGGAGGGCAGTTTGCTGGCAGGTGGGTAGCACCTGTGGCAGAGTGCCTGTGTGTCATCCCTTACTCTTGTGCTGGACATGGCATTTGATGTTCCTCTTGGAATGTAGAGGAAATGGTGTGCAGAACTCACTTCTCTAAATCTGATACTCAATGTGTAAGGCTTGATGGGTTGAAACTTTAAAATTTCAGCCTTTAAATTGAAGAGGCAACAATATGTTTGATGACAAGTCTGATGCCTGCAAAGAAATAATGGGGTTATTTCAGAGGTCTGTATTCTGATGTAATTGGTAAGGTATAATGATTAGACCGCATATTCCCAGCTCTGCTGCTGACCTAGGAGATTGTTTTGAGCAAGTCACTTCCTGTAAAGGGTACAATGACTATTGGTAGTTTTTCCTGTTCCTTCAGGATTAATGTGGTAATTAATCCTGATTAATGGATGTGCTTCTTCAGTGCCCATGCTGAACTTCTATAGCAATACTTGGAATGTATGATGTTCTCTGGGCACTCCTGTTGTTTGGTGGATGACAGCTTTAATGTCAGTTTTTTCTTTTAATGTATTTGTGGCATTAAAAGTGAATTTGGGCTGAGAATAAAGTACATAAGATAGATGTTTCTGCTAAAACAGTTGGTGAAGAAAGGGTTGAGAATATCGTTAGGACATTCTCCAGATATATGAGTGGGGCAGTGCAAAACTTCTAGAATTTTTGTTTCACATTGGTACTAACAAAAGCATCGAGCAATTTGAAATCAATTATTTCTGTGGCCAAACAGACAAAAACATATTTTAAAGTGAAACTTGCTGTTTGGGAGCATAATGTTGTGGAATAAAGTGGATTCTGTAGCAAAGCAATTAATGAACAGAAGAGGGAGAGGCTTAATTAGCTTAATTCTGCTTGACCAGATTTCAAACCAGATGGCGTCTGAAATTATGACAGCAGTGGTATTTTAATCTGCAGGAGTGAGTTCTGAAGATTGGGATAGGGGCATGTAAGTAAAAGATGAGGAAGAAGGTTTGAAACATTGGTAAGGGACCACAAAATAGTAAAAATGTTTTGGAGAAAAGTGACAGAGCAATAAAATAATAAAATTTCATTCTAATTACCTAATCATAAGACAGCTTTAAAGTTGAGATACACTGGTAGTTGGTTATTTTGATTATTGTAGAATGGTTGGGATTGGAATGGACCTTAATAAAGATCATCTAGTTCCAAACCCCTACCATGGGCAGGAGCATCTTCCACTAGACGAGTTTGCTGAGGGCCGCATCCAACCTGGCCTTGAACACTTTTAGAGATGAGAAATCCATAACTTCCCTGGGCAGGCTGTTCCAGTGCTTCGCCACTTTCACAGTCAAGAGTTTCTTCTGAATAGCCAATCTAAACCTGCACTCTTTCTGTTTAAAGCCATTCCCCTTTGTTCTATCATTACATACCCTTGTAAAAAGTCCTCCTTCAGATTTCTTGTAGTCCCTCTTCAGGCACTGAAAAGCTATAATTAGGTCGTCCTGGAGCCTTCTACAGGCTGAAATCTTAGCCAACTCAGTGTATATTTCATCCCTCAGATCATCTTTGTGGTCCTCCTCTCTATTCACTGTATTTACATATGTGCAAAGACTGCTCCATTTCAACTGTAAAACTGTTTTCAACATCTTCCCTGTGCCAACCAAAGGTTTGACTATAAAGATGATTTGGGATGCCTAAAATGTGTTCTATAAATGAAAAAGTTACTTGGCAAAGGAAGTTTTGGTAGTGTAACTGCATGTAACTTGGAGCTCATTTGTCAGCACTGAGATGTTATACTTCTAAATAGTATTGCTATGCTGTTAAAAGTCTTCAGTGCAGACAAAAATGTTTACAGGAAATATACTCATATGGGACATATAAGAAATGTTCATCTTGATAAATATTTTACCAGGACAACTTAAGGATATATCTTGTGCTCAACCAAAATATGAAAATGGTGTACAGACTGAAACTTGGCTGTTTGTCCAGGACTCTTCTGAATCACCCTGCCCCAAGACTGATTTAGCCATGAGTCCTGATAGTTACACCTCACATGTCTGAGTCACATGGCATATAATTTCCAGATAAATTATGCAGTTGTTGCAGAACCTGGGTCTAAGCTTGGAGCTTCTGTGAGCCCAGTTGTTTGTACATTGGAGATATGTGGAGCAATGGATCAGGATAAATGGCTCTGTTAGGGGACCACAGGGAAGGTGCAAGTACCATGTTGTCCTTTTTATTCTGCTCTTGCTCTTGTAAGAGGTTTTTCCTAAAACTTGAACTTTGCCAGCACAATTCCCATGCAAGGAGCGTATGGTGACGTGTAGCCGATTACATACCCTGGCAGGACACTCCTAGTCTAGACACCTCTATCTCCATTTACATACTGAAGGTGTAAGTCATTCGGAAAAAGATGAGTAATAATCATGAAAACCAGTCACAAACCCATCATGGCCCAGCTTTCCAGTGCTGGAAGTACTCACCATAGTGTTTTGGCATGTAAGGAGCATTATGTTTAGGTTTTTATTATTATGGCTCTTTACTGCAGCGGGAAAAAGAAGTCTGCAAGGGTTGTGGTTTGGAATGGAAAAGAGAGAGGCATTTTCTAAAACCACTAGATAATCAAATTTAAAAAATCTTTTTAATTGTTCCAACCCTAGACCTGGTTTGGGGCAATATGGGACCAATTAGATTATTAAAACCACAGTTTCTGATCTCTATCAATTGTTCTTACAGCTTGAACAGCCCAGGCCTTCAAGAAGGTGATTTTGATTAGGTTCCTGTGGTTCCATCACCTCCCACAGTTATAGTTACTTTTTTTTTTTTCCCCTAAATGGAAGAAAGTATATCTGGAAGACCTATTGAATGATGCCTCTGTATGCAACAGATACAAAATATTTCCCTAAATCTAACTTGCACTCATTTCACTGTATTTATTGCACAGAATCAGGATCCTTGGTTTTCATGTGCTATAGGAAGAGAGCAGGAGACTTGAAAGACTGGCAGTGTTGTAGTGAGATCCCTTTTTTTCTCCTCCATGTGGAAGCTGAAGGAATACTGCTGTTCCAAGCAAGAATTACATGGTATCTTTATCTCTGCTGCCCTCTTGCTTCTGGCATCTGGACTATTGAGTGTCTGGGGTCCCACTGAGACTCTTTAGGCTGGATCCTTCTTCTTGTGCTTCACATTAAAGGCTGAGATCTGCAGGGACAAGATGTGGTGGTACAATTAAAGTTGTTCTTATGTTTCTGGATGCTGCCCCCTTCTCCCATTCCCCTCCAAAAAAAAACGTGAGTGAAGTGTCTGCAGTGAAGAGTGGTTATGTGGGAGTGTCTGAGGCTTTATTGTAGTAGAGAGGTGTGTCCTGCAAATTGAAGCTGGTTTTGAAATGTCTTAGCTTCTCAAGGTAGGTTTGTTTATAGAAGTAATTTGTTAGTAGATCAGCTGATACAGTTGGAGGAAAACAAGACAGATGATCTGGAAGGTCTGCATATCCAAAGGATTGTTTACTTTTTTCAATTCCATCAGTTGACCTAATAAAAGGTCTAACATCTCTGTACAGGCCTTGAATCTGTTTTATCCTTAAACTGTCTTAGCTATGACACCACTATTTCTTGACTGGTGACTCTTGCAGGTTAGATTCAGCCAGTCACCAGTGGTGTCCCCCAGGGATCAGTGTTGGGTCCAGTCCTGTTTAATATCTTTATTGATGATCTGAATGAGAGGATTGAGTCTACCACTAGCAAATTTGCAGATGACACCAAGTTGAGGGGGAGTGTTACTCTGCTGGAGGGAAGAGGGCTCACCCGAGGCATCTGGACCAGCTGGATAGATGAGCTGAATCCAAGGGCATGAGGCTCAACAACACCAAGTGCCGGATCCTTCACTTAGGCCACAACAACCCCCTGCAGCGCTACAGGCTGGGGACAGAGTGGCTGGGTGGTGTCCAGGCAGAAAGGGAGCTGGGGGTACTGATTGACAGGAAGCTCAACATGATCTAGCAGTGTGCCCAGGTGGCCAAGAAGGCCAATGGCATCCTGGCTCATATCAACGATAGTGTGGCCAGCAGGACTAGGGCAGTGATTGTCCCCCTGTACTTGGCACTGGTGGGGCCACACCTCAAATTCTATGTTTAGTTCTGGGCCCCTCAATTTAGGAAGGACATTGAGGTGTTGGAGTGTGTCCAAAGAAAGGCAGTGAGTGTGATGAAGAGACTGGAGCACAAGTCCTATGAGGAATGACTAAGCCTGGAGAGGAGGAGGCTCAGAGGAGACCTTATCACTCTCTACAACTCCCTGAAAGGAGGTTGTAGCCAGGTGGGGATTGATCTCTTCTCCCAACCAACCAGCTATAGGACAAGAGGATATAGTCTTAAGCTACGCCAGGGGAGATTAGGCTAGACATTAGGAAGATGTTCTTCACAGAAAAAGTGATTGGGCATTAGAATGAGGTGCCTAGGGAGGTGGTGAATTCACCATCCCTGGAGATGTTAAAGAAAAGGCTGGATGTGGCACTTGGTGCCCTGGTCTAGTAGGCAAGGTGGTGTTATGTCAAAGGCTGGACTCGAGGATCTCAGTGATTGTTTCCAACCTAGTTGATTCTGTGAACGGTAATTGTAAGAAATAGGATTTAGAAAGTGATGAGATATGTGGTTTAACAACTGGAATTTTCTGTGTGGGGGAATTTCTGTAGTTTTTTCCTTCATTAAATTTCTAACATGTTTAAACAGCAGATATTACAAGAAGTCTGGGTGAGAATGTTTCAATACACCTTGCTTAATGCAAAAGGCTGCAGGATTTAATGAGGCATCTCCAACAAGCACCACAAAAAAACTTTTCAGTTTAAACCGAAAGAATTTAATTGCACAACTGCGCAAGGTGCTGATGAAATCACCTAGTTGCCCTTTAAAATCCTAACAGAGAATTTTTTTTAGTTTATAGACAAAACACAGTTGCAAAATGTTTCATTGTTTATCATAAACATTAGTAACTAAAAGAGGCTTCTGCTTGAAAGTTGCCACATTATTTTTCAAGCATAGGAAAATCTACTGTGAAATTTTTTTGACAGTTTGTCCTGCACCAAGTGTGTGGCCAATGGGGAAGAGGGATTAGGCAGCTACCTTCTATCCTGTCCTATTTTCTTTGAAGATGTTGCTTTCCCTTTTTCTGAAAGGGGAATGGGCCAGTGCTTCTGCTTTTCCACTGCCAGTATACACAGCTTGGGAACAAATTACAGCCCCTAGGGAAGCAGCCTCTTACCATTCTAGGTAAGGAACAGATTGCTTCCCTCTGAAACAATAGGAGAAGCAAAGCAGAAATTCTCTCATTTGTTCTATGCTTCACACAGTGTATTCTTGAAACAACTCAATTCATGTGGCCTCCTCAGATCAGAGTACCTCATCCAGATTTCCGTGGTTGTATTATTTAAAGGAACTGTGATGTTTTCCATAAAACCAGGAAGTACAGCAGTGTTTTAGATTTTCTTTTTTAGATGCTCTTGTTCAGTAGTTAATGAATGAAACTCTTGAAAGTCATCCGCGGAGAGTGGCTCCACTTCACTGCCCTGTTTTCCAGATAGCCAGATGACGGAGAGAAAAGAAGAAATGACGGGAACAGAAAAGCACTGTGAGCAACTTCCTAAACAGGAAAGATCAGATGTACAAAGCCAAGATCGTGCTAGTACTAGTCCGGTGCTACCAGAGTCTGCCAAATTTGCAGCACTGTAAGGCCAGTTTACTTTACAATTTTGTACTTCAAAGATATGATGTAAGCTGTTTTGTTTCACTGAGTAGAAATGACATAAACTTTTAATTAACCTCTCTTTCTTTCTGTTTTATTGAGAACAAGAAAAAAGTTCCTCATAGTAGTTTTGAAACATTTTTGTGTCAAGTTACCAGGGCAGCAGGCAAAGGCAGATAATCTACCGGGTAACTTCTCAGCAAGACAGTTCTGTCTTGCAAGTAATAAGCGGACCTGAGGCATCTGTGCAAGATGAGCTCTCCGTGGATGCAATGCACGTGTTCATAGATGAAAATGGTAAGATTATGTAGTTGGGATAATTACAATGCATGATAAAATTGCTAAAGAAACAAAGCAGTAGATACTTTGGTTTTCTGCCAGTTCCTCCTGGCCCTGGTTGCAGCCTGCAGCCACTGGCATGCTGTGGGGCAAAGGGCAGCAGCTGCCAGTGGGGCAGATGGCATGGCCTCTGGGTCAGTGAGCAGTGACCCTTCACTTTGTGCTGTGTGTGTGAGCAGGGAGTAGCAGCAGCTACACTTCTAGCAGAACGTTTTGCTGCTTTGTGCCTTCTGACCTTCACCTTTGTGAATGGAAAGAGGAAAAGTTGATGATTTCGCATTTTACAATGAACTTACATTGATCGATGGCCTTTGCGTTTAATTTACTTGCCTTTTAAATTTTCACTGTAACTTCTGTGTTTGGATTTGTCTCAGGTTTTCAGTTGTTCAAATGTTAATTCACTTTCTAAAAATCTAAAAATAAGACTAGTGCACAGACTGAGAACTATGTTTATAAATATGCCTGACCTAAAATGTATTTTTTATAAATTTTTTGTGTAAAATTATCATATCACTGAACTGATTTTATTTTTCCTCTGTATTTTCTAAAGGGGAAATTAGATCCTGCTATTTAAAAGCTGGCTGTCAGAAGGAAGGAAATTTTAGACATCAGCTATCAAATTGTGATTGTGTGTCAAATGCTCAGTAAGTAAGCCCTTATTTTTAGAAATGTTAAGACTTGTCATTGCTAGAAACTATGAAACTGTAGATGTGAAAGATGCACATCAACGGTAGTGTTGGAGAATAGATGTGCTAACCTCTTCTAAAGAAGTCCAAGCATGAATTTTTGTTTTTTGTTTTCTGCTGAGACAGTGACACGTTTATAAGAATACTGAAAAGAAAAAGTGAAAGTGAAAACCAGAACTATGCACTGTGCTTTCATTACTTTCTAGGAACTGCCAAAATCAAATGTAGAGATTATAAGATTGTATATTAAACAAACTAAGTGGGACTGTTACCAGCTGTTCTCTAAACTGTGTCTTGTTTGCTTTCCATACCTGTTGGGTCATTTGAAGATTTTTAGTGCTGTGTCAGTATCAATCACCGCCAGTGCTTCATGCAGGTTCTAGCAGCAGAGCTTTTAAACTTGCATTTAATCCCTGATGATAGTTTGGCACTCTGATAAGGTATCCATTTTTCAAAGGTCTTTCTGGAGTGATCCACACAAATCCCATATTCATTACTGTCGTCTCCACACTCTTCTATGTAATCTGTTGTTTGCATATCTGTAAAAAGAATTTTAAATATTCAGAAGTATTTTTATTAAATAATTTTGGTTTTCATACTGTTTTACAGCATTTGGAGAAGTTGACTGAGGAAGTGAAAATGGTCTTGATTAGTAGCAAATACTGTTCTTCAAGTGTTTGGCTTTCAGTGGAGACTTGAAAAACTTCAGACCGTGTTAAAAACTGTTAGCATTTCAGATAGAATATTGTTACAAGAAACATGAGAATAATGCTTTTATTTATCAATGGGCAAAGAGTAAAAAAAAAATAAATTTTTTGAGTTCATCTGCAGTAGAAATGTTCTGTCTTTAGCAACATAAAAAAACCCAACTTGGTGGAGTTCAGTTTTGATCTAAAAAAATAAAACATTTTACTTTGGTGCCATGTAACTCTTGCAAATCTTTGTTTCACCTTGCACAGAATACTTTTCTCCTGCCCCTTCTTATAACTATGAACTTGAATCTGTCCTAAATTCAGAAATAGTTTTCTGTCCCTTGACTTTTATCAGGTAATTTGTTATTAATCAAAGGAAGGACAATCTTCCTTCTCAAATAAGAAATCATGCTGAATCTGCTTGTGCTAGATGCTTATTAACATCTGTCTTCCTATGCTAAGTGCTGTTTTTTAGTTTGTGGTTTGCAGACCTCTAGGGATGTGACTTATTTTTAAGGGGTCTGCTAAACCTTGCTAACAAAAGCAAGTTCAGATATACTTTGCAGGCATTCATGTGCATGTAATTTCTAAAGATTAGCACCTGTGTTGGAAATCTCAGGGTATAGTGACAGTTCAGGCTGGGGAATAGAACAGATCACTGAAGATGTGCGAGTTCCCAGGACTTTTTCTTGATGAGAGTGAATGAGAAGACAAAACTCAAGAGCTTTTCCAATAGCAGAGTGGTATGAAGGAAAGTGCAAAGCAGAAGCTAATATGAAAAATAAGGAAAGGGAGCAGGGAAGCATTAAATGTGCTTAATTTGGTTTTTGCAGTTTGTTATATGTTTAGGCCAGAGGGATTAGTGAGAGCTGTTTGTTCAGTGGGCAGTTTCTACCACCTGCACATAGATTAATGGTAGGATGAGATGGAAGTAGGTTTTGGTTTTCCTTCAGGTGTTCACTATCAAGTAATTTTGTATTTAGACGATACAGAAAACTTACAGCTTGTAGAGAATAGAGGGGAAAACATGCTTTAAGAGCAGTCCAGGGGCAAGGCATTTTTCCTTCCCCTTTTCCCCGTTCCAGCCTGCAGGCTTGCACATTACTTATGTCATGTTACTTTCTTACCCATAGTTAAAGGTAAACCAAACAATCACCATTATTAACTAATGGTATTTTTAGTACTGACAAAAAAGGCAAATAGAGTAAAACAAAGCATAAGGCGTAATCAATAACTGCTTCACTTAGTCTCTTCTGCGTGTCTGTCTGTGGAGAGTCCTTGACAGAAATTATTCCCTTGAGGGTGAGCCCATCTCTAGTAGAGATGCTCATTATAAGAGTAATTCATACCAACAGGAGATGCTGCTGTTAAGAAAGGATATTAGAAAAGAGACAGGGAAAGCACCTCAGAGATGAATTTGGCTTATCTTGCAGTCCATCTGAAAGTTAACTAGGGAGAAGACAATGACTTTGACAGTACTTCCTCATGAGCAATTGAGACAGTGCAGAAACAACCAACAGCTTTAGGCCTGGTGTCTGAATTTATCAATGAGCCATCCAAATTAGATTTTATGAGGTCAAAGGATGCAGGAGAAAATTAATGCCTGGACATAGATAGCATTCTCCTTGAATAGTAGGGATAGGGTTTTGATCTTGGGGAGCCCAGATTTCAGAATAAGCCCAGAGATACATAGATTTGCAGTAGATGTATATGAGCTGTTAAAATACTTTTCACCAATCATGCTTGTTTTATACTGTTAAATGAATTTGTTCCTAAAGGAAAACGTCAAACTGAGTTGAGCCAGTGGAGTAACTATGCAGATTTGAATAGGCTGTGCCATGATGTACTTCTTTATGAGGAGAATTGGCCCAGACAGAGGATGGCAAGAGGCCTCTTGCTTTGGGGGTATTGTTGGGAAAGGCAGCAAACCAGTTGCTTGTGTGCTGGGAGCTGTGACCCTTCTGGGTAACACAGCAGTTGTGAAAGGGGAAGGAATTTTGGCTGGAGAGGCTATGAACTCTGGCTGGTTTGTCAAGACTAAGGTAATGGCCTTATGGAATGGTCATAGGTAACTACCTTTTAACTAACTTATGCAAAACTGAAGAAGGTATTTAAATATTACTCAAAAGAAGCCATTAAAGAAAGCCTTGAGGCAGACTAACTCATGTTTAATGATCTTAAATTCAAATTATAACTTGCTATTTCTGTCTGTTGAGTCCTACTATTGTCTGCTCCATTAATAAAGTCTTAACCTGTATGGCATTTTGCATCAGATTATCAGGATCTGAAATTAAAGTAGTATTTCTATGGCATGTAAACATTTAATCTTCTTGGCATGGATTCTGATAATTTCTCACAAATAATGCAAAATTTTAACAATGCCACTCTACCACAGAAGTGAGGATGTGTTATGGTGTTATTTTTGGTCTTTGCTTTTGCGTGCTTCCTGCCCTTCCTTTGCTTGTGAATGAGTGGGTGAACAACAATGGGTTACAATGTGCCAGAGAAAACACATGTCCAGGTTTAAAGGAGTCTGTGATTCCTTCCTTCAGAGGCTTCTTCACATTGCAAGCAATACTGTTAAAGGGAATTACACTTTGTCTTGTCAAATATTGGTGGTCCATCACCTCTTTTTGGCTCTGCAGTGTTGCAAGGTTATCTTTGGAGTATTCTTCAGTTTTTCAGTTTTAATATATATTCCACCTGTTTCTATTTTTTTATCTTTGTTTGTTTAGTTTTATTGTTGGCTTTTTCAACTATAGTAGTTGTCCTAATGAAATATATTACCTCTACTTGCAGTCCTTGTCCTGGGAGATGTTCAGAGCTTCTTAAATGTAGTATAAATACTTTTTTATTTATAATTTCCAAAATGATCCCTTAATTCTGCCAAAGTTACTGAGAATGAGAATTTTTTTTCAGATTGTCTCTGTATTTGTCTCTTGCCGAATTGTCTCTCAGTGGCCTAGCACTGTGGCTTTTAAAACATTTAAAGACTTAGCCAAGTTAAATTTCAAGGAGGTTTTTATGTTGTATTGATCACCAAAACCAGATAATTGCTTTTCCATCTTAACCTCCACATTGGTGGGAGATCCTTGTCACTGAGTGTAAGTTATTTAAACATTGTCAGGAAGCTAGTCAATTGCCCAGGTATTGTTCGTGTAATTATCCTGACCCCACTTTTGGCTGTTGTCTTGCCAGCAACACCTCTTGCCAGCAGTCCCTGTGGAATGGGTTCCCTATTGAGATAATTGACTCTAAATTTGATGCTTCCATTACCCTGCCGAGTTCACCTCTAGCCGGTAATTGCCTTATGAGAGGCTTTGACAAGACAAAGTGTAAACTGTATTCTCAGCTCCTGGATTATGCTAGAAATTAGTACAGAAAAACCATTTGAATCTGTTTTGGAGTGAAATTGGCAATGGCTTTCTCAGCCATTCTCCCAGCCCCTTGCATTAAGTTCTTTACCAGCCTTTGTCTCTCTTACAGTGAATCCTTATGTTTCTATGCTGTGTGTTTTGAGTATGTGCTTGGCTTCTGGGAAGACAGATAAGGGTAAGAGAGTTCCCATTGTGTTCCCATTTGTGCTGGGTATAAGCCTGAACTGCCTTTTGGCATGGTTAGTTTGACTTCTCACAAAATGGCCTCTAAGTTTTCATCTTATCTGTGTAGAACAGTTCCTATTTCAAGTTAAAGTTCATTTAAGATTGGTTATACAAAGTAAAACCCATGAGCACTGATAAGAACACATCCTTAAAAAAATGAGCTGAAAGGATGTATAAGTTAGAGCATTATTGGAAGTATATAGCTGTTTTCTGGATTCAGGTAATGTTAGTAAGTATCTTAAAAATAAGAAGGTGTCACTCTGACATACCTTTTCTGTCACTCTGTGACAGACAGCAGATCTTTGTTTCTTTATCTTGAATGTCTCTTGTAATTAAATAACTCAGATAATTTTGATAAGCAACCAAAAAGATACATGTGATCTATGATGTTGTCTTTGTTCATAAATATCTGTGAAAGCATAACCCCCTAAATTATGTTATATATATTATAACATATAATAGTATAATGGTTTTGTATGAGTTGCATGATCTGTCCCCAGTACAGAGGCTAAAAGAGTCAGAAAGTATATATCAATGCCACTATATAAATTTAACAGCAATCATATTTTGTGCATACTTGCTGTACAAGAGTAATGTTTTTTAATGTTTAACTGCTTTTCTAAATGTGCTTTCTTTGCATATTGGTGTTCTTGTTTAGAAGGCTGAGCACCTTCAGCATGTGTGTACATAAATATTGAAGAAAAGCATATCATTACTTGATGCCTCTCAGTAGTGTAGCTGTCCTCAATATGTATATAAGAACTGCTGTTCTTCCAAATTATTTGAATATAAGAGGTTGATCCATAGGAAGACTGTCCTTCCTGGTTTCACATCTATGAAAAACTCTGTTCAAGTAATGTAAACTGTTGCAGTTTCTTTTCTCAGGTATCAAGTTCTAAAATAATATACTGCCTGAATGTATAGCACGTATCTGTTTCTGACACTAAAACCAGGCATCTAAAAGGCTATGTTGTAGTTAAAGCCTGAAGTGTTTTGCAGTACAGATAAGGACCTCCATTAAAAAAAAAAATAATTTTTTGATTTGTTTTGAGAATATTTTTATTTTGGCATCAGTGGGACCAATAGTTTAAAAAAGTAGTTGCAGCAAAATAGCGACTAACAAGTACTAAAATATAATTTAAATTACCTGTCAGTACCGCTGTGGAGTGCTGGTGTTCCTGGCCCTTGGCAAAAGAGAGAACGTCACATCGATGAGTTAACTTATTTGATTTACATTCACATCCCTGAATAAGCTACTTGAGTGCATTATACTATATGTAAGTCTATTTGAATGCCTTAGCTGTACTGTATGTCTCCTTTATAAATGCATTAATACCCTAGTATGTTCACTGCTGGAAAATTCCCTGAACCTTTGAGGCTTATTTCTCCTAGAAGAGAGTAAATTTAAGAGTAGATTTTTCTTTTCTTTGAGCGTTTTGAAATGTTGTTTTAGAATGACAGAATAGTGTATCACTAAAACATCTTTGTATTTTTCAGCAAGGTGACCCAAATAATAAAATCCCCCACTGCTCTAGTAATGGACAGCTGAATCCTAAAGATTTCTTAGTGCTGCCTGTCAGGTTTTGCAGTTCTGCAGCCAAGCAAGTTTTGAAATGGATACAGAAAATACTATATAGTCCCTTTGGGGATTCAGTGATTTCAGATGAGCCACTCCCCTGAGTGCAGTGCTACTTGAACACATAAATGAGCATGGTGTGTGCATGTGTGTACTGAAAATGGTAATGTTTGAATCTTAATGAAGCCATGGATTTTTCTGAAAAGAACTCTCTACAAACTCGATTGCATTTTTTTGCTGGCTTGCAAGGAACAGGAGAAAACCCTTGTGTTAAGCCTGGCCGATGAAAATCCTTTCCTGTATTTGTGTGGGGGTTTTTAGCCCTTCTTGCACTGAACACAGGGCAGGGAAGCGAATGTTTTAAACAGAATGAGACATGGAGATGAGAGGAGGCTATGCTGCCACATGATGGCAGCAAAATCCTGCTCAGCACTAGGAGCTTATGGAGTCCTTCAGCTTTTGGGACTGGCTTCTCTTCCCTCCCCCCGTCCTTTCATAAGGAGAGCTAAAAGGAATGTTTTAAAGCACTTTGGAGATAATGGAACCGTGGGTGCTGTTAATGCATTTATTCCAGTAAAGCTGCATCTTCTCAAAATGCATCCTCTAGTTTATTAGATAACACATGCTGTTTGTTTTAAAAGTTTTTAGTACATCTAGCTTTGCTTTGAAACTTAATAGGCTTGCAAATTATTGATTTACATGCTTATTAGCAAAAGAAAAATATCTGAATATTGAGAAGTAAGAATATCCCAAAAGGACCCCATTCTTAACACCTGAGTAAGAAGGCATTCATCACTTCTTGCCTTCGTGTTGACCACAGTGCTGCTGGGAACATGCTTTGTAAGTCCTTTCTGTCCATCTGCAGTAGCTGACTTTATATGTACCATTGCTCATTTTATAGTTAATTGCAAAACTTTAACAGTGATCTTAATATCCTTTCTTTCTATTATGTCAGTACATCACTACAACCAAATTTCTCATTCTGTAAACTTCGATAGTCTGTCTTATTGTTGTTAGGGGTACACATTTGTACACATAGCACCTCAGACCAATGCCACAGAAGCGACGGCTTGTTTGATGTGCAGGAGCAGAGATTGCCAGCTCGGCTCTTCAGACATCACAGCCATAGCTGCTTACCACCAATTAAGAACAGTGTTTTAGGGAATATTACAAATAGCTTTCAGTTACTTTATTATTGCTGTGGATATTTATTGCACACTGTTAAACTTTGTAGTGACCCAGACAGTATCTTAAGCAGTCTAGTGGAATCTTTCTGGTTTTAAGTACATGAGGAACAAGAGGAAGGTACTTTTTTACTGTGACTTGTGACACTGGTGACAAGGTTCCCTGTTCTTTCTCCTGTATGCAAGTTAAAATGAAATTTAGCCAAGACTTGCAAAACAGCTTTATTAACAGGGAGTTCTTTGAGGTGTTCCTGTATAATGAGTTTACTTTGAGAGGTGTTCAGACTCAAGGCTAGCTAATCCTAACAAAGGGGATGACTTAGGCTGGATTTTATTTGAATGGTTTAGGCCAAGTTGTCAGTGGTATAAGGCAGCTATCACAGACTGATTCTTGGGGTGTCCTGCACAGGGCAGGGAGTTGGACTTGATGATCCTTAGAGGTCCTTTCCAACTCAGCATATTCTATGATTCTAATCAGAGAGGGAGAAGGAAGATTTTTTTCAGTGCTATGTGGTTATACTAAAACATTCACTGTGTTACATGATTGCTCCACTAGCTTATGTTTACACAGTGTTCTTAGAAAATGGAATTATGAGCCGGAAAAAAATTCCTGATTTTATATCCAGTTGTCGGTAGAGGGTGCCATGTAGCTTTTGAATTTGATCTGCAGAGGTTATATGTTTATCAAAGATATTTTTAGCTAATAATTTATTATTCAAAATTTAGTTCAATTATACCTTTGCTTACATTAGCAGTGCAGTTTACTGTCATAGATCTTGATAACATTAATTTGATTCTGCAAATGAACAGATTTTCTATTTAGCAAGATTCCATGTTATACTGCGATCAGCTCTGTTATAATGATTTTATGATTAGAGAGTGTTTGCTCCTATTTATATATCGTAATAAATGTATAGAATCTATTTTACAGGCTTACAGAAACACAAACACCACCTTGCATTTCTTACTACTATTTGCTGTCACTGTGATAGCAATGTCATCAAATGAGATGTACAGTTTCTAAGTAGCTGTGCAAGTGATTTGGCATCTGGAGATAGCAAGTGAATGTCAGAAGGAGGTTGTATAGAAAATAGGGATAAGGAGGAAAATAACAGCCAACAGTAGCTGAAGGAAATGGAAGATGAGGAAAGAAAAAGAAGATACGGAGAAATGAAGCTGATGGAGGTCAGATTACAGATTCTGATTTGAGAGTTGTTGCTTTGCCAGCTCTGCCTTCCCTTCTTTGCCCAACTATCCTTTCAGGCTTATGAAGTTTCTGGCTCTTTCCCACATCAGTGTCCTAACTGCTTGTGGACTCTTCAGCCAGTTGTTGACAATTGGAGTTAGGAATTTTTTCTGGAAACAGAAAACAGACTATGGGCACTCTTGGCTTTTTGGTTATCTTCAAGTCTGGTAAGAGATGGTTTGATCTCGTAAGTTTATTGTGAGAAGAATTCTTGTGAGTAAAAGATTTTTGATTTTTGAGAACTGATAGACTCCCCTGGTACTCTGTTCTGTCTTTTTGCTATTTCTGTTTTTGATGAATGTGGGATAAAAATGTGGGCCAATCTGGAAATACTTTTGGCTTTTGTAGAAATAAAGATAAAAATGCAGAAATTTAGAGGAGATTAACTCTTAATTTAGGCAGGCATGAGCAACCAGTGTTCTACGCCACTGCTCTTTTGTTGTGTCACCTTTTGAACAGGAATTCCCAGGTTACCATTCCTAGATAACCTGGGCTGCGCTTGCCTTTTTCCTGCTGTGAACAGGGAGTCCCAGGGTTGCACCAACAGTGACAAGGAACAGGACAGCTTATCCTAGGGAAACAAAGAAACAAATCCATTGTCTTCCTTCAAACTGGACAGGGTTGCCTTTGAGCAGGACATTTCAAAATATGCTAAAGACATGGCTGTTCTCTGTAGTCCTTATCTGTGGGACTCTTACTCCTGAGAGGCATGCCTCTAGGCTTCCTCCACTTTCTTCCTGCCTGAATCTTCTGGTTGTCATCCAGGATCTTGGATTATTGCCCAGCCTGACTGCTGACAAAGGAGATGGTTCTTACAGAGGGTTTTCCTTGTGGCTGGGATATCAAATGGGTTATGTTGGGCCATGTCCTCATTTCCTAATACTGTCCAAAGAGAACATGACAGATGTCCTGACTCTGTGGAGCATATCATGGTCCTGTCTGTAGCAGGAGGAATGGGGAGGGCAGAGGAAGCCATTAGGGTCAGGTGCTTTCATTCCTACTCAACTGATAGCTCTGCTGGAGTGGCAGATGGTGAATATCATGTCTAGAATCCAAGCCTGATAGCAATCAAGGCCTCAAAAACATGAACTACCTGGCTCAGAAACCAGAGGCATGATGGCTTCTCTGGGGACATCCTGAGGCTGATGGTGTCCCTGCAGGTCTAGGCAGAGCTAGGAAGTCCTGGAGATGAGAAGTAAAGAATGTGCGCATTTCGAGCTGTGACACTTCAGCCCTGCTTCTGAGTAGTCCAAACATTGAACCTTACCCCAGAACAGTGCCAACCACTGCAGCCTAAGTTAACAGCCATCTATGTGCAGGATAGACACAATTTTAAAGGCTCAACACGGGTTACGTGACAAGGACTAAAGGCAAAGAAGGATGAGTTAACTACAATTCGTAAGGTGCCTTTGGGGCAGGCATAGGGTATGCAAGAGGAGAGTTTTAATCTATGCAGTGCCACAGGCTTCCTGGCTTACTGTAGGCAGATTGCTCTATTTTCTTCCTGCTTGTCTTTATGAAAAATAGGGAACAACAGGTATTTACTAACTTCCATGAGCACTCAGGTGCTTTCACCTCATGTAGGTACAAAAGGGCTAAGAGCCCAAGGCAGATATCCAGAGGCAGGGCAGGTAATGAGCTTGGAGCAGAGCGCATGATGTATAAGCCCCATTTGGAATGGAATTAGAAAGAAGTATTCAAAATAGATCTTTTCCCCAAGTAATAGTTATTTCAGTGCAGTTCTTGTTGAAACCTAGTCATTCGTGTCATGGTAACACACCATTTCTGCCACCCCACAGGTGCTGCTGCTGTAAAGACTTCCTCAAATTAAATGTTTAAGTGCTGCACCTACAACATAAAGCAGTAAACACAAGATAAAAACAATAAATAGGCTCAGTATGGAGAATATCTGAGTCGGCCTTTTGTGAATTAGCTCATGTATTGTTGTCATCTTGCTAAGTGAGAAGGAAGTTCTTATAACCTGTATTCTTGATAGGGTAAATTAGTGCCCATGGAATTCAGTGCAGGTGAAACTAGACTAGCTTGGTACCTAAGTGAGCTTGCTGGAAAGCTATTCCAGGATCTCTGCAGTAGCTACCCTGCAGCTTTACTCTGTAGATACGCAGCTCTAAACCTGAATTATTGTCAGTGGACAGAAAAAGGCACTTCTGAAGTGCGAGTCGTTGTAGGTCTTCATCCCAGGATGAGAAACATCGTGACGTGGAAGTATCTCCTTTTCTGTGACTGATGTAGTAAGCCAAGTGTATCTGAATTTGGGTGTAAATTGCTTTGTGGGTCTGTGCCAGGTTTCAGATATGGAGGTAGAAGGTTCCCATGTCCTGTGAGCCAACCACTAGCATAATTACAGGCTTTCTTCTGTAATGTTTCAGAAATCCTAGGAAAATATTGCTACTTAAAACTTTCCTTTCTCTCCTCTGTGCACAGTGAAATACAGTTCAGCTCCTCTAGTACTACGACTTCAGAGAGCCAAGAGCCATCTTCTGGGGATCAAGCAGCAAGTGCACTTCAGCAGCAGCTCCTGTTGATGGTGGCACGAAGGACCCTTTCCGAAAGCCCACGGGTACATTGTAATATCTGAGTTTCTAGCATCTTGATGAACTGCTCTATAAACAAATGCTGCAGGCTTGTTCCTGAGACCATTTTGTTGATTTTCCTATACTACTTTTCCTGGTATTGCTCATATGGGAGAAGATGTGTTGTTGAATTCTATGTTGATGGATGCAACTCGGCTGTTTTCTGCTGATATTGAGTAGTGTCCTAGGGGACTACTTAAAGACTCCATCACCAAAAAAGTTGATCTATCTTCAATCTTACTTCATTTGGAAGAGGATATGGCTGTTAAGATTTTAGACGCAACATCAGATTTTGTTAGTATGAAGTGTTTATTCCAGATTTATTCCAGATTCATTGCGATCATAAAACCCCATGTCTGGTTTCACTTTTATGAACTGGGCAACCAGACTTCTGGATGTCTGTTGTGGAATGTTGAATCCACCTCCTCAATGCAGCAAAAGAAAAAGGCCCTCAGACTTCAGTTGCATAGCATTATGTAGACATGAATTTTACAGTGGTTGGGGCCTGTGACCAGTGGGTTAGGGTGTCGTCTGTTTTTACGATTCCTTTCATAGTAACCTTACCCTTCGCTCTTCCACAGCAAATTCTAGTTTGATATTTATGAATAACATTAAAATGAGTTACCTTTCATCTTAGATTTTGCACAGGAACGTGAAGCTAGAAGTAACTTGTATCAAGTAACTATTTTAAATTAAAAATCAGAAAATTGTTCAGAATTGTGTCTTTTTAGATTTGGACAGTGTTTTCCATATAAAGGCTCAGATGTTTTCCAGATATTTATTATCTTGTAATGTGTGTGTAAATTAGAGAACAATTGTCATGCTTTTCTTTCTCTTGGTTTTTCTTTTTTTTTTCTTTCTCTTTTGAGAGAACTGCTCCATTAAGAAGTAAAATATATTGCTCAAGGTCACATAGCTGGTTTGCAGCAAGGCCAGACAGTAATTTCAGAACTTCCAGGTTTCTGCATTTTTTTTTTTAATTAAACATGGAATTCTGAGCCTGCATAAGTCAGGAAAAGTGTTGTCATTGATTTCAATGAAGCTAGGGTTTCAGGCTGTCTCTGACAGCACATAAGTTTATGAAGTGAATTTTCATAAGACCTTTTTTGATAGCAGGTACACTTAGACTCCAGTGACTTACTCAAGGCTAGTCAGAGAGTTTCCCAAATGCAGCTCAAAAATCTGACTCCAGTCCAAGTACAGCAAGTCTCACATAGTGGACTTTGTCCAAAAGTTCCAGTTCTTCAGAAGCCAAAAAGTTCTCTTACACACTCAGATAAATGTCTGTTAGGCTGTTTTGAAGACTGAACAACCAGATCCACAGGTGTTTTTAATGGAGTCTTTGCCACCATTTTCATTTTTTTTAAAATTTCATTATAGTGAGCAATCTACATTATATGAGTGAAATGAATGATTGCAGTTGACTGAGTTTCACTTTACTTTTTGTTGGGTAATAGGACTCTAGTAAAACAGAACTATGCCAGTATTAGCATCTGCAATATTTTATAACGTGTTTTTTCTTT
>JAWWEW010000112.1:43303866-43431304 GCA_035583185.1 Anabacerthia variegaticeps | reverse complement strand
TTGGGTAATAGGACTCTAGTAAAACAGAACTATGCCAGTATTAGCATCTGCAATATTTTATAACGTGTTTTTTCTTTGAGAATGCCCCAACCTTGTATTTAAGTTACTATTTAAAGTCGTAGAAAAATATTTAAATTTGGATTACCTAAACTACTTTTAGATTTTAAACTCAGCATAGTGAAAGGATTCCAGTTGGTCTCACAGTTTTTAAATAACTTGTAATTGTGAATATATGAAAGAATGCCAAATAGCCCGGCATCCCCTTGCATGTCTCACTCCTCAGAAATTTGAGTTATTGCTCTGTACTAATACCAGTTGAGCTCCTCTGCTTGGTTGTACACTTTTAGTCAATTGGAGGCATGAGATAAAATGCCTAGACTTGAATTTCTTTCTCCAAAGCTTACTCTAGCCTGTTTCACCTCATGTTTGCCAGAAGACTGAAGATTTTGATGAGTTGTTTCCCAGATGATGCACAGCAATGCATTAAGTCACATGTAAACTACATGTAAAATTCACTTTTCCTGGAAAGTGAAGATTAGGAATTACTCTGATAATCTGAGAAAAAAAATGTAACAATTCTTTTGTGCAGGTGAAGAAGATGTTTAAAATCTGTGTTTTGTTAACCGTTACAATTCAAGATGACAATCAGTTACTTCACACAGAAATCCCCTTCCGTGACTAGGAAACTTTAACGTAACATAAATCATTCGAAAGCAGACGTTGCCTAGAGTTCCGTTATAGGTATATTTGTTGATTAGTTATCTTTAATGGGATGGGGGGCCATAGAGAAGGCTGCCTAGAAGGAGGTTGAAAACTACTAGACTTCACAGTGATTTGAAATCTCAAATTTTTCTTGTTGAAGGAAGAAAATAAAATCAGTTAATGATGTTGTACCTTGGAAAGAAATCACTGCTTTGCAGAGGCTTTTTTGTTCTGTTGTCTAGCTTTGCAGGCTTGGCTGATGGTTTGTAGATAAGCCTCTCTCCCACAAGTGTCGGTGAAGGAGTGCAGGTGTAGAGTTGGGCAAGATCTGAAATACTGTAGTTCAAACAGACAAGAAAAGGCCTTAGAATCTGACAGAAGCAAGATTCAAAAGGATGGATTTATGATTGTGATGGTAAGATTAGAGGCTCTTAAACTAGTGATGTTTATGCAGTTTGTGTTTCTTGGCAATTTTTTTTTCTCCTTGCTTTTCTTGGGGAGGCACACCTGATGTGGTATTCAAAGCATCTCAGAAAAGATAAAGCTGTGTTCTGAAAGGAGGGTTGATAAGTCACACCCCCTAGGCCTTAAGACCTACTTGATTTTTTTTTCTTAATTTAGAAACAAAGATTTGTCCTATCGTATGTGTTTTTGTGTTGTGCTGTAATTAGGCTGGTACATGAAAAGTCTTCAAAAAGGAACTTTTGACAAGCTCTGGATTGGGACTAAAAAATAATTATTTTAAAATTAATATTTAATATTCATTTTTAAAGCGCATTGTCCCTGTTGAGCTCCGTAATTGATATAGCTTTTGTCCATCTGCAGTGATTAAGCTGGTGTGATATTTTTGTTTCTAATTTAAAAGGAAGAAAATAAATATGCCAATAAAAAAAAAAATTGGTTCTTCATGTAAGTTTGGCCTTTTAGACACCTGTTTTGCTGGCAGCTGCATGTCAGTGTTACTGTCTTTGTGTATTTCTGGTTTGTTTTTGTAGCAACCCAGCCAGGACCCTGAGGATTCTTCATGTTCTTCAGCACAACGGAAGCTGAACAGACAGTTTTACAGATTTGTAATATTCCCTGGCAAATGGATTAAAGTCTGGTACGATCGGCTTACCTTGTTGGCATTGTTAGACAGGTAAGCTTTTTTTTTTCTTACTGCTGCTCAATGGAGTGTTACAGGGGGTGGCTCCACATATCCATAAAGTAGTGCAGACCACTAGAGAAGGAAAAAGTGAGCATTGTATTAGTGTCTCATATTCAGGTTGAGTAGATTAAGTGTGTTTTTACTTTAAGTTGAAGAAAAGGTTTCGCTTCAGAGTTGGTTTTGGTGGTTCTTGCTACCCTTTATCTTGAAGGAGAGACTTTGATTCATGTGAGCACCAGGCTTGTAGAACAGTCTGTAATTTGACTCATAGCTTAGATCCAATGGTTCTGAGCTTTTTTATGAGAAAATCACAAGTGTAAAGGTCCCAGGGTATTTTAAATGAAGTACTCCAATCTTTAAAAAAAGAAAATCATTTATACAGTGGTATTCAGGGAGATGTTTCAGCTACTGCATCTGTTCCAGTTTAACTGTATTTGTTTAGAGAAAATTTCTTGTCTTGGCATCACTCTTCGGGCACTACTATTTGCTATTAGATCTCACATGGAATAATCTGCTGGACTATTAGGACCTTCAATCATGTTAGCCTACATACCTAATGGCTTCTGGCTCTCCGGTCTGCTTTTGAGGAGGTGCTGTGCCATATATATTAAAATGAGCTCCACAGCAAAAATTTCAGATGTCAGTTTTACCTGCTACAGAAATCAGGCTACATGTCAGGGAGCTTAAAGTCCAAAGCAGATACTTACTTCTCTGTGGTGTCTTATCTCGGTGTTTCAATTGCATGGAAAACATCTGCTAATAAGCTCTTTTGTTATAGCCTGAATATTAGCATTGTTTTTTATCTCAGCTTCCATGTTCTATTAGATAAAACAAATAAAACATCAGATGACAAATTTGGTCCTTCATCCAATTCTTTGTTGTCAGACATATGTTTTTCATTAACAGAATGTTTTATTTCCTCATTTAAAAGTGTTTGGGGTGTTTTAATTTGTGATTGTTTATGTGGGTTTTTGCAGTGGTTTGTTGTTTTGGTTTGGTTTTTTGATGATTTTGTTTGTCTGCATTTTTATAAACATACTTTCCTACATTTAAATTCAGCTCCATTGTGGGATTCTAATCGGGAAGTGAGATTGGAGGGGATATTGGACTTCAGTGTATATGCCTTTTTTTTAATACATTTTAGATACCATTTTGGATAAGTTTTTTTGCACAGGGGTGAAATACCTGGTTGAACACGGAAATATAGTTATGGGAGCAACATCTCAGATCCTGTAAATTCTTATAACTGCAGCACTGACAGTTCATACCAACTACAAATGCACCTACCTTGCTCTAATGAGTCTATAAATATTTGTTCTTCTCCAACACTTTTATTCACATAGGACGGAAGATATAAAGGAGAATGTATTTGCTGTCCTTCTAGTAGTTCTTGTTTCACTTCTTGGATTCCTGACTTTGAATCAAGGCTTCTGTAAAGACTTTTGGGTTCTTTTGTTCTGTCTGGTGATGGCCAGCTGCCAGTATTCTCTCCTAAAGGTAGGACACAAGTTCATAGCCAATTGCTGTATTCTCTTCTAACTTCTTTGAAGGCAAAATCCTGTAAACAAACTTTCTTTTTTTTTTTTTTTTCAGAGTGTTCAGCCTGATCCTGCTTCACCAATACATGTAAGTCTCAGCCAGTAAAACAGGTCTTTCTCTATTATCACTTGTGCACTGTGAAACAGTTGGCTGTTCAGTGAAATATTCTAGGTGATTTGTGAAAATGAAAAAGATGTTGCCAGTAATTTTGAGACTCTGTAGTCGGTTTATTTATTTTTAAGGAATTTGAATTCATCACTCATATTAGAAAAGTGCTTTCTCTTTAAGCTAAAATATGCAGTAAAACCAATTCATGTGGATTAGTTTACTGATGTTTAATCTTGTGGCATCAGGCAAGCATTTTCTTTGTTTTCCTTTAGAAACAATGGCTGAAAAGAGCAGAAGAGACAAAGTTTCAGATTTTTTTTTTTGATTGAGGATCGATTTTTTTTTTTTTAATTTTTTAAATCTGGTATTGCAGATGTATTTATCAATAGTATTATTAATGGCACAGGTGTTTTACCTTTTTTATAATATGGTCACAGTTTTTGTGCTTGTGTCCTGAAGAAATGGCCAAGTCTTTGGGTGAATGCAGGCTGTAAGGATCCTTGCTGGTTGTTATTTGTCTGTTGAGTATATCTAAAAAACTGAACTCTGACAGTGCCAAACACCTCACAAAGAACCAGTTCTTTACACAAGTCTGTCCTCGTGACAGGATTGGTTTAGGGGCATCCTACAACTGCAGCCTCACCACTCCACCTGTCACAGTGTCTCAGCATTTTTGGTTTGTGGATCTTGGAAGACATTTCAGTGGTCATAAGGTCCTTTTCTTGCTTTTACACTGGGTGCATTGTTGCTCACCTTTTTTATTTAGCTCTTGGAATATTTTTGAAGACCCTCAGGGTTCAAAAATGGCATGTTGAAAACTTCAGGTCTTCTGGATCATTTCCCTTTGGCAGGGAAGCAAACATTTTTATCAGTTTAGAGGCTAGAAATATGGGCTGAACTTGAAACTGAGGTTATTTACAAATATATGCTACACACTTCACCAAGATGGATTTCAGAAGATTCTCAGTTTCTTACCATGCCAGTTTTTATGGGGTGAACTTATGGTGGCTTTGTTTATAATGAATACACAGGAAATATCTGTCTGCACAAAAAGTAGGAAAAGCTAATAAGCAGCAACGTGCACATTGCAGGGTAATATTTTCAATGTATTATAGAAATATTCCAACCTCAGTGAAAAGTTGGGGTTTTTGGTGACTAAAATAATATTATTTATCAGTTCAACTGGCATATGTCTAGACATAATAATGTGAACTGTAATCAAATAGTTGGCACTTAATCAGACATTAGTAAGGTGTACATTTGTTTAAAGTGGGTGGCAAACAGTTCAATCAAAACTTCATTATAAACCTATCTGGCCTATATTTTTTTATAGTATTAAAGTAGTGTTTAAACAGAATGGCTTTTGTGCAGAATCCAGGTTTGAATTTCAGGCTCCCACAATACTGTTACAGGTATTATTCACCATATTGTATTCTGTAAGTCATGCAGCAGCGTAGTGAAGCAGCAATAGGTTTATTCCCATCTTCTGTATGCTCTCCAAAAACTTTATCAGGGATACCTTCTTGCAAACTTTTTAGTGCACTATGCATACTCCAGTGGAATTAAAATTTAGAGAGTTTTTCCACCAAGAGTTTTAAAGATGGGAGAGGTTATGCTAAAATGGAAGATTAGCTATTTCTACATTGTATCTTTTTAACACAATAGATACTTGTAAAAGCTTGCTTGATCTACTAAGCGCTTCAAAAGTAGGACAACAAGGAGGCGAGAAAAGATACTCCATGTACTGTTTCATAATTCATGTGACTGCATTAAAATTAAAGAGTATAACATCTCAATGTTAATGTAAGGATGCAGAACAGCAGAGGGATTAAAGAATGAGCTGTACCATGCCCATGAATGAAAATGCAGATGAGGTTTTTCAGTGTGAAACAAAGCATCAGGAGCCTCAGATTTGCACACTGAATCAAGCTCTATTCGTGGATCCATGAGTAGCTACTACTGCCTTATGTTATCCATGCCTGCTAAGGATGTTCCAAATTTCTGGCCTATCTCTCACATGCAGAGTTTGTTAATGTTTGATGTGAGTTTGTCACTGTTTGATGTGAGTTTGTCATCTCTAGCCTGTACCATTTTTAAAGATTCTGTTTTAAAATAGCATCCAGTGAATTCAGAAAACACAGTGTCTAAAGATGTGTAAGCTTTTGTTCAAAACTCACTTCTGAGTGCCAGTGTATTCACCTGCTACTTTTGAGAATGAGCTGATGTTTTTAGTTGCTGCAGCTTTAAACCATTGACTGCTACAAGATGAGAGTGTAATTTTCCTGTCAGCTAGTGCTTTAGCCTTTCCAGTTCTGGTCCATTGGGAGCTGCTGGCTTTTAGTTGCTGTTTATACAGGGGTATCTATTTCTTGGATGGTAAAGTTTGGAACAGCCTCCTCACTGGAGTGGTGAGGAGAAGAAAATCAAGTCCATCCTAAGTGCATTATGTTTTGCTGTTAATGACACGATAGAAGAGAGATGCCAGTGACTGCAGAGTATTATGAGAGATCCAAGAGATCCTTGTTGTGTGCATTTCAAGGTTTTAGACAAACCTTAGACAAGGTTATAAATTTAGTATATAGCTGTATAGAAGGATCATGAGAGCTTGCCTGTAAGTGTCTCACAAGAGACCTGTAGAGCTCAGGATCTAGCTCAGGCCTAAAAAGGCATTTCAGCTTGAAAGATGGCAGTCATGCTCTTAACAAGATTTAGAGAATCTCTTGCATAACTTCATTGTCTCTGTTCCGTTACCTGCCAAAGCAGATAGCTAATGCAGTTGTGTAGCTACTGTAGGCAGTTTCATAAATCCTATAAGGCACTTTAAAA
The DNA here is from genome assembly GCA_035583185.1 of Anabacerthia variegaticeps. NCBI lineage: Eukaryota > Metazoa > Chordata > Aves > Passeriformes > Furnariidae > Anabacerthia > Anabacerthia variegaticeps. The sequence goes on along the minus strand of JAWWEW010000112.1, from coordinate 43,424,982 downwards.
GTATTTTTAATTTTTCCCTGTAAGCTTTTCTGCAGAACTGAGCACATGAACATTTATATACAGAGCCTTCTGTCTTTCGTCTCTTGCATGTGTGCACTCACAAACAAAAAAAAAACAAAAACATTAGATCTCTCTTAAATTTTCCCATTAAAGATGCTTTGCATTCAAAACTACTGTTTTACTAAATGGAAATGTTTGAAATTATTCTGTTGTTGCGGAAGGTCGTAATATTTTTATCAAAATATGAGATGCACCAGTGCTGTGTTGGTAGGATATGAATATATTTCTGAAACATATTAATGAGAAACATGGACTTGAAAAGGCCAGTGACATTTTTTGTCAGGCTTGGGGAAAGGAAGATTTTTCATTTAAATTTTTATCTGCAAAGATAAAAATGGTTATTCAACAAATGAGGGGTAAAATATAAAAGGAATTCTGCTTCATTATTTAAATTCTTCAGAAGGAGAATGCAGAGTGGAGTAATTTCACCAAGATGAGATCAGTCTTGCATGTCAAAATTTGGTGAGCTTGTCTAGTAAAACACTATAAACTCTTAATATCTAAAGTACCATGTTGAAACAAGTTATGCTACCACCTGTCCGTTTTGGTGAAGAGCTGCCTAGCTTTGCCTGTCAGTGGCAGACACAAGAGGGCTTTGCTCCTATTTTTCTGTTTGTTTCTAAAACCTTAAAAGATGAAATATAATGTCTGTCCCCTGGCTGTGGCTTTTGGGAAATTACGTACCTTTCCAGTGATCCTCTTTGTCCCAGAAGGTGTCTGCTGTTGGCCTCAAACCAATCCTGTCCCAAACAATCCCCCTCACATGAAGGATGTGAATGACATTGATGCCAGACATGGAGCCTGGAGTATTTGTTGTGCTCTAGGAGGGTCATTCAGCTCCAGTGCATCCCAAGTAGTGCAGCAGCTGTGCAGCTGCTGCCCTCGTGAGTGCATTGTTCCTTCATTGCTTTGGTCCCATTGGTCTGATCATAGGGAAGATTTCCTTTTCAGGATTCTGTCTCATTCTGCACTACCACTTGAAAAATAGGGAAGGTAGTCATGGTTAGGCTTCACGAATGAAGATTTGGGAAGGGCTTTACCCACACTTGCTGCAAGCGTGCTGATGGCTAAAAAGGCTCACAGATGACTCACGTTGTACCTGCTGCTGACTAGCTCCCCTAGCTCCCTTTCTGCAGGGCTGCTCACCAGCCTCTCTTGAAATTTATGCTTGTGCCCAGCATTACTCCATCCCAGGTGCAGAATCCAGCATTTTGTCTCATTAATCGCTGCCCAGTGCTCCAGTCTATGTAGTTCCTTCTGCAAAGCCTCCTGACCCTCAACAGAGTAAATATACCCTGTAAACCTAATTGAGTGTGTCAGTGTTCTGTGTGGAACTGCAAGATGTGTGGAGTTAAACCTCTGGATTTCTACTCATCAACACTATCTTACCCAACTGCCTTCAAATGATTACCATGCAAAGATAAAACTGGGTTCTGTAATTCAAGAGGTAAGGCAAGAATGTAACATCGCATTAAAATAGACTTCAGTCTGGAGTGGGCATCAGGATATAAAACAGTAAGCAATTGTTTAGGTGCATATTTAATTGGTTTGTTTTCCTAAGGCACAGCTCATATTTGAGATAAATGAACTGAAGTCTAAAAAATGCCAGAAAGTAGTATTTTAAGTGATTTTTCTATTTTAAAGTGAGATCTTTATCTTTCTAATTCTCCACAGACTATTTTGTGGACATGTGTCCTATCTTAAAAAAAAAGGACATTAGTAAAATTGAAACTGATGAAACAGCAAGAACTTGTGTCTCTAACTCAATTCATATTCCGTGAATGTGAAGTGTGATATAAGACCACCAGTTCCCTGTAATCTACCACCTTGTTAACTGATTGATCCCAAAGGAGAGTACAGATCAGTTAATAGTAATGCTAACACAGCAGCTTGGCTAACAGCCAAAGAGATACAGCTGCTGTTTCAAGTCAGTAAGTAGACTCAAATAAGACATGATCTTTTATTATACTCACTTAAAATTGCATTTTACAAATAACAGTTGCACAGCAGATTTATGCAAACCAAACTTGGAGTCTGGTCACTTGCTCCTGGCTTTCCACATCCAAAAAATCTTTTGACTCACCACCATTTAAAATGTCTTAGTTATCCTTAGGCTTGCTACCAGGAGAACTATTAAGATTTTTCTCAAGTGTCTGTTACTTTCTCTGGCCTACAGCCCCACAGGAGTGTTTTGTAGGATTAGTGAGAATCAGTTGTGTGAAAGATGTGTATGAAAGGCATCAGATGAGAATCCTTTTACATCCTAATTCCTCTGGATCATCATTTCAAAGTACTCCATGAGAGGCAGACCAGAAACTGCTGTTGAGTGTCACCCCCTCCAGAAGGGATGCTGATTTGCTATCAAGTGGTTCAAAGCAACAAAAAAAATTAAGTTGTATTGGTGCCAAAAAATCAATCTCCATGCCTCACACTGCACCTAGGAGGTGCTCTACTATTTTTTTTTCTTCTCAAGAGTCAATTAAAAATTAATTTTATATTTTATAAAGTAAAAGAAAAAAAAAATTAAGCTACCTGAAGCAGACATTCATTAAAACGAAAGTAATATAGAAGAAATTTTTTGTGTATTGAAAAGAAAGTTTCAGGTTGTGGGCTTTTTCTCCACAGAAAATGATGGCTTCTGCAATTAGTATTTTTTGAAGGGTCCAGAAGGTTAGATTTTCAAAAGCATAAATGATTGCTGAAGTCAGTCTTAACTGCTCATTGTGCCTTTTGAAGATCTCCTCTGGAGAAGGAAAAATACCTTGTAGCATTTTTATTATTAATTATTATGTATAAGTCATTAAAATATTTTGTCTGACCCCTGACCTTCTCTCTAGTTTAATGCAGTGCACACAGTAGGAAAATGAATACAAAATTAAAACTTTGTTTTTTCTTCCAGGGACACAATAAAATCATAGTCTACAGCAGACCTGTATATTTTTGTATATTGTGTGGCCTTATTTTGCTGCTAGATGCTGGATCTAAAGACACAAATCCTCCTGTTTATACGATGTATGGCTTGAAGCTCTTTTCCCCTAGATCTCTCCAGTCAGCCAGAGACCATGTAATAGGTGAGTCAATATTTTTCCTAGGACTATAAAAATGAATTAAGCATTAGCTGGGCAAGTCTGTTTTCCTGTGTTGGCAATCAAATGCATATTATAGAGGCACAACTCTAAGTCAGCTTGATAGAAATATTTGGAATTACTTAAGACAGGGATGGGGGCAGCTGGCAACCTTCCCTCACATAAAAGGAATTCTTAATGAAATGAGGATCATAGAAATGTCTCCATAGAAAACGGACAGTCACTGACATTATTAGCAAAAGACGTCATCTGTGAAATGCAGTTAATCTTTGTAAGGGGTTGTCTGTGTGGAGCAGTTATTGCAGGATAAGTTGAGTTTTAAATTTAATGCCTGAAAGCTAACCCATTCCAAATCCTCAGATGGATGTTCTTCTCATTATGAACATGGTTTTTCTTGGTTTAGTTTTATCATACTGTCCATATGACCAGGTAGTGTGAAGCAGCCACTCTGCAGTAGCTCTTTCAACCTGTTTCCTTCTGGAATCATGTTCTGAGGCTGCTGAGGGTATTCAGATACTGCCCCAAAACAGATCTGACGATCCCTTAGCACTAAGTTGGAGTGGCCACAGCTGACATTACCCCGTTCTCTCAGGACACTCCTTCCTGTTGCACACCACACTTGAGGTCTGAAACTGTAATGTTACACCAGTTGTGTCACAGATAAAATTGCTGAATTGAACTCGTGTCAATAGTGCAACACTGTTAAGGCATGAGGTAGGAGATGTAAGGTTTACTGTAAAAGTTGTGAAAATTGCCCAAAAAGCTGTGCTGCAGTGTACCAAAAATGGCCTGTTGGTTTGTGAATTTAGAACCAGGAAAACCTACTGTAGTAGAAGAAAAAACTTTTTGTGATATGGTGTGTATGACCTTTGAGGTCCTTGTTCACCTGTGACTGTTGTACTTGCTTTTTGCTATACTAAAGTCAGATTATTACTCCCTGAGAGGCATACTATTTTTAGGAAAGCCTCCTTGTCCTTTATATAGGTACACTGACTCCCAGGTTTTCACACCAGAAACATGGGAATATGAAGACCTGCATCTCACTTATTTTAATTAGCTTCTTTCATTACTTTCTTTTGGTCTCATTAAAGTTTCTCCTTAAATCTTATTTTCTTTGTCTGTCAAAGGTAAGCAGTAAAAATACTGATAAATAATTCAACAAGAATCTTTGATGACACTTGGGATAGAGATAAATGAAAGACTATAGCAGCTAGTATAAGAAAACAAAGTGTGGTTATAAATGTGTTAATTTTGGCTGGCCTCAAAAGAGATGGCTGAGCATGTTCTTGAAGCAGCCTGGAGGGAGTGGGGGAGAGAGGAAATACAAGCTCATCTCCCCAGCTGCCATCTGTTTAATGAGAAGGGGAGAAGAAATCATTTCCCTTTGCCTTGTCCCCTGTTCTTATTTTGCCAAGTGTGTTTATTCAAGTGATGTTTGGTGCCATGCTTCGGCTATTCCTTGCTTTGTCTCTGTGGGAGCCCTGACTTCTGGCTGCCATAAATCCTTGTGAGTGTTCACAGTGCAGCTACCTCTGTAAACCATGGCAGTCTGGCATCTTCCAGCATCTTGCTGCGCTTTGAGTACAGATTCTCTTAGGTAATCAGGGTATAGAAGTATTTGGTTTGTGTAATAAAATCAGGAGGGAAGTTGGTCCCACTGAATACCAATGAAGTGTTACTATTGTTTTGCATTTTTGCCTATTTGCTAAGTATTTTTTATCTCTTTTTATTGTTCATTATCATATGGTGACATTTTTGTTTATATTTTTATCAAAATTTATCGTGACATTCAAAGTTTATAGGTTTGGAAATCAAGGGATTTTTGACTACATTACAAATACCAAGGAAAAAAAAGTCTTCTATTTCAGGTGTTTACCATGGTAAGAAGCAAAAGCCATGGAAATCATAGAAATGACTTACCAAGGAACTAATGTGATGCTGCATAGCATACTCTGATAAAAGTTTTGCAGTAAGGTTATAAAAGGAAATAATTGGACATTTATTAGATATGTAACCTAATTACTTACAAAACGTGGCTTTTATCAGGTCTGTTTCTTTGCAAGCAACCCACTTACAATCTGATTGTTTTATTTTGCATTGATAGTGATTCTGCTATTGCTTTATACTTATGTTAGCTGGGGAATCATGACTTCAATTCTACCAATGGTTTTCATCTTGAATTCCTTATTTCAGCTGACCTGTTTTCTGGATTAACATATGAAGTGCAAACAAAGGCACAGACAGAGCCAACTCCAGTCACTAGGCGCTGCAGGTGTGGTTAGTGACAGAAGTAGTTATGCAGTTAATGTAAGGTAGTTCTTGCGATGAAACCATTTAAACATTCAACAGGTGAGTGAAATTATTTGGCAGACATCTCAGAAGACCAAGCATCAGGTGGTAGCAAAATTTTGTGATAGTAAGTCCTCTGCCTGCTGCATTTAAAAATGACTGAGCTTCTGTCAGAGAAGGAAACCTATCAGTGTTCTCCTCTGCTATGCTCAGGAGTGGGAGAACGAAAAGACTTTGTCACTGAAATAATGCCTGGTTTTTTCCTTGTGAAAAAAATATGTATTGTTACACCGCAAATGGACTAGTAGTCAAATATGTATATATTTTTAATGAATAATTTTCTAAACTTGTAAAATGTTTGCAGTGATGTTGCCATTCTACACTTCTCAAAAGACCCAAATTTTCCAAAGTCAAAATTTATGTTTCACTCTTGTATTTCTGTGGTAGGTGCTTGTTTAGAGGAAACCTTCAAACTGCAGTGTTAAAGACCAGGAACTCGCATAAGCATCCTTTAGTGGTCCAGTTCTTAAAGATGTTGTGTTCTGTATGGATATGTGTGATGCTTAAACAACTTCTCTCTGGATTTCAAAATGCACTTCCAAAGGATTACTCAGTTACTTTTATTGTCTGCTTCCCACAAAGGAAACTATAGCTCCTAAATTCAATCCTTTTGTAGGTGGTGAACTGTTTATTTTCCTCTCTGCACTCCTTTGTGCAGGATGAGATAAACAAAGCTGCCTTGGCTGAAGTTGTTAGGATTGTTCAAGGTCTTAATATAGAGAGGGTGAGCTGAGGACAATTTTGTAGTCAACTAACTTTTCCCTCTGTGTTTACATTTGTCTCTTTATATTCTGGTGTACTGTCAAGTGTCTAATCTCATCCTTCCTTCCACTGCTCTTATTCCAGTTTTTCTGAGGTTGCTACAGCAAAGGCAGTCATTTTGACTGTAAGTCAGTAGTCTGAGATAAGTTCTGGCAGTTCTACAAGTCCTCTGTCTGAGGAACAAGATCTCCCGAGAGTTTCAGCAGTGAGTTTTTGGGATAGTTGATCCCATGGCAAGTCTACATTGCCTGCTATGCAACTTTCTGTCATGCCATTTTCTGTCTTCAGAAGTGGTCCTTGCTTGGCTTGGGGGAATATCTAAAAAAGCACAGAGTAATAAAGGAAGAGGAAATTAATACTGGCATTTGCATATAAAAGATTGAGACGACAGTATTTCCTTATTTTCTTACATATGTGTAATTTATACCAGCAGCAGGAAGTAGTGTTGAAGGGCGCATTGTGAATGTGAATGTACTTAAGTGAGCGCTGTCTGTGTTTAACACTTGAGCATGTTGTTTTTTCTCCTGTGTTTGACTTCCTCAGCAAGATTTACAATATTAGATAGCAGTAGTATATAAAAAGATGAAGATAAAAGGTGTCAGATCAAACTTGGTGTTTTGTGTCCCTTTAGCACAAGATTCATTAGTAAGATGAGCTAGGAAATGTGAAACAAGCATTCAGCGAAGAACATAAATCCTATTGTTACCTTCTTAAAAATCTGACTGGGGGGAAGGAGGATAAATTGTACTGGTGATTTGTTTAATTTGCTTTTTATGAGAATGAATAGGAAGAAACTGTAGTTTTCCTAGCATGAAAAGTAGCAAATACACCCTTGTTTACAAGGAACAGTGACTGACGCACATCTCTCTCCATCACCATGCAGAACATTCTGGTTGCTAGTACAATGAAGCAGTAAGGGTATGGTTAAATATGTTCATGTATCCTTGAAAGGCTACAGTATTGGAGACTTGGGGCAAGTGTGTGTTTAGATGCTTTGCTAGACATCCTTGCTTTGCGTTTTCTGTGGTGGAGCTAAGAGTAAATGAATGGGAAGGACTGGCTGGAAATGGACAGAATAAAAGGCTAGCAGCATGTTTATCTGAATTATGACTCCTGCTTCTCCTTGACTGTAAGGCAATCATTTAAATTAACATTTCTATTTAGAAAGTATGTAAAGCTTTCAGACTGGATTTTACCCCTATGTTTCTTTCCTGTTTTTAATGTTCTTTCCCTACTCCAAGGTTAGTGCATTGTGCTGGAAGTTGGGGGAATATTCTGGGAAGTTTCACTATAGATTTGTCCCGTTTCTGTGAGCTGCTGTAAGTGTCCGTTGTTGATTGCTGGCAGAGGCAGGATTTTGTGATAGCCAAGATATTTAGGATCTTACCCATTAAAGTATTTTTTGTTTGTTTATATTGAATTGCTATAGCTGTGCTTGAACAATCTCAGATTCAAGAAGGAAGTTCCAAAGTCTGCAAATTAAAATTTCTGTCCTTTAAAATGAATAAATATGACTTTGAAATTATTTGAGAAGCAGTAAGGAGGAAGCAGTAAGGAGACTGCATAATACTATCTTCTCTGCCACTGCTTTTATCCAAAATAAATCTTAAAGTTAACCTCTGAACTTCAGTTTCTTATGTAGCATTATTTTGAACGCATGAGAAAGAAAGTGTAATCGTTGCTACTATATATAAAGTATGCTCACTTGAAAAGTTTTCAGAATTTATTGCAACAATTTCTTATTCTGGTATGATGCAAGTTTCTCTGTTTTCCATACATTGGGATGTACAACTGTGTCCTAAAATATCTTTTTTTTTTTTTTCCCCCCTTTAGTGTTTTTATATTGCTTTCCTGCAATTTCTCTTCTTGGACTTTTTCCTCAAATCAACACCTTCTGCATATATCTTTTGGAACAAATAGACATGTTACTTTTTGGTGGTTCTGGTAAGTAGCAATCTGCAGCCTGAGTAATCCCTTTCTGGGTTTATAACCTTAGATTAGAACATACTATTGCATTTTACAAAGCTCAATGCATGTTAAAGCTCAAACAGCTAATAGTATTCATCTAATATTGGGTGAATACTGGTAAAACCCGCTTGATTAGATCTCTTTTTTCTTTTGAACTGGTGTATACAAGTTATGCTATAGGCTGCAGAATATGGTTGATATTGAAGAGCTCTTTCCTGGCATGTCTGATGTGAATCTTTACTATATTTACTAAAAAAGAGAACCTTTAAATTTTTTTTCTGTAAACTCCATTTAAAAAATAAAAAAAATTGTTTATATTCTTCCATAGTTTATATTTGTCCACATACTGACAAGATATTTCCTTTTTTTTTAATGTTATTTTAGTTAGAGATTAAAGAAGGCCCTTGAGAGATGATGCACTGGGATTTTTTGTTGGTAGTGTTTTTGTTATGTTTTTCATTATGGCATAAGTAAGATTGAAATCCATCTATGCTGTCATTTTATTTTGGGGTAGAAATGAAGTCCCTCCTTCTTCCCACTTCCCACATGTTTTACATCATGGGATGATGGCCTACGAAACTGGATTTCATTTGGATGAAACTGTAAGGGTGCACTTATTGGACTCTGAATGCTAATGAGCATGGAGTCTGTGGGACCAGACTAGAGACAGTTTGCAGTAAGGCATCTCAAACATATACATCACGGATATGACATGCTCAGCACCTCTCCTTCCAGGGACCTACTCTTACCACGTTGTTCTGCATGCTACTGTAGACATAGGCTTTGGCAAGTGGTTGAAACTAGCACACACGACATGGGTGTCCTTTGCTTTTTGTCTTATAAATTCCATAGTGACCTGCAAGAAGTAATGTGTTGGAGAAAGTCTCCATCATTATAATGATGATTCCAGTGTATTTTGAACCCTAGTTAGAGCACGGTTTTGCAGCCTCTATGTCTCCATTGTTGAGACTGCTTAACTCCTGATTCTCTCTGACAGCTTTTCCTACCTGACTTCTGGAAACTCTTGAAGAAGGTGATAGCAAGAGATCTGGCATCCTTCTCTCTCTAAGTTCGGTCATGTGTCTTGATATGGTGCAAATCATGGTTGACTGAGCAAGTTAGGATGCTTTTAAATGATACCAGAGCCCATGCCTCAGGAGCAAAGAGAAGGATGAAAACTTCACATGGATTTTGACTAGAAAACTGTCAATTCTGTAGATCACTGCATTCCTCCTTGGTAGCAACATGAAGAGGCATACTGATATTTTGGCAAAAAAAACCAATGTTCAGTACAGAAAGGAATATAGTGGGACCTCAGATAGATGGAAGAAACAGGGAATGCAATGTCACTGGCATTTCAGTCTTAGCTGTAAACAGTTTTGTGAGCTGATTTGGGGCATAGAAGGTATTAACAACGAACTTTATGGTGTCTGATTTTAATCTCTATACCTCTCATAAAGCAAGAGTTGTGGAATTTTTTTCTTTTGATTGCATGTTTTCATTTAGGAAGAAATTAACTCGCATATAATTTCTGTATTTCAGCTGCCGCCGGGTTCGTATCTGCACTATACAGCATATCCCGAAGCTTTGTTGTTCTGATTGTCCTCTATGCTTTCTGCTTCAGTGCAGTGAAGGTAAGCCAGAGAAGCAACACTGTAAAGATTCAAAATTTCAAGCTGAAAATTCATGTAATCTAGGCACACCAGCAGTTTTTGGTCCTACATTGTTGTTGTTTATCAAGATAAGCTTTGCAAGCCATACTTCAAGTTCTGCCTGTTAGCTATGCTGAGATAGGCTGAAACTGTAGTAGAAATTCTGAAGTAAATGTGTGTCTAATACCTGTGACTATTTGGCTCTTACATGTATCAGTCTGAAATGAGCCACTGAATTTTCTCTATAAAACGAACGGCAGCCTTGACTTCAAAAGCTGCAACCTCCTATTGACCTGCATAAGCCAGGCTGAATTTGGTCAAAATTCCTCATAAGGTTTTTGTTGTTGCTTCATAACAGTATGCCTAAGAGCTTAAATGTCCAGCTTGGGCAGACCAGTGGACCATCTAACCCAGTAATGTGTCTGCATCCACAGGGAAATGCAATTTAGGCATTTAATGCAAGACAGATGACTGAGTTTGCCCGTCTTTTCTCTAATATCCCTCCACTACCTACAATTGTTACATTAGGAATGTTGGAGAGTGTGATTATTTCATTTGGTGTCTGTAGACTGTTGTCTATGAATTTGCAAAGTCCCTTCCTCAATGTGCTGGTCCTGTCTGTCAGCACAATTTTGTGCCAAGAAATTCCAGATGTTCAATGTGCTCAATGCAAAGTAGTGCTGCCCTTCATTGGTTTTAAACTGATCTGTTCATTTCACCAAGTCTTCCTATGCCTAGTATTGCAGGATTTGTGGAAGACCTGTTCTGCATTCACTGTGTCCTCTGCCTTCTCAGTTTTGTAGGCATCAGTTGTACCCCCTCAGCCATCTTGTCTTTAAACCAGAGTTTTAAAGAGTCCCAGCCTTTCCAGTGTCTCCTTATAAGGCAGCTACTTTCTCAGGAGTAGCTAAGTTAGTTCCCCACTCTGTGCCTTCTCTTACTCTGTTGTGACCTTCAGATGTGGAGAGTCAGTGTGTATGGTGCTCAGGATGCAGGTGTGCCACAGATCTATATGCTGGAATAGGATTGACTGCCGTGTTCTTGGTTCCCTTATCAGTGGTGCCCAGTGTTGAGGGGTTTTTTTGACTATGTTTTGAGACATAGTCAATGTAAAGCTTTTCCTTTTTCTTTTCTTTTTTTTTTAAGTTAGTCTGTGCCGTCTGCTTTTATTTTTTTTTTTAATTTAAAAAATTATAAGGGAATTTTGTCTGCCTTCAAGTCTGTTGTAAAATTCCCAGCAAGACCAGAATTTAATGTTAGTCTTGTAAAAGAATTCATCCTATAAGGTACAGTGTTTCATTACAGGCTGGATGCTGTCAGTGCCTATGCAGGGATGCAACCAGGATATGTCATAATTTACAAGCTGCCCTTGACATCTTCTGGGCACATATCAGAGGATGCTTTGTGGTGGGCACACATGCATAGCGCACACAGAGATCCCTCTATCAGGTTCTAGAACAGCCAAGGATTTTATCATGTCAACACCCAGGCTGGTGAGTTACACAGATGAGAGTGGCAATCAGGTGTTTCTTTAAGGGAGTTCTTCATGAAACATTAGTGTTTCTATAATAGCTTTTAACAATTTTTCACTTAAAATTTTGAATGGGAACCTTAAATCCAAAAAAGGACAATTATATTGCCTCAATGGCCACTTGCAGGTGATAAGAGCAGGCTGTGAGTGTGTTCTTAACCACTCCCAGTAGTGAGGTAAAATGTGTTAGACCACTGTTTTATCTTGCCCCTGGGTAGCTTGAGTCCATACACAATAAATTGCAGCAACTCAACTGCTGAGCACTACTGTGTTAAGACACTTGAAATTAAATGACCGTGAACATGTGGTATCCTCCCAGTCAATCTCCTTTGTTTGGCTCACCCAGTATATCAATTACACTGGTTAGACCTGGCCCAGTCTGTGTGATGCTATAAAGTTTAACTGCTTCTTATGCAGTTTCCTAAAGTAGCTAGTATTCCTGCTACTGTTTTCTGGCTGTATTAATGATCCAGAAACTGCAGCTGGGATGGAGAATGATGCTTTCTGTAAGGATGAACAGAGTGAGAAAAATGGGTAACAGGGGTAAGAAACAATGAGAAAAATGGAAAGAGGTATATGAAAGGGAGGAGTTGAGTTAAAAGTTAAACTACTGTTAAACAAGCAAATATCTGGGGAAAGGAACTTTTTTTTTTTTTTCCCCTCAGTTTAGCAGAGGGTGATTCACTAGTTGAGGGTAGGGAAGTTGTGTGATGGATACTTCAAAAAAAGGTTTTTTATAAACAGTGGAAGAGAAAGGCCTCTTAAATGACTCTACATACTCTTTTCTCAGCATAATACTTTAAATTACAGTATGCAGGTGGCTTTGTAGATAAGCAATCTCCTTGTGGAATAGGCTTCAAACTGCTTAGAAATATGCTTTTAATGCTACCCTGAAGTTGTAGAGTACTGTGAAAGATTTACGAGATATTTGTTGTAAATTACCAATATTAAGTTCAGACTCTCTGTTCATACAGAAATTACAGTTAATTTGAATTTTAATGGCACTGTTCTTGTGAAGGCACTTCTGAGGAGGTTAATTTAAAGCATGTAAAGATGATTCCTCTTGCTTCAGATCATAATCTCAGTCTACTGAAGTGCTTGAAATTTCATACATTTTTTTCTTCCAGAAATTATGAAATAAGCACTTTGTTAACCCTCCTTATTCTTCAGTCAAGTCCAGAGATTTTTTTTTTTTTAAATTTTGGACTGATGTCTGTAACGTTGCAAGAGAATGATTCTTTGGCTGGTGAAGGAGGAGTAGGAATCGACTCAATCTAATCTTGAATAGGGAGCACTGTGAAAGGTGGTCTAATACCCCTGTGAATAACTAGACCTGTTTTGATATGTAGTGAGCAACAATTTCTGATCTTAATCAAGTGAAGATTTGGATTTTTGGTGCTCTAGAAATTGCAGAGTTTAGCTCAAAACTGAGCAAATCCTGTAGTCTCTTTCACTGAGGCGTTTACACAACAGTGGTAAGTGCATGGTTTTCTTTAAGATAGAAATAGCGTCTCTTCTGTGCTTGCATTTAATAGCTGTTATTTATTTTTTGTTTTTATTTTACTCTTTTCACTTTTAGTCAGTTTGGCAAAACCAACAGAGCACAATTTTCAGTATTTATGGAGGTAAAAAAAATCATCATGATCAAAAACTTTCAGGGCACAGGAACACAGTAAACTCTGTTTGGCACAGGATTTCTGGGTTGCAAAGCATTCTTTTTGGCTGAAATGTAGCATCCTCCAATGTAAACTCTGTTTATTGGCAGAATATCTTATAGCTCAGCAGGTGTTACTACTAGAGTTCTATTTCCTGAAATAAATTGCAGAGGAGAATGGATCTCTAAGTGGTTTTGTGCTTTTTATTGGTGAACAACTGCTCACATCAAATGCCCAGGCTGAAGACCATTCTAGTGGTATAAGGCTTGAGCCTCTCCTTCCTTAAGTGGTTCTTGTGTTCTAATTATTATCTTGCAGGGTGAAATAGTCTAGTCTTCTTTCTCTTTGTACATTTATTATTCCAAGAGGAAAAATATTACTCCTGAAGAAGTTCATTAGAAGAATAAATAATTTACCACATGATTTTCTTTCTTTTTAATAAAAAAATTCCTTATGTTTATATTATATCTATGTTTTTGAGTGAGTTTTTCTTGTTCATTTTTAGAACATAAGATATGTATATACATACAATAGCTTGATTTAGTTGCATTCAGATTTTGAAATTATTTTAAAATAGCAAATTCACAGCAATTAAGTCTTTGCTCTAGAGCTTCAATTTTAGAAAAATTAAGAAAGAGGAATTGTTTTGGGGTATGTCCACAGAACAATGTACAGTGTTACTTAAGGTAACCTTCAGCATGTGAATGTAACCTTCAGCATGTGAATGTAAGCTCTGAGAATTGAGACTAATAGGCCTGTGCTGGAATCCTGTGCCTTGTCCAGACTGATTTTGCTCTTGAATTATGTTGCACAAAACCAACTGAGAGTCTTTTTAAAAAGGTAACTGTGCTATAGACGTATCATTAGTTTAACTTAATAATTCTCCTGGGTTTTTCTTCAGATAAGTAGCCTGAGGAAAATTATTATACAGTATTCTCAGTTGAGAGGTCATGCTGTGACCTGCAGGCAAGGTTTGGCATGCCTGACGACTACATCTGGCCCTGCCACTCTTTCTGAATGACCTTGCAGCACATTTGACATCACATGACCAGAAGTACTTCTCTCTCATGGCTAAAATGCACATACCACCTAAAACAGGATGGACAGACCTCTAGTCTTGTCTGAATAGTGAGTGCGTGGGTTGGATCAGATGGCAGGCTGCTGTCATATCCCATCACAGGACCTGATCAGAAACACATGACATGTTTTGAAGAGTGGCTGCACACTGCTCACCTGGCAGACCCAGGGTGTTTGTTACGTGGCCAAATATGCACTTTTCACACAACTAAAATAGAGGAAAGTCTGTTACCAGGGTCAGGCACAAACTCTTCACAAGATGACAATACCTGTGTGTGAGTTATGCAACTTGGACACTTGAAGGAGGAAGAGGAATGTGTTGTTCAGAGGTGACTGGGAAGCAAAGGTCCCACCTGCTGTGTCCAGGCTTTGCCTTTGCTTGTTATTTGTGTGGAGGAGCTGTGGGTCTGCAGCATATCGGGACCTCCTCTGCTGCTGCTGCTACTGGGGTGATGAGTTTTCTTTTTCTGTAAAGCTGTCAAGTTAAAAAAAGAAAGCCCAAAATTGTTCACAGTGGGAAGTACAGAGTATTGCATCTAAAATTGTAACAGATAATTTCTCCAGAAAACCCTGAGCACAAAATAGCTGATCTCTGTCTGTGTGTTTGAGGCCTCGAGGACTGATGGACAGGACACTCACTACTCATTGCTGTTGTCAGTCAAAGCAGTGTATTGTGAGTGGAGCAGGTTTACAAGTCTCTGTCTGACCTGGCTGGTAAGCAGAAGTAGTTCCCTCTGGTGATGACGTGAAGTCACATGGATAGATTTTTGTTTTACAGTCATATTATTCAGGTAATGTAAAGGTGGTGTGACTACAGCCTTCAGGTGCTGTGAAGCATCTCTTCATACACCTTATCCCATGGCCCATCCCTGTCATGAGTGCTCAGACACCAGCTGCTTATCCAGCCTTATATACAACAATACTGTGAACCTGATTTCAGACAAGCAAGCAGATAAACGTCTTAGTTTCTGAAGTGCAAAGACCTGAGTTTCTCCTGCTTGCTTGCTTCTTTGCCTTCCAGACCTCTGTTTAATGTATCACTCCTTATTCCAGTTCTGTCCAGATTCTCTATGAACTTTACTTTTGTTTAATACAAAGCTCTAAATCTTAAGCATGGTTTTATCGGCTCCTCTGGTCATTCCTTGGATTCTTATACCTAACAGCAGCAGTTTTTCAGCTCACTGCTTTTTTGAAGCTATTGGGTAACTGAGCTTAGTTTTAAATTACTGAAGTTTGCTTCAGCCTGGCTTTATTTCTGATCTGGTCTTCAGTCCCGTAATCTTAAACAAAACTTGGCAGCTCTAATAGCTACCTTAGCTTTGATGTACAAAAGGGTTTTCTCTTTTTCCAGGAGGAGGTATTTTTATTTTCAGATATTACATCTATCGGATTGGAGACACGGGAGCTTCTGTGCTATAATTTTCACTTGACTGGAATTGCGTGATGTGCTGATTTTGGTCTCCTGCTCCATCTGTTTTGTGGTCTGTGCCCAAATATTTAAGAGATATTTTTAAAAAAAGTCAGGTATATCCTCCTACTTTTTCCACAAATATTCAGTCTGGAATTTAGCTATCCTTGTATCAGTCTTTAGCATTCCAGTGTTTCCAGCATTTTGCTGTGGGGCAGGAGAGCACATCCCTGAATGTTTCTGATGTTTCTGGAATCAGTCAGTCTTTGTCTTCTGCCTTCTGTTCAAATCAGTTGGTTTGGATTTGTAACTTATCCAAAACCAGTTAAGTAGTTGTCATCCAATCTTTTTTTTTTTTTTTTTTTAATCTTAAATCAGCTTGGGGAAAAATCAGATTTTTGGATGTGGGTCAGAAAAGTTAAACTGATGTGAATGTGTTCATATGTGGCACAGCTGCTTTTTCCAGCTCTGTGTGAGTGTATGTTTTTTTTAAAATGTAAGTTAGACGGTTTCCATTACCTCATACCTGAAGAAAGTATTTTCTGGTAGCTTATTTATCACTTCAATGAACAGTTACTAAAAATCCTACGTGGATTTTAAACTGTTCTCAGCTCACATTGATGTAGTTTGCTTTGTTTAATGAGTTTTAAACTCATTAATCAGAATAACAGTGTTTCTTGATTCTCATTTTCAGTGATGCAGTCTTCATCTGTGTACTAATAATTTTGAAATATTTGTCTTAGGGTTTTATAGTGGGAAAGAGTTGCAAGCATATATCTCCCTCAATCTGCTTAGACTGCTCAAGTAAATTTCTAAACAGCACTGAACAGGCTCATGTGTACAGAGAGAATTCCTGGATGTGTAAATGACCAAAAATAGAAGTATAGGATTTTTAGGCAGCTTTATTTTCTACTGCATAAAACACTTCCAGTCCTTTTGGAGGTTTTGAAGGCAGGGCTGGTCAATTTTATGTTCTTTCCAATTTAGAGACCCCTGAGGTTCAAGCAAGAGCTGTTAGGGGTGTTAATTTTGGAGAGTATTGCCAGATGCCCCGTGTTTCAGTAAGTGATGTTTGCAGCCATAGTCAGTCTGGCACTGTGGATGTAACTTCAATAGTTATGGTCTTAGTTTTCTGTGTATAATAAAGACTTATTTTTCAGATATAGCAGAAGAAGTAAATTATGCCTGTGTAATCTGACATGGCCCAGGGTGGCTCTTGCTGTATGTCACTGTATAGGAATGTAGAAATCTGCACCACTTCTTTAGGATAAACTCACCATTGTGTGAAACATGAGAATCCATGCCTCCTGCCTGAAGGTGTTACTCATCTTACCTTTTAGCCAAGGAATCCTGGCCACAGTCTGGGACCCTGTTGGTGAATAAGGTGGTGTGTGTGCACATACATAGACACCCCTGTATCGGTCCCATCCTTATGGATTTTAAATTTCAGCAGTGAAAATACAGTCGAAGATAGCAGGTGGGAGTGCAGAGAAACAGAAACAGTGTTGATCAGAATAGGCATTGATATCTGTATTCTTGGAGTTTATCACTTGTCAAGTTTTTTGAGATCATCTAGGAAAGTAATGTTTTGTTTCCCATGGGTGATGGGAAGATATGGCTGGTGGACATCTCTTCTTAGAATTTGTCTCTAACCATTGTAAAACAAGGCTCATTAATTCACATTTTTTGGTTGTTAATGTTCACTGAAAATGAGTATCCATGGCAATATAGTGTTAAGCTTATGGTTAACCTTGTAGGGAACAAGTTCTTACTATGTTCTCATATGCTTGCAGGGCGAGGAGGGTTTCCTTTTACCATTTCTTTCAGAAAGTCAGTGATTTAGATATTCAGAAATAGGATGATAGTATTTCTTTCACTTACATGTGTGGAGTGGCTGACCATCAACATGTCCTGCTCGTGGATTGATCTGTGAGTGGTAGCACAGATCCATGGTCGGGTGTGGAGGTAAGGAGAAAGACCAAAGAAAGATTGAATTGCATGTGTGTTGGACCAGGTGACTTTTAAAGGTCCGTTCCAACCCAAACCATTCTATGATTCTGTGAATAATGATGCAATCATGGGGCAATGGAAAATCAGGTCTGTGAAGAGCAACTGGAGTTTGTTTCCAGACTTAAAAAGCAAGTCACTATGCCAACACCTTCACCTTCACTGATGCTAACACTACTGCAGTCTGAAAAGTCCTTGCAGAGTTGAGAGGAATACTCTAAAATAAAAAAAAATTCTACTTTGCACAAAACGTTCTCCATTCAGAGCATTTTTTGTCTCTGGAGTAGAACCTATGATTTATTTGAGCATATCTTTGAAAGATAAGTGTGCTACATGCATTTCTTTTTTAAGGGAAGAAAGAAGTAAAAAGGATAAATAATGTAGGACAGAAAACTACTATCACCACTTTTTGAAAATACATTTGCTGTCCTGCCTCTAGCAGTGGTAAAAGGCTCATAAGTTCAAAGACACCTTTATCTTCCTTTTTAATAGATTGTTTTGGGATTAGGTGGTTCTGTGGTTGGAATGAAACACCCCCCACCACTGGATCTGTTGTAACTCATCACTTTCATCCTTAACCCTGTAACTCTGTTTCACTTCTTTTAAAAATGACTACGTGAGTGTCTGCATCAAAGTCAAAACTGTATTTGAAACTATTACATGTCACCTCAGCCCAATGAGGTAAACTAGGAAGTCAAACTCCCTGTCTAATATGACAGATAATACTGGCTTCCAGGACTAAAACCTGTCATTCCTGTTTTCCCACTGAGAAGAATCATTGTCCAATTATCAGCTATATTGTTTTTTTCATCTTTTAATTTAAAGCTACCAGGCATCATTAGTGGGGGAGGAAAATGACAAAATGGAGCAGGGTACATCACACTGATATCGAAGAAATGACACCTTTGTTCATTCTCATCTTTTGTACAACATTGTGTAGCATTTTTCTGGAAAATCATGCTCTCTAGGCACATAGCAAATATTGATGCTTGTCCTACCTGTCTTCCTGACATCTGCGTTTTGAGCGGGCAGTGACAGTTTGGAACTGGAGCACAGGCCAGCCAAATGCAGAAGCTGTGTGTAATGTGCAGAGAATACAGAGAGTTCGTGAGACATTAACATGGAGATTCAGCCATGTACAATTTTGCAGTAGAAAGAGAGCAGAATGATTTTTCAAACTGGCTACTGGTATATTTCAGTACCAGAAATAGTACTTGGTTTTTCATAGTATTTTGCTTTCAAAAGAAGTTGCAGGGAAAAGGGGCAGTCATACACTAGAAGCTGCTGGGCAGATCTGTACACAGTTGTGTTGCCCTGGAAATGCAATGGATGTTTGATAGGCTGTGGTTCAGCCATTTTCAGAACATTTTTGCTTCCGTTAATTTTCTTCAGTATTTTGAAGAATATGAATTTCTGATGGGAGAGTAAGCATGGGAAAAGTTAGCCCAAAATGTATTTGGCCCCAAAACTGGGAACAATGACACGAAGGGTGGGATTGTATGGCAAAGTTGTCAAATAAATGGTGCTGGATTCTTTCAATAATGCTGTGTAAATCTCTCTTTTGTTTGCAATGACTGTTTTGGGTGGGATTGTTTGATAGAACTAGATGGTTCTGCCTTTCTTCTTTGTGATGTTCAGTAGTATGATAAGGGGAAGGTAATACTTGGAATTAAAATTTCACTTTTCTGATACTACTCTTAGGATAGTGAGAATTCCAGAGTTAAATTCCCAAATTCCATGTGGCAATGGGGTGGATGTTTATCACTTAAAAGAAAATTATTTTGTTTCATTCAGGTCTTCATTGCACCTGAAAGAAATGGGCTGTTTCTTAACATGAGTCAGCTTTGTGAAGAAATCATGCATATCACTAGGCAAAATAAGACTAATAAACCTACTTTATCCTGTGAAAATATTGGTCCTGTACTAACTGTGAAGTTTTTAAAGCAAGACATATGGTGTAGGAGATGCCTTGTTTGTACTAGCCTAAAATTTCACTGATTTTACAAGCTTTGTCTCTCAAAACCTACCCAAAAAGTGCTCTGATGTCAGGATCTGGCAAGCTCACCATCAGTTGATCAGGTAGAAGTTGTGTGGAGGTACAGAACACATCTAATAAGTGAAATGGCTATGGATTTGATCCACCAACTTTCTGTGCCTTTCAGAGACAAAACTTGTGTTCCTTACAGCAATTCCTTCATATTCTTTCTCTTATTACTTGTAGCCAATTTTATTATTTAAGTCACTCAGAGAAATTTTCTCATCTTGGTTATGTTCAGAGTGTGCTGGCGAGTGTGTCAATTGTCTCTTCTTTCCTTGCTCGGAGGTGTCAGGTATGGTGGTGAGCACTCTGTCTCCACTGTTTTAGCATCCAAGCAGTCCTGGATGTAATGTACAAAGCAGCAGAAAGATGTCAGAGGTGCCAGAACTCTACCGTGCTGCCTGATCTAGGTGATATTGTCATTTGTTGCATGCAATCTGGCTACAGGTCAAGTAACAGCATATCAGTTTAGCGTTTAGATAAATACAGTGCAGTTGATTTCACTTGGATCTCATTTTAATGAGAATTTTCCTCTAGTGTTTCATTAGAGGACAGAAAACCTGCCTTTCATGTGGCTTCCGAGCTAATTGCTGATTATAGAGGAATTGCATAATATGAGCACAAGACATGCCTTTAATTGCAGGGTTTTTTTCCAGAATAATAAACTGATATGAAAAAGGATTTTCAGTCCATGGTAGATGTACAAATTTAGGTGCTGTGCTTTTAGTGTTACATGTGTGGCTTAACCTACTTAATTTTTTTTTTTTTAAGTTCTGCATTCCTAACTTACAAATAGTTTATTTTTTCTCATTCTCTTCAGGAACCCTGGGATGCACAACACACTCCAGCACTGTTCTCTGCTTTCTGTGGTCTCTTAGTTGCACTTTCTTATCACCTCAGCAGACAAAGCAGTGACCCATCTGTACTGATGTAAGTTGCCTGTAAATGTTATTTATTGATTCCTCTGTACAGCACACAACCAGAGTGGTGCCTGCATTTCAGAACCACAGGCATTGCCTCCTGAAAATATGTGGTGAGGTGAAATTCCTCACCATGTCTGCATGATTGGTATCAGTTCTGTAAATAAATTAAGTGCTGCAGTCAGATTGCCAGTAAGACTGGTGCTCTTTAAACAGAACTATCCAAATTATGTGAAGTAGATTTCCCCTTCTGGGAAATTGTGTGCTTGCCAGGTTGGACAACAGTGGTTTGGTTGAGGGGTGCTCAGGCTACTGGAGTTGCAGAATATGTAGTGAGTAGCACATGGCCAGGAGAAGGGATATTTGATGTGCTGGGAAGACAGCTGAATTCTAACTCTTGCTGAGGATTACTGTGGCTTTCTGTGTGAAATTCACTCATTCCTTTTCTGCTCTGACACAGTCTGCTAGAGGTAACTGAGGAAAGGAAGCGTGTGTTAAGAGTTGACATTACAAATAGGGGAGATCCAGGGGAGAAGTCCCAACATTGTGATCTGAAGGTTGGGGTGATGTGAGAGAGAGGGAATCCCATAGATCCACAGCTCAGGGTCAGCAGATCAAGTTTTCCTCTGAGGAAACTGTGATATATGGCTGTTAGGAGGGCTGTGATGGTCCACAAGCAGCTGGACAGCTGCATATATGGCTGTGGGGTTAAGTAAGCAAGTGGGTTTTGTGCAGCCAGTATCACCATGCCATCTGGAATTCTGCTTCAGAGACAGCTCAGTTTTATCCTAGAACAGTGCAGAGGGCCTATGAGGAAACCCACAGATTCTCTCCTTTGATTCATGAGTGTGTTGTGTATATCTTCAGGTGACTTGAACTCAGTGATCATCGTGGGTCCCTTCTAACTCAGAATATTCTGTGATTCTGTGACTTATCTGTGAATCCAAGGCTCTTTAGGGCATGAAAATTGTAGTAGGCATATGGTAAGTCAGTGTGGTAGGATGCACAATTCTGTAATGCAGGACAGAGAAGGGAAAAGTGGAGGGCTTTCTAGGGCATTCAAAATTGTTTTTGAGTAGAGAAACTCGAGAAATGGAGAACAACACTGATGAGGAAGGCAAGTATATAGAGCACTAGTAGGAAATTGGAATCTCAGTAAATCTTACTGAAGAGTTGAAAAATTCTTTACCGTCCAAAAGCTTCAGGGTATCTGATATTTATGCATTACTAGGTTCTGATATGACAAAACAACAAGAACTGCTTGCATCTATTACCATTAAATTTACCCAAAGCCTACTGTGTCTGGCACTGATGTCAAGTAGACCTGGATCAAGCTTTGTGTGAATTGCATCAACAGTTCATCAACTGTTACAGTATGGAACTTGGGTATGGAAGTGAAGCTGTATTAGGGAGATTTCTTAGCCTTGAAGTAAAATATACACAGGTAAATTACAAATCAGCATAGACTTGTGACCTCTTCCAATTTGAAAGTAATTTAAATGTATTTTTTTCTCCCACTCCCCAGCAAGGACAGACCAATTCATTAACTTCTTTAATAGAACAGAAACTTGTCTTTCCTTGAATCTTGTTTTAAAGGAATTAATCTTAAATCATCAAATCCATTTTAACTTGTAAATATAGCTACCAATGCCATAACATTCTTCATGAAATCTTCACTAGCTGAAATGGTTGTTAAAAACATAAAATTAAAAATGTGTACATCAACCTCAAATGTTTATTGTGCAATCATAAAAACATATAATCCTTAAAGAGAAAAGATTTAAGATTTTTTTTAAAAACAGCTCTGAACGTATTTAAAGGAAGTTAAGGGGATTGGAAACAGTATTTAAGGGATGACCTGGGGCATAAACTTCAAGATGGAGGAGTAGCACATAAATCTTGAAGAGAGGATTAGTATACAGTTTGTACAGAAATAGCTTCCTTGGCCTTTTTAACATGGGTCTAAAATGTTCTCATTTCAGTTTCAGCTTAGCTGAAACATTAATAAAAGGTGTAAATGCAACAGTCCCCTCTCTACTTATTCCTCTAAATGGCTGAGATGCATTGATTGGGCTGCTGAGACTCCTCAACATTTTGATGAGGAATTTCTACCCTGATCACAGGTAGAGGTGGTTTGTGTCGATCTCCAGCAATACAGAGATGAGATAGCTAATGCGTATGTGAGGAAGAAAATCTGAGGCTGTTCTTCCTTCTTGATCCCCCAGGAATATTTGTATCTGTTAGACACATTCAGAAATATCCTAACTAGGATTTTTTTTTTGTTTGTTTTTAACAGGTCCCTTATTCAATGCAAATATGTCCCTCATTATCTACGCCAACGGTTTGAAGATTCATCAGCAGATCCTCTCCCAGAAAAAATGAGAGAATCGGTGGTAAGCCTTTTTCTTTCATTACTTTCTGTTCAAAGTGCTCTCTCATCCATTTTTCCCACTAAGAAACCTTTTAAATATTCTCTTTTAGTAATTTAAATTTCTAAAAGTACAGAAAATGGGAAGAGACGTTCTTCTAGATCTTCTTTGCAATGAGGCCAGAAGCAAGAAGGGGGATACTCGCAATTTTCCTTTCTGTGAAGGGTTCCTTTGAAGGGCTCTGCAGCATTGATTCTTTAGTATAATTGGTGGGAAATGCACTCTTAGAGCTTGGGTAATGGGACAGCTCTCATCCTGGTACTCAGAGAGCTAATGCAGGTTCTGTGCATAGAGTTACAGCCTGGCAATCTGTTGTGTACAAGGCAGACTGAATTGTTCAACAAGTGTTCAAAAAGATGAGCAGTCCTACCAAACTCCCTGTCTGTGTTTGAGAGAAACAGAATTTGGTCCCCAGAATTAAGTGTGTTTAAAATGGCCCTTATCCTTTGTTTTTCTAGATTACTACTTGATCTCATTTTCAGGAATTCCTTTTTCTGTGCCAGGAAGTACTTTTGGCTGTGTGTCCCGCACCCCAGCCAAGCCAGGTGGAGCACACTGTCAGACTTGGCATCTGGAGATGGAAGAAACATGTAAAATTGGAGTAGTATGGGAAAGAGAGGTACATGGCTGGTGCCAAGCATTGCCATTTCATCACCCCTTCTTTGCTTGGCAGGCTGTTTATTTTCTACTGTCTGGCACATAGTTCTAAGTTTGTGTCAGCTTATTTCCTACTTCAGTGTGAACATCTGAAGTGACCCATCTTCCTTTTTGTGTCCTTTTATATTAAAAAAAAAAAAAGTTTGCTATTTTTCAGGGGAGGTTGGTCTTATAGCAAGTTCACGTGGGCAGATCATCAAGTTTCCAGTAATGTTAAGGGGTGTTTGACATTTCTTAGAGTCATGTGAACTCTCCTGCTTCCTGGCACTTCCTCCCGACCACATCCCTAACACCTGTCTCCAAGCATTTGCAATCTAGGAGTTATTCCTAAACTTCTGAATGCTTGCAAAAGTAAGGAGTGTTCAGAGAGTTTCTGGAAGATAGAGTGCCTCTTTTGACCCCTACACATGACCCAAGAGTCCACAGTGCCTAGTGTGGTAGCTGGCCTGGCTTCCAGATGTCCCTTCAAAAGGATGCATCTCTCCTGTGCATCTCCAGTCATTCCATAGGGATTTTATAAAGTACTAACAGCCTACATTCAGAATATGAATTGATGCTGCACTACTAGCGTTTTCTACTTTTCTTTGCTGAGTTGCTGCTTAGATTGTCATTTTTACCAGGTATAATGTTATTTTAAACTTCTTACTCTAATAATGCCCAACTAGGATTAAGTGATATGGCTATTTCTTGCTGCTTGTATTGAGCAAGCTAAACTGTTTGCAACAGGATGACACTGGAATATGAATGTCCATCCAGTAACAGAGTAAAACATAAAATACTTATGTTAAAATTTTGCTGTATTCTGTGGTGTTTCTAGTGTGTAGGTTATTGCTATGGTCCATTGACATTCCATTCCAGTACATGGGGACTGTATGGCAGATGTATTGGAAAGCTTCTTTTTCCCCTCTAGTTCTGGCTTTTGCTGATAGTGCCTTTCTTGAAGCAATACAAGGTCTGATCTCATCTGTTCTGCAGATGGAGCTCAACCAGGGGACTGAAGCAATTACTGCAGCTGTCCACTTAGCCGAGTTCATTTCACAGCGCAGAGGGAAACCTTGAGCAAGGCTTCAATATATTGGGAAAAAAAAAAAGCCAAAAGAGCGAACAAATTTGCATCTAAGATCTTGACTGTATTCTCAAATTGAAGGCATGCTGCAGACTCTCAAACTATTTGTGTCGGTAGTGTGGACAGGGATCTGCTGTCTTATACTACACAGTTCAGCCACGCTTGGGCCCTTGAGCCACTGGGGCGGAAGATGCAGAAGCATAGGGAGGACTGCAGTAGGATTTGCCAGACATAGGACTTCAGTTCTCTTTACAGCGTCTCATTCCTGTCATGTTTTGCCACACTTTTTTTTTAGCATTAATTAAGTGGGATTCCTGGCACCTTTTGCTCTCCAGGATGTACCTGGTTTTGGAAATTGGCACTTTTCAGCTCTGTACATTTGATACACCGTACTACTGCTGCTGCTGTTAGGCAGCGGCTGCTTTCCTTTAGTGTTGCTCGAGCTTGCTAGTTCTTTGCCTCTTTTTTTTATTTATTTTTTTTTATTCTCTGTCTGGGCTTCCTTCAGTCTGTATAAAAAATGTAAGTAAAAGTGTTCGCTTGTCATATCAATTAGCAGTGCTAATTCTTCCTGCCAGGAGGTCTCCTGAAGAAAGAGAGGGCAATTTCTGATTACTTTGGGCTCTTTGTCTAACCCCTGTGTTACCTGGTACCTCTGTCTCAGTTAAACACTAACCAGTTTGCCAGGAGACTCCTGTTGCTATCTTGCAGTGCAGTGCTAGTAGAGCAAGTAAGGGAAGAATTGAGGCAAGAGAAAATGCATATGCATCAAGTTTGAGGAGCACAATTAAGCCATAATCTCTACTGACTTGCTTCGGCAATAGCAGTCTTGTTTAGGATGTAGGACTCAGCTGACGCTGCAAAGGCAATTTTAAATAATTTCCAGAACTTTTGCAGGGGGATTTTCAAACAGTTCAGAAGCTGTGTGAAACAATGTCAGTATTTGGAGGAGATTTCATGATGGTAGTTCATTTTTTCTTCTCTGCAAGGAGGGTATTCCAAACCCCTTGTCAGTGGCAAGAGATGGCAGGATGCAACACAACAGCCAGCCTTGTCTTGGTCTGTATACAGACATAGGGTCTACATAACACAGCATTTAAGTAAGACCCATTTTAATCAGAAAGCCTGAAACACACAGAACCAAATCACCTCCCCAAGGAGCTGAAAGCAAACAAGGTTAATATTGAAAATTAATGTGTTGTATTCTGTAGTGACTTTGTGTTAATGTTAGGAATAATAAATACAGCATCTCTAATGTTTAGTTATATGACCTCTACTCTTTTCCTTTGCTTGAATAGCTGTATAAGAATTGCCAGCTTTGGAAGCCTGAATTATAAAGCAGCTGTGATGGATAATTGACCATTCAACTTTGAGAATGGAGCTTCCTACTATTATAATTAATTTCTGTAGGCATCCACATGGCTGATTACTAGATTAAGCAGTGGCCTGAGGGTGATAATGTGTTACATTAAAACTCAAGCGTCCTTCCTGGTCTTTAATGCAAACATTCAGATAGCTAAAAAAAGGACTTGTACAAAGTTCCAAAAGCATAATTGAAAATAGTGGTTGCATTTGATGATCTTAAATATATTTTCCAACATAAACAATTCTATGATTCTGTGATAATTAAAACAAAAAACAGAGTGCCACTTTAATATATTCTGCTTGTGAAATCTCTGAGGCATCAAATGCAGTGATGTTGGTTTCGGATTTCTTTTTTTCCTTAAGTGTAGAATGGAGGAAAACCAGACAACCTGCTTTCAGTTCAAACTATAACAGTGAGTATCTCTCACTGCAGAGATTTAAACTCTGAATAGAGCTTAATTTTTCTGTTTTGAACCAATTGCAATGAAGGACTCAAGCACCATGTTGTAGGGCTATTCGATATTCAACTCCTAAGTGCCTGGCCTTGGGAATGACATCCAAAATCCGCCTTTAGACAGCTGGATCTAAAGACAGGGTGGGGAACAGAGTTGCATCCAAGGTAGGCAAATGCTTTGCAGCAGCTAGCCACCTTCCACAAGGAGAGTGGCAGGCACAGATCCACCCCACCAGGCTGTAGGTGGATGCCCAAGGTTTTCTCCTGGAAGGTAGCTCTGAATTCCACTCAGCTGGAGAGATCACTGCCCAGGGTCAGCCATTTCCTGGGGGGCCTTGAGCACTAGGCAGTGACATGAAACAAAAGCAAACACTGCTCAACTTTGTTTTAGAAGGAAAAAACTCTGAATTTTGTGAGAAATTTGAAAGCATTGGCCACATTAAGAAGGAGCTCCTGTGAGGACCGTTGTGCAAGTCAGCAGCTCAGCAGTACATTTATATTTTGAAGCAATTCAGTGCAAGGGCAAAAGGACAAGCCTGGGGATGTATGATGCACTTGAAACACTTTCAATAGTGCTAGAATTGGCGTGCAATTGTCAAATTTGGGTTTGAATATCTGAATAATAATAGTTTCTTTAAAAAACGCAGACTTTTATCTGTATGGGATTGTTAATGTGTCAAAAACAATGAGAGTACTGTAAAAAGGGTAATTGCAAAATGAAATATGGGAAAGGTTGGAAATACAAGTCCTGTGCCATATAATCTGTGTCATACATTGTCTTTTGAATGAAATGTTTGAAAAGATCCTCTTTGGTGACCTAGCATGAAATAGAAAGTTAGGAAGATGCCTCTCCCAACTATGTCCACTGTTATCACCTCTGCCGATTTTACAGTTAAATTCTTAATGTTTGATGCTATTCTTAAAATGGCAGCTTCTTCAGTTATCTGATTGTGAGAGAAAACAGTCATTTTAAGAGTAATCTTTTCTGATTGTACAGAAGAGCTTGTGGATGTGATTGGAGTGTGTTTGTTGTTCTCATAAGCTTGTTTTAGACTGTTGAGTAGCTGGATTCAGCTGTGCAGAAAATGACACTTGATCGAGACTTTTCATACTGTGTGTTCAAAGAAGGGCTGAAATAGCGCCATATAAATTTAACACTGCTTAACTTTCTCAAATGCCAAATTTTACAAGCTAAATAGTTCTGCTTTACATAGATTTTGTGTGCAACATCTTTAAAAATATCTGGAAAGATTAAAAAAAGAAAAGCTCCTATTGCATGCATTGGCAATAATTCCCATATTCATTTTTCTTGGGCCATGTTTTTTCAGTACTGGTCCACATACTAAAACCACTTGAGTTAGAGATGGATACACAGCTTGCTATTGGGAGAAGGTTTGCACTGAATGGAGAGGACCTGTGAGGGCAGGCAGGGATCAAAGTTTTTTTTTGGGGAAGAGAAGGCTTTTCCTGTGAGCTCCCTTATGCTGTGGTTCTGCTGTTGAATGTGACAACCCAGAAGTGAGGAGCAAGGCTAGCAGGGCTATGTTTTGAAAAGGTGGTCAGGAAGAGTTACAAAGACCTAACTCTGCTCCTACACCTTCCCACGGCATGTAGTCCATGCAGAGTAGGGGGCTGTTTGGAGAGGGCACAGCTCTGAGAGCAGAGGATGTTCTTTAAGAGTTGCGTACGTACTCCCGAGGAGCCTGGGAAGGGGAGGGACAGTGGCGGTGGCTTGAGATTGCAGCTAAACTGGATTGGAGTTTCCTGGGACAGAGCAAAAGTACTTCTTGAGTCTGAAGGCTTTTTAGTCCTGCTGCATTTCAAAGGGCTACTGCGTAAGTGGAAGTGCTGATGCTGGTGACCTTTTACTAAGAAGCATCTTTCATAACAGAGAGAGATAGGCAGCCTAAATATAGTGGTTGCTACCAGCTTCCCCTGTAATTCACAACCCTGCTGTTGTTCACTTGTTCTGCTTGCTTTCTTTTTATCTCCCTTATTCATAGATTTGCTTTCCTATCATCATTTTTGATTTCTTTCTTTTTCTCTGATGAGATGCCTACCTGGATTGCTGCACCAGCAAATCAGATGAGCTTCTAATTCTGGCAAAACTGTTGCTTTTCACATGTTGTTTCTAGATGTCTTTGAATTAAAGCATAAGTCAGTTTCTAAACCAAGAGCTACAGATAGTTACTCATTTGGTAGCTTAGCAGCAGTATTGAGTGCTGAACCTAAATGCCCTTCTCATAAGTCTAAGAATATATTTTCATTTACTCACAAAAACATTTGGGTGACCTCTGAAGTACAATTCAGAAGACTGCACAGATCTCAAGCTGTCTTGTTTATTTGTTTACTGAGAATGACATTTTAATCACAAGAAAAATGAGCTGTAAAGACAGTGATATTTTCCAATCTTTAGAAACAAGATTACTCCTACCCTAGTTATAGATCTTTACACAAAGGCAGACGTGTCCTTTCATTATCATTCAGTGACACTAGAAAAATGTGTTGTCTAAAATCCATAAAATCTTCCTGAAATTTGACTTGCAATGGAGAAAATGAGAGAATGGGACATGTCACTTTAGAACATAGTAAATATATTAAAGTTGTGTCTCAGAAGACATTACAGAAAGCATGACTCATTTTGGTAATGCAAAAGAAAGGGAATTTGAAGGAATCTTAATGTTTGCAAATAGGAAATGGAACCAGAATTTTGATTCCCAAAAATAAGAAAGTCATAGTGCAAAAGAGTTTTATTCCTTAAGCAGAATCACAGTCAGTATTAAAGTGTATTATTTTCATTTCTCCAATATTATAACTTTGTTATTTAAAACCATGATTCAAAACTAGGTGCAAAGAATTAAAATGTGATTACTTCAACAAACCTAGAGTGTGAAGAAATAATTTCCCACAGCAGAGTGGAGAAAATACTTTTGTAATAGGGAGTGCTGATTAGCCTTATCACAATGCACAGTGTAAGTAACTGAGAACAGAGTAATTTACTTTGGTTAAAATAGTATTGGCTTACTAATTTTGTATAAAATAATTATTTTCACAGAAAGAAATCTTGAAATCGGATCTCATTGTTTGCACAGCGGCTGCTGTTCTGTCGTTTGCTGTCAGTGCCAGTACTGTGTTTCTGTCATTAAGGGTGTGTATCTATCTGGTATTATCTCTTCTAAGCAAAATCACAGGGTGCTTTAACTGGAAAGAATAGAGAATGTGGGAAGAGAAGTTAGGGAAAATGCATTTACTGGTCACGATCACATTATTATCTGTAGAAGACAGTTTATGGATATTTGTATTAATTTCAGTATTACTTATTTGATGTCTCTTTCCTCTGCATATAAATAGCTCTTGTGATATGGAACCCAGAGGACAGAATGAATAAGCCTGATAATTTGCCTTTTTTCCCCTCCAATCATGGAGGAAAAAATTGGTTAATTGTGTGTGCAAAACACATACGTCAAGATCCCTATTCACCCGTGAAGTCAGCGTTCGAACATAGGAATAAATATTAACTGCACAAAAATACATTACAGAAACTGTTTAAAAATGTTTAAAAATATATATAAAAATGTTGTTTGCAAACTTATAACCATGTTTCATTATTTTCTGCTTTGACCCAGCCATTTCTCAGCATTGTCCTGTTTGCCTTAGCATGGACTGTAGGATTTGTAACACATTACATCCTTCCTCAGCTTCGCAAGCATCACCCCTGGCTGTGGATCTCCCACCCCATACTTAAAAGCAAAGAGCACCAGCAGCGGGAAGTGAGAGGTTTGTAATCAAGTCTTTTCTAAACAATGGATGCAATGACTTTCAGCTTGTCTTGGTTTGAAGAAAAAAAGTCCAGAAGAAACAAAGCAGGGAGAATAAATTATGCCTTTAACTTACAATACATAGCCAATTATTTTAATTTTTTCCACCCAATTGCCAACACATCTCTGAACCTGTAGGAGTTGTCTTCTGAGACCACTGCACAGAAGGGCTAAGGCTGGTCAAACATCTCTGGAGATTGTCTAGTCCAACGCCCCTGCTCAGAGCAGGATCAGAGAGAGCAGGTTGGTCAGGGCTGTGTCCACTTTTTAATATTTTCAGGTCTGGAGACTCCACAACCTGGACAACCTGTAATAGCATTCAATCATCTTTACACTAAGAAAGGTTGCTTTGAGTTTCAAGGTGGGCTTTTTTGTTTGTTTTGGTTTTTTGTTTTATTGAAACAGATCTTCAATTTGTGCCCATTTGGTTTTGTCCTGTCACTGAGCACTAGTGGCAGCAGTCTGGCTCCATGAACATTACCCTCCCCATCAAGTATTCATATACCAAAATCTGTCCCCATCTGGCATTAGTAAGATGATCCCTAACAGTTTTCTACTCAAGGCTTAGCAATCCCAGGTCTCTCAGTCTCTCCTATGTTAAATACTCCTGTCTCTTAATGATTTTACTGGCCCTAGATGATCTTTCATGAGCCACTGTCTGATCTGCCATTTGTTTTTGCATTACACTACTGTTTCTGACTGTGTTGCTTGATATATTACAGTTCATGCCTTGGCATCTTATGTAATTTAAAAACTTAATAGATTGATGAAATTGAGGCAGATTTTTTTTCTATTTTATGGCATATCAGCAAGGGTAGTGCAACTTAGAGTTCTAATTTCAATTGTAACACTTTTAAGGAAACATTAAAATTGAAAGGAACTGTGACATTTTCTTTGAGGTTTGTTCTTGGTAATGTCTGCTGGCTTCGGTGAGTAGTGCCCTGATACATGTGAGTACCAGTCAATATTTTAGGATGTTGAGATCTGATTTCCTGTTCTGATATAGTTATTCTGCAAGCAGGCAGTGTGCTTTGAGAAGCACAGCTTCCCCTCTCTGTCCCAGCTCTCACTTTGCCTTTGCTACCAGCCAAAAGCTTGCTTGTCATTTCTTGATGGATCCTGTGCCTTAATAATTCTCAGTATATGTTCCTGAAGTGTTTGAAGACAGCATTGTCAGAACACAGTTTTCTGAGGGACTGCAGTCTGTTCTTCAACTAGACAACAAAAGAGGTCAGATCACTCTCTGCAAAACCATACATTAAGGATTTAAATCTTTCATATTTTAAAAACTCATGTATTTCAAAACAATTCCTTTCCAAACAAGGATTGGGTAAGAAAAAAGCGCCCAAGAGACTTGATTGAAGGTTGCCTTTTAACTTTTACTGCAGTACACCAAGAAAAGTGTAATAGAAATATAAATCTTATTAAGCATCATGCCCAACTGAAAACAGTGTTCAGCTTCCTGTCTATGATAACCAGTAATTCTGATAAATACCCAAGGTTTATTGTTTGTTTCATCACTTAATCATAAAAGACTACTGTAGGATTTCTTTGCCTTGTCCTGATTAAGTCTGTCTTCATTTGTCAGAAAATGTTGTTTTCCTAAATGCGGTGACTCAGCTTTTGAAAAGGTTGAAGGTAAAGACTTGCTGGACTGATCCCCACAGATGGGTTTTCCTTCTGTTTTGAGAGCCAGATGCATTTCTGATGCTACTTGCTGTGGACAGCAGGCGTTTTTCCTTCTTTTGCGGTCCTCATTTATATGTAGTCCATTCCTGCACTTTGGGGCTTAGGTATTATTACAATGTAACTGGTGTTGTGCATTAGAAAATGAGAGAAAAAATATATATATATTTCAGTCCCTTAGGCTGCTGCAAAGGTTTTTTATTGTGTTCTGAGATGAGACAGACTGAGGAAAAGGTAATCCCTTTGATAGATATGTCTGGCAGGCTGTCTTCTTTCCTTTGCCCTGTAATATAAATGTAGAAACTGAACTTTAAATGTTCCCAGTTTGTATAGAAAGAGAAGCTTGGAAAAAGGACAGCAGTATCCCATAGTTGTCATGAGAGGACAGTGAAAGGACATGTACACAAAACAAGATGTCTGTGAGGAGTTTTTACTGCATAGAATTTAATTTTTCAGCGTTCTCTTTTTCGACAAGGGTAGTGCTATGGGGACACAAATGGCTGCTTGCAATTAGACAAGCAGCTGGTAATGACAATTCCACAAGTTTATTCCTGGCTTTGTTTCACAGACTCTGGATAAGCTGCTGAAACTTTCAGACATTCCATAGAATAGCAGTTATTGGACCAGATATCTTGATGCCCATGTGAGATAACTCATTTATTACTTCTCATTGTTTTGCCTGGCTGCAGGAAAAAAGGCTGAGTTCAAGATGTATGAGCTTATGGTGTAATAGATGTGTAGAAATTAGTACAGGACTAAGTGAGAAGGAAACCCTGATACACTAGGCTATTTTTTATTGTCTACCCTCCCCACTACTGTTTTTATACCATACAGATTCATGTAAGCCATTTTCAAATCAGCCATGTCTTCCCCTCGGGCTCCTCTGAATGTGAGCTCTTTTTTCTGTCTGGATTGTCTGCACAGATCTTTGCTCCTGCTGCTATCTTTTATTTGTCTGTGTGATATGCATATCTCTTTACTGAACTTGAGTTCCTACACAGAGCTCAGCTTTGGACATGGATGAAGTTCTTGAGTGAAACTCTGAGAGCAATTTGCAGTTCAGGAGGAGGAGAGAGGAACGGAGAAGAACAGCTATGTTGAAAAACAGACATTTTGCTGTGTGTATGAACTTTTAGGAGGTGGCGTTTAGGTAATAAGAGGATAAAATACTTTTATGTTATAGCAAGAAATATTTTCTGGAGAGAAATTTTTGCAAGAACATTACCGTAGCTTAAGGTACTGGCAAAGTATGAGTTCAAGGTAATTTAGAAGGATTGGTTTTAGATCATTCCTTCTGAGCCTATGCAATATACAACTGTGCCTGTAGAACACAGAAATGCGATGATTTAGCATGTCTTCTTTGCCTGTCATTGTAAAGGTGTGTATCGGAGAATGGAATGTGTATACATAATTGTTTTCATTTCTGCAGGGAAGACTACTAAAGATTCAGTAGCTGGCATTGCTATTTCTGAGTCAATACCAAGTTCCGCCTTTTTGCATTCACTGTTTTTCTGATAACCTTGTCTAGCTGAGCTCACTTGAGGATAAAGACTTTATTTTTGTGTGTACACAAGTGTTTCTGCAGTCAGTTCACCTAAGTTCTCATAGCAGTTGAATTGCATGGAGCATCCAGTTCTTGTTTAATACTCATATTAAGCACTGTGGTATTGTTAGAAAAGTCTACCGCAAAAAAGTTATTCCCTACTGGGGAATGATGTAATCCTGGCAGATACTTTTTACGATGGCTGTTTAAGTGTTTTGGGAAACATCTATGACAGCTTCTAGCTCCTGATAATTCTTCAGTCTTAAGATCTCCAGTGATGTTTTGTTTATCAGTGAGGTCAGTAATACTTTACAGTCTAACGAACAGTGTTTTGCTGCTATAAGATGGGGAAGGACAGGCACAGAGGTCAAATGGGGTTCCTTAGGTCATTGACCATGTCAGTGCCAGAGCTGGAGACAGCCTCTCTGGGGTCATTGTGTCACTAAAAGTACTATCTAATAGAGTGACTAAGTAATTGGATGATGTAGAAACTGCTATCTAGCATGTACTATCTTTTGTAATTTCTGACTGTTTCTCACTGAGTGGAGTTACAAACAGCAAAACAGATACTATCTAAATTCAGACCACAAAATTATTTCTCTATTACAAAAGAATTATTAATTCCATTGTTTCATAAATTAGTTGATTTAATACTTATCTTAATATGAGCTAACTCATGTCTTCTATGGTATTGCAGTGCAAAAAATGCTTCTAATTTGATGACATGATCTATAATATGAATTTCTGTTTCAGATGCTGCTCATTTGATGTGGTTTGAAAGGCTCTATGTGTGGCTACAGTGCTTTGAGAAATACATTTTGTATCCAGCTATTATATTGAATGCGCTCACGATTGATGCTTTCTCAATTAGTAAATACAAGAAGCTTGGTACACAGTAAGTAGATTATAATTCAAAGCATGTGATTAGTAGAATATTTGGTTTTAGAGAGAAGATCGAGAAATGGAATTTGTTTTTAAATAAGCCTGTAATCTTGTCGCAGTTTGCTTTCATGCGTATTAGTTCAGTATACGATAATAACTGTCTTTGCTGCAAGAAAAATGCAAAACTACCTTAGCACACCCTAAGATATGACTCCAGTGAGAGAGAGTGAAATGAAAAGATTAAAGAGCTATATATAGACATATATGAAACGTCTAAATGTCAATTAAAAGCAAGACACACTATACCAGGCTGCAGGTGTTTGATGGGCATAAACTCAGTGGGGTAACTAGAATTAATCAGATGAAAATGAGAAATCTAGGCTGGATATCAGGAAACATTTCCTATCTGAGGCTTTTTAACTGTGCTGTAGTTTCCCAAAGGAGTTATCAGAAGCTTCACCGCACAAGTCTTTTAAGGCAAGACTGTATAAAATATTAAACAGTGTAGAGTAGTGGGTAGTCTTGCATTAAGAGTGGTTTGAGAAAGGTAAGGATACAAGTTTTGACAAAGTCTGATGTCTCAGATATTAAGCAGAACTGGTGATGCTGATCCATGGTCTCACAGTATGATCCTTGCAGACAGCCTTTTATGGTAAGTATTTTAGTCAGTGACTTGCCTACTGCAGATATTCAGCAGGCTTAGTGACTGCAGTATCCCCAGTGAGCAGAGTTTCTGCAGTCTTTTTATCAGAATGACAGTGATGCAGATGATAAAACAAAGAAGCAGCCTTGGAATGTTCCAGTAGCAGGAAAAATGGCTAGGAGGTGTGGAGGGAGAGTTCCTCAGTGTTCATAGTAATACAGATTCTTAATTTTAAACATTAGATGAAAGTACTTTGATGTAAAAATTGCGTGTTGATTTAATTGTTTATCTCTCTTGAGGAGCAACACAGCTTTAGAAACCACACAACTATAAGGAAAAGGTGGACCTTGTTTTAGGGGCTGAAACTTGGACTAGGGCATCAGTCAAATTTTTTGCGTATTTCTCCCAGACAACTGCTTTTCCAAGAGACTCTCACCAGTCACTCATTGATAGGCTCTGATAGCCCACTGACCTTTTTCCCTTCTAGGCACTTGCAAGATGCTACGGCCAAGGTGCTTTAAGAGTTTAACTGTATTTTCCAGAGTGAAACTGAGTCCACACTCATCCCTCTATTTAGTTCTGCAAGGCTGGGAGAATTAAAAGTAATCAAACTGTCATTTGTTACTAATTAGCAGACGTGACTGAATGCATGCACGGAGCAAATATGTAGGGGTTAGGAAGGTGCTATTTTTACATAGTTGTTCCTCCAAGCTAGATTGCACTTTAAAGTGTCACCTCCCTCATGTGTTCCGAAGGAATGAGTCAGACCCCTAGAAGTCTTGAGATTAAAGAAAGTAATTACATTTGTCTGCCTCTGATTGTTTGGCCCGTGGGGGAATACCATGGCAGTCCTTTTCTTCCCCATCCCCCTTGTGTCTGTGTGATCTTCTTGGATTTAAAACCTGTGCTTTCTCCTTTTTCTTGTAATGGTGGTCTATCCATGAAGCTCCCAGTATTCCTCCTCCTCTGGCACTCCTCTTGAATACGCTTTCCCTAAAGCTGCCATCTAAATGTCACACAAAAAGCATTCATCTTCAGATCCTACCTCTCTCAACTCTGTAAGCCCATGAGGGATCCTGGATTCTCCTTGCTGCTTCCATATACAGTGTTACTGAGGGTTGTACTTACTGTGCTTTAATGCATAAATACCTGATTTCTGTTGCTGGGGCATTCCTTATGATTGACCATCCAAAGATCAGACCTCATCATGCTGCAGAGAAGGGGGAAGACATTCTCCCCTTCTATGTCCAAAAGTGTCTGAGGTGGTACATTTTGCATGATTTGATGCTTGAGTGTTTCTCAAATTGAATATATTTTTTAAAGGTGCTTCATCTTGCTTTGTGATTTAAAGGACTGAAGGAGTTTGCTTCTTGAGGAAACAGAACAGGTCCTTCATAGGCAGGAGTTTGCTTGAGCTTTCCAGACTCTGGTGTGCTGGTTATTAATAAGACCCATGCTGACAAGCTGAAATGCCTGCCCCTGTTACAGGCCACAGAGGTCTAGGAAATCATCCCCCCTTCTTGTGCTCTCTTCCTTTCTCTCTGCTGGGAGTTAAAGCCCCAGGAAAAGCATCTTGTGTGGCAGTATTTTTAAAGAAGAGGCTTAATGAGCAAATTGTTTTCTGTTACCTCTGATAGCATTATTTTAGAGAGTGTCATTTTGGGGTGAAATTTTTTGCGCGTTAACAGATCCAGTGAGAAAAAAGTCTTCCTTTTGCTCTATGATCTGTAAGTTTCCATTTGAAAATGCCACCATGTTGAAAAAATTTTCTTCTTTCTGAAGAATGAGAAATCCAACTGGTTCCTATAGGATGGCTGGGATCACACTGGGATGGCTTCTAGTGACTTCAGAATCTATTTAGCTTAGTCGCTAGGTTTTCCATTCCAAAATACGGGGCAAATTGAAAAGAACAGCTTTGACAAGGTGGAAAAGAAGGTAAGCTTGACATTTCATTTGAACAGTGATGTCCCCGTGATCCTTTAGAATGACGTACACTCAAATAAAGTTGCAACTGCATTACGGGAGATACGCAATAATGAGTAAATGTCACATAAAATAAAATCATCCGGGAAATGTACAGACTTTTGAAGCTTGCTAGAATGACGAAAACCTGTTTAGAGCTTTCTGGCCTGTCAAGTATCATGGCATGGCAACAGGTATTCTCCTGGTTGACAGCAAGATGAAGGAGAACCTTCCATGTGCTTTGCAAATACCTGGCCTATTTTGTCACTCATTATACATTGAAGTTCCTGCATTTTACAAGACATAGGTGCAACACAATTTCTTTACGTCTGATCAAGAACAATAGTAAGAATTTCAAGCACTTCACATTTATGTGTGTTTCTATCCAGAATTTTGCAGTGCATAAGGAAGTTAGGACTACAGTGATAAATTCTGTAATCAAGTGAAATTTCTTGTAATAATAATAATTAAAAAAAAGTTTTTTGTTTTTTTTCAAATTACAGTAATGTATTAATGAAAGTGCCAAGATATTTCCCAGACTTACACTTTATTTTAAGAGGTATATAAAAATGTCTGTTCTAGATTCTTGGGTTTTAGTAGTTAGTACTGCTCTTTTTAGTACAGAGTTCATTCTTTATTACAGCTTGCAAGTGTGTGATAATGATAAGGGAAAAACACAGAGTTGCACGTAGGTAAAATAGATGTGATGATTTCTGATATTAATCCTATGCTCTTTTAATAAAAAAGCTGTGTAGATTTAAATATACCTGGCAATCTAAAATACGTCTAATACAGATATCTGTATTTAAGAGCTTCATAATTTATTGCCTTGTGACTTGAATAGGCTTTTTTCTCTGCCTTTCTTACAGCTGTGACATTATCCTGATAACAGTTGCTGGGATGAAACTCCTCCGCTCCTCATTCTGTAATCCTATTAATCAATTTGTTACTTTGAGCTTTACTGTAATCTTCTTCCGATTTGACTACAGAGACATTTCAGAAAATTTCTTGCTGGATTTCTTCATGATGTCCATTGTGTTCCATAAGGCAAGTTTTATAGCTCTGGTAATTTCTTTGGCAGATATGTCTTCTCAGTGTTACTGTGCTGATCAATATGTGTTAGAATCTTTTAGAAGTAATGAATGCATATATAGACACAGATTGTTGGTACTACAGAGGAAAAAGTCTAACAATGAAAACAGGGTTTTCCAATGTTTTACATTTACTTTTCATTCATGTGCTTCTGTATAAAGTTCAGAGTTGTTGTTTTCAAGAGGAGAATCCTCAGTGAGTTGGAAAGAGCCTCTTGGGTCATTAGTGCAGGACTGCCCTCCAGATCAATCGCCTGGTGTTTTTATCCAGATTTCCTTTGAATGCCTCTAGTGGTTGACTCAACAACTTCCTTTGGGAAATTATTCCGTTATCTAATCATCCTCATGATAATAAATGTTTTCCTAATGTCAGCCTTAACATTTTTCTTTTCCTATTTTCAGTCTGTTGTCCTTGTGATGTTGCCCTTAACCTTAACCTCAGAGCACTTTCCTCTCTGTTGCATTGCTAACTCTTGAAGTGTGCTCTTCTTGAGTTTACTTTAGAAAAGAAAAAAACCTTTCTGCATGAGTCAGGGCAGATCTTGGTTTGGAATCTATGCTGTTTCACTGAAAGAACCAGATTTAACTGATACCTTGGTTAAACATGAGAAAGTATTGAAGACTCAAAAGTATTCATCCACATGTGAATATCCACACATTGTCTGGTGAGGTGTTTGGTTTTGTTGTTGTTTGGATTTTGGGTGGGTTTTTTTTGTTTGGGGTATTTTTCTCCAGCTTGTTTGCTTGGTTTCTTTTTCTAAAATATTCTTACTGTACATGTGAGTATGACCCAGTTAATATCAATTAATTTCTGAGAGGAGAAAGACATGGTTCTATATTGATTGCTGCATGTGCTCTGGAGATATTTAGCCCTTCTACACAAGGGGCATCTGCTTATACTGCTGTCCATGCCCACCTGGAAGTTTCTGGCTTCTTAAAGAAAAGGCCAGGTTGTTGGTGTTACTTTGGGAGCTCCCAGTCTTTCAGGGGAAGAGTGAAGGAGAAATTAAATGCATTTGCTGGTTTATTTTTGTGGTGCTGTAAGGGAGGTGGAGAAAGGATGAAGCACAGCTTGGTGAGAGAACTTGAGCTCACTCTTTTCATTGAACTCTTGGACTACACTCAAGTAGGAGCTTCACCTGCTTCAAGCCTTCAACCCGCAGACCTGTTGTTCTGGTTTCTCTCTGCTAGGGTGAGGAGGGAGGGGTGGGGGAGGAAGGGCAAAAGAAAAGGGGTAGAAGAGATTATGCACATCTCTACTTTAAGAAGAATCTCCTCCCTGTGATTCTAAAATAGGGTTTAGGGTTAGAGTAGTTTTTAAAGCTTCTTACCTTGGAGTAAAAGATAACCAAACCAGTTCAAGTGATGCAGACTTTGCTAGCATTGTGCGAGTTTTCAGTATTTGTTCCTTTACCATGTTCCCTAGTGCAAGGGGTGAATTTCTGTCTCCAGAGAAGTTTGTCAGTGATGTGCATCAGTGGGCATTCCACGTGGGGATAATGGCTTACTTAGTCCTAGAACTCATTCTTCAAAAACCTCTTTACAGGATCAAAAAATTAGCATATCAGAATGAAAAGTCGCACTATTTGGTACCTCCTTTGAAAATGCTGACCTTGTGAGCATATCACAAAATAGTGCTGTGGATTATTTCATGCTTATGTAAGAAGAGATGTAAAGTCTTTTCCAGGCTTTTTTTTTTTAAGAGAGTTGCTTGGGTAGTTTGAAGCTACTGTTCACAGTAGAAAGATTAATGTTAGCAATAAGAATAAGATAACGAAGGATGCGTATCAAATTGAGCAGAGAGGTTTGCTAGAATAACTACTGCTCTACTAGACTGAAAGCTTATACTACAGACATGTTTTGAAAAGGTAGTTTTAGCATTGATCTGCCATCTTTGTACCTAATAATATCTGAAATTTTGCAGGTCATTAGTTCAGCAAGTGGAATTGTCCTTCTTCCATTTAAAAAAATTGGAGTCGAACGGTTGAATAATTTATACTACAAAAGCACATGCACAGTTACACAATGATCATTAGAGCCAATATGAAAAATAGCATTGCAGATGATAGCAATTAAATTCCTTTTAATTTGAAATCATAAAGGGCATAAGTTTTCTTTAGCCTAATTAAGGTTTGAGCTTTAATTAGCTCAGTATTGTGAAACCTCAGTAAAAGATATGATCACTTGAGGATAAAGATGTGTGTTTATTTCATAGTATAGGCCCCAAGCAAGCCACATCCACCTTTGTTCCTAAAAGGTTCATGGGTGTTCACACATTCTGTCTGTAGTTCAGTCACTTTTATGTTTACAGCTATTTTTAAAAATAAAACCAAAATCTGAAGTAGTCTCTCTTACCATCATCTTTAGCTTTGCAGAGTTTTTATTACACAGTCATGACTGATTTCTGCTTGCATGTTGAAAATGTCAATTAACAACCCTCTGAATTAAGGAACACTTGAAGTGCTGTGCCTTAGTCATAGTGATGGTAATTTTTAAGCAAGATTACTCTGCAAAAAAATTTACATGCTTTCAAAGCACAGTGGTAATGGCTTTTAATTTTGCCAGGCACTGAGGAAGAAAGCATCTAAATTCAACACTCACAACTGCACTAGTGACTCTTGACACTGATTATATGGAAGAAAACTTTGCTAATAATGTTGGGTAGAGTATTTCTGAATATTCCACTGATTTTGTTTCCCATGTTTTCGCCGTTGTGATGTTGATTTAATGTAATTTAGTAAAATCAGGAGCTCTAAATGAGCGTATTGCTCCCTGAACAAGCTGGGACACGGAAGTCCAAGTTGCTGCTCACAGATTTTTATCTCTCTCTGTAAATAGCCAAGACACCCACACTGAGATAACAGAGAGAACAAGAGAGTCTATTCAGTTCTATTCCTAAGGAATTTTTTAATCACCTTGGATTTTTTTTTGGTCTTTTTAACATCTAAGACTTAGTAATGTGACAGTTAATTCACTTCTATATTAAAAACAATTAGCTGTTTACAGTTTGACAAGTTGCAGAATGTGGAAACACTAAAAGTTGATTAGACATATGCAGAGTGTGCTGTTTTGTCTTTCAAATTGCCTTTGGAAGGGAGCAAGATAAACATTTAGGAAAGATTTTCTTATTTGTTTTTGAAAACGTTTGCAGCTTTCAATTCAAGTGGAACAGGACCTCTCCATCTTTCTTACGCTAAGATAAGACTTTCCACATAGCCAGCCCAGATTGTGTATTTGGCTACAGCCTGGGATTCTTCTGCCTAAAACTCCTGTTTCTATAGTCTTTAAATCAGAGCTGAATGGCCTTCTAAAAATATGTGGTTGCTCATTCAAAAATTGTGGGTGTAATGGTCTGATTTATATTCTACAGGAAGTCAAACCAGATAATCAAGACAGTCTTAGTCTACGTGACTCTGTGTAAACTTTTCAAATGAGCCAGTTGCTCTCTCTAGACCTTTTAGGAGATCATGTCACTGCAAAGGTTAATAAGAATGTTCATATTAGGTGATAATGAAAACCTACAAAAAACAGAATATATTTTTCATAGGCATAGCAGACATGGAGAATATAATAGGAGTTAAGAGATTTCTTCTTAGACTTCTAATAGTAAGAAAAACCTCAGACTTTTTCTGTAATAGGGTAAAAAAATGTGTAAGTCTTAACCGATTTGAATAAACTATGCAGGAGTGATGAAAAGACAGGCCTTTCTTGCATCCTTTTGCTGTCTACTGACAACATTTAACTGAGAAAAAACTCTTATTGCACACGAAACTTACGAGAGGAAGAGCATAGGAATGGGAAAGTGCATGTTATAGCTCATCCAGTCCATTTTTCTTCAGTGTGGTAAAAACAAACAAGCAAACAAAAACTGTAAAATAGGAATGTATCCAGCACTGCTGTCTTTGGCAGATGTTTGGGAAGGTTTTCAAGGATGTCTGAAATAACAACTGTTCAAGTCAAGAATGAACCGGTATTGTTAAGTGTGAAGTAGAAGCAAATGCAAGTCATTCAACAGCAGGTATATTGCTTTGAAACTGGCTGAATGTTAACAAAGATGCTCAGGGCAAGACTTGTCCCCAGGTCTTTTGCTGTGCTCTGTTAAATATGTGGTTTTCCATTTCATCCAGTGGCACAGGCATCCTGTAAATTTTGATGGTGGAGAGGGGTCATAGTATTTCCCTGAACTGCTTTTGGAATCTCAAGTAGAGCTGATGTTGAGCTGAAGGAGCAAAGACAGCAAAACAGCTCAGTAGTGTCAGTGTGGGTGCTTATGGCTGTAGTGTGCTTGTGGCTCTTACAGAAGACTGGTGGGAGTTTTTTACCAGTCTTTTCACTACTGGGAGCAACCAGCAGCATGTTGAAGATTCCTGTGTGCAAAACTGCTAAATTGGCTCTTTTACCAGCAGTTCTTTCACCTGTAGAGCACAACTGAGAAATTATACCTGTACTTTGCAATATGGATTTTTGACGAATCTGTGTAGCTTTCTTAAAGACCCTAAAGAGTGAGCCACGCCCAGCTTACACACACCTAGTACATGGATCTTCATGGGAATGGTAAGACCCACTGCCATTAACCCTGCAATGTATAGGACTACAACTTCGTATCCCTTTGTGTCTTATGTGTTACTGTCAGGCAGTTTAATGGCTTCTTAATTTGTGTGTGTGGATGAACTAATTAGCAATACAAAAATATGAAATCACCTTATATTTTCTTATCGTCAAGTCCTCTGAGGGTTCTGAATTTGTCTTCATGAATAAGGCAAAATAATCAAAGAAGCAGAGCTTGTTAAATTTGCCTTCATTAACACTGAATTCATTTGCCTAAGTACTCTTACTCCTGCTGAGCTCACTTAAGTATGCAATTTCCCTGTCTGAATATTTTTTTCTTCTTTCCCAGAATACATTTTCCAGCTAATAAGGAATCCACATTTTTTTATTTTTTGTAAGAATTTTTCCCTTTCTATATACTTCTTTCTGCCATAGTATCTAAGACCACTCATTTATGAAAGGTGATCTTTATGTCAAAGTAGATCCAGCTAAGGCAGCCAGTTTTTAACAGTCTGACAGACCTGTGCTGTTCAGGCTTAACTTTCAACATCCACAACACAGTCCCTTGGACAGGAAAGAAATTATGCATGTCATCTTGTTTTCCTTCATTTTATGAGAAAATTCTGCCAAATGCATTGACCTTCTTGGTGCTTTGTTGAAGTCAAGTAATTACCCTATTGGATCTTTTTATTGCCTTTGTGGCAATAAAACTCTTGGTTAGTTGGCATGTTCCATTGATTTAGGTGCTACTAGTAAGTCAAAAGCCTCACTCTTTTCCCTTTCCCTTCAGATTTTTCATCCTTCTCTAAATCTGATGTTTCACTTCAAAGCTTTTGGAATTAAATTGTTAATTCATATTTTAATCCATTCCTTGCCGTTTGTGCATACTGAAATCCAATGTCTTAATCATGTGTACCCTCTTGGCTGGCAGCTGTTTCCTCAACTTTTGATATCTGGCATATAAATCCTTTTAAGACCCTTCTGCTGAGTAAAATACCCAAGGCTACATCTGATATTTGACAGGATAATCCCAGTGGTATTTTCCATAGACTCCTTAACTCTCTTGGGCACTGTACAGTTCATGTTTCCTTTTAATATTGGAGGAATGGTTTAATTGATTTTTCATTCAGCCTTCCATCACTGACCTCTTTATCAGACTCAATTTTATTACACAGTTCCCAAATTACACTTTCTCTCTCTTTTTTTGTGTTTATTGTTTTTCTTTAGAATGGGACAAATATACTCAGGGAGATGTACACCCACTTGCTAGATCAGTCTGGCTCCCAACTTGCCAAAGACTATGTATCTGTATCTTGATGCAGGCACTGAAAGAGAAATCTTGAACGCTTCAGTGCACAACTTTGTGCTTTTTCTCACATCCACTTTTACCACAGAATCGTAGAATGGCCTGGGCTGGAAGGGACCTTAGAGATCTCCCTAGTTCCAGTTCCCCTGCTGTGGGCAGGAACATCTTCCAGTTTGCTCAGAGCTTCATCCAACCTGTTATTGAACACTGCCAGGGATGGGGCATCCACAGCTTCTCTGGGTAAC
Source organism: Anabacerthia variegaticeps (assembly GCA_035583185.1). Classification (NCBI taxonomy): domain Eukaryota; kingdom Metazoa; phylum Chordata; class Aves; order Passeriformes; family Furnariidae; genus Anabacerthia; species Anabacerthia variegaticeps. The sequence goes on along the minus strand of JAWWEW010000112.1, from coordinate 43,380,774 downwards.
AGGTTCCAGTGCCTCACCACCCTCACAGTGGAAAATCTCTCCCTAATACCTTATCTAAATCTCTTTTAGTTAAAAAATGTTCGCCTTTATCCTGTCCCTTCATGCCCTTGTAAAAATCCCTCTCTCCAGCTCTCTTGTAGGCCTCCTTTAGGTACTGAAGGGCTGCTTTAAGGTCTCCCTGGAGACTTCTCTTCACCAGGTTGAACAACCCAAACTCTCTCAGCCTGTCTTCGTAGGAGAGGTGCTCCATGCTTCTGATCACCATTGTCTGGGCTACTCAAACAGGTTCATGTCTTTCTTGTGCTGGGGCCTCAGGGCAGAGTAGAGGGGCAGAATCACCTCCCTTGTACTGGCCACGCTGCTTTTGATGCAGCCCAGGATACGATTGGCCTTCTGGGCTGGGAGTGCACATTGCTGGGACATGTCCAGTGTGTCACCGTCCAACACCGTGAAGTCCTTCTTCTCAGGGCTGCTCTCCGTCCATCCTACAGGGAGCCTGCATGTGTGCTTGGAATTGTCCCAGCTTAGGTGGAGGACCTTGCACTTGGCCTTGTTGAACTTCATGGGGTTTGCACAGGCCCAATCCTTTAGTAAAGGAAATTTCTGGAAAGATACAGTATTAGCAGAAGCCATGCCTATGAAGGCTCCGCTGAAAAGGCTGGATCAGTGCAGTTCATGAGTGCTCTCCCAGCTGCACTGATTTATTTTACTTGTCTGGCCCTCTCCGTATTAAGCTATGAGCTCTGATCTTGTCCTTTTTGCCCACCTTGGGATATATGGAAGTCAGTTTTTTACAGTGCCACAGGCTCCTTCCCTGGGCTTTTGATATCAGCTGACAATGTAGGAGGAAACAGCATCTGCCATGAGCAGATCCAGAGCTTTATGGTCCTCTTATTGTCATAATCCTCATCTGGTTAACATTTAATTTCAATTGTAAGGTTCCAAGGCTTGTAACTCAAACAGCTTAAACCACGCCTGTTTTTGTACACTGTCAATATTAAGTACTCAACACTGTGTTTCAGGAATATATTCCTTCCTCCAAGGTTTAATATCAGAGCCTTGGACTGATTATATTTTGATCCTCTTGTATCTATTGCATTAGACAATGGTTTTGAAAGCCACAATATAAAGTCTTCAAATGTCTGTAAGCATATGCAAATAAAGACAGCCTGGAAAGTCTTCATTGTACATTCAAATACAAAAACAGAATGTCACAATTAGTTAAGACATATGCATTAAAATCTTTAGTATTTCCAGCAAATCCTGTTTTGTAGGATTTCGTAGATGAAGTTTGTTTTAAGTAAATACTAAGTAAGTACTAAATAAAAAGCAGAAAGTCAATGATTTGCAAAGCAAAGCTGTGAACAAGAATAAAATTATTCCACCTAAGTTTAATTTCATATCCAAAAACATATACATACTCACTTTTCCCTCTTGACGTGTCTTAATTTTATTGACATACAAAAAACAACAACCAGCCAAACAAAAAAACCCCAGTAGATATTACAATTTAATTCGAAGAGTTGGCGTTAGCAACTGACCAGAATTAGCTTAACATGAAAAACCAAATACCCCTCTCAGAGTCTGAGTTCAAATTGGTCACAAGTTCTCAGCATCTAAAGAGGAATATAAAGAAATATCTGTTTAAATGGGAAATAATTGCTTTCTGCCCCTAACATTTTTAATCTCTCAATTTTGTGTTGCATATAGAGCTTATAGCCATATGTATATGACAGCTATTCTTGTTTAAAAACAATATGTATGTACAGGGTTTTTAAAACACAGCAAAATTCAAACTTAGCAAGAAAATGTTAATGTTTTTGCATTATTTAGTCCCAGTATTGCCAAGAAGTCTGCCCACACAGAGTCCCAACAGATGCTAAAACATATAGAAAGGCTGCCAAAAGCTGAAAGCATTGCGTAGTCTCCATCTCACTTTGTGTCATTTAAATTCAAGTGTTAATCTCTGCCTAGTTTATCGAAATCTACAAAACTGAGAAAAGGAGATCCCATTTTAGTGATGTTTCGGACTTCCTATATCTTTTATTTTTTCATGGATGTTAACTAATTTCCATTAACTTCTAGTTTGTAATGTTACTTAAATTTGGTTAAGAATAACCAGGTTTAAAGGCAATCCTGAAAAGACAAGTCTTTGCCTTTGCTTTGTTTATATATATATATGAAATACTAGCTGATGCACCAGAAGTCTGTAGAGGCGTCAGAGCTCATAGAAGACTTAAGGATGATTGAGATAAAATGTGTGTCTACATAAAATAACTATGAAAGATGGATGCCTGTTCTGCATTTTCACTTGACATTAGTGGGAATGTGCTGGTTTAAGTTCACTGAACATAATTTAAACTCTTTATCAAAGACTTTAAAAACTGTTTATTGTGCAAAACTGTCACATGAGTAAAGATATTGACTAATATTAAAACTTCTATATCCCCTAAGTAATATATTACATATAATATTTCTGCTTAGTGAACTGTAGAAAACATTGATGATCTAATAAGGCTTAATACAACTATTCTTTTATAAATCATCCTAAACTGGGATGGAGAAGTCTTAAATCTAGTATTTTATGGGTTTTTTTAAGGAAAAGGTTATGAAGAGAGGGTTAAAACTCAGCACAGGGTTTTTTTTTTTTTATTCCACTTTCAGTTTGGATGGGAAGGTTCCCTCTTTGTATCTAGCACTGTTATAAAATATACCTCACACCCTCATTTGAACAAAACTCTACTGAAGATAAATTTTGTGTGTCACAGAATCGCAGAAGGGCTGAGGTGTCCCAGCAGGTCCCATGGAAGTGGGTTTTTTTCCTTCTATTTTGATTCTATGTACCCTTAATTAATCCTTTGTTATTTAGGGTGTCTTAATTTCTCCATGCTTTCTCACAGGTCTTGGGGTTGGTGACTCCTGAAAGCTCATCAGTGAAGACCAAGGCAGGGAAGGCATTGAGTACCTTGGCCGTCTCTGTGCCCTTTGTCACCAGGTCCCCTGCCCCATTCCTCAGTGGGTCCATGTGGGTTTTTCTGGTCTATGTGTTGTCATCGATACAACCATAAAGTCTTTCTTGTTGCCTTTTACTTTCCTCACCAGATTCAGCTCCAGATGGCTTTACTATCGCTTTCTAATTAATTCTGTATTGTTTCTGACAATTTAGAAAAGATTGCTGGTGTCTTCAGATTACTGAAGACTGAAATGTAGTTAGTTATAGTCGAAATGGCTACTTGAAGAGCATGGCTGTTTCTGAGGACAAGCTTTCCCTATTTAACAAGGCAATTTTTAGCAGCTTCAGTTTCTTTCTGTGAGAAAAACTTCATGATTCCTTGGAGTTCCTGTATTAGATATAGGAGAAAGCATATCATAAGCTGGGTAAAACTGATAAGGAGAAATATGTTTTGAGATGGTTCTAGCAAAATGAAAAAGAGAAGATGCAAAGCCAAGTCCCCGTTTCCTACATCTCAATGTTACAGTTGCTAGATGACATCACCTTTAGCAATTATAGTTGTAAAATATATATAAAATGCTAATGGCAAGTTAATCCAAAGGTGTTTTGCAGAACATGCCCTGGAAGCAGGAATTTAAGAGGTAATAAAGGCACTTGACAACTCTTAATGCAAGCAGTAGCTTGAAAATCACACATTTCTAGGCTTTTAAGTGTGGTGTTGTAAGGCTTTCAGAAACTAAGAGAGATTCACAAAAGCATTCTCCTTGCGTTCATGTTCTTGTGAATGGAAATGAGCTCCTTTGCCTGTCTTGTAGAAGTGTTAGCTGAGAGGCAAGTGTTGACAACAGCAAGTTCAAGCAGTGGTGAATGCAGAAGCAGCAGGACTTGTTAGGTGAAACTGAGAACTTGCACTCCATGGCCTGTTTTGCAAGAATGTATAAATATTAAAGAATGCTTAAAGTGATGTAATGGAACAAGTAGCCAGAAGGGTGTCCTCCTGGATTTGGTTTCCTAGCAAATGCAAAACCTGAGTTTTATTTGAGGTTTGAAAACCTTTTGATGAACTCTGTGCTTTGAGCACAGCTGGGGTGATTTACGGCTTTGTGATTTCAGTCTGTAACAGGCAGAACTTCACTGGGCTGTGCTGCAGTTTTGAATTTTTGAGGTTTCAAATGCAAGTCATTAGCTTTTTCCAGCCCTTCACTTAAATCTTTTAGCAGATACAATTTTTCTTCCAGCTGTTCATTGAGACATTTCAGATAAATAAAAAATAAGCAAAACAAAGCAATCCCACAACCTGCTAAATACGGTTCAAATAAATGAATGTCAGTTCTAGTTTCAGTGCAGTTTTACTTGCCTGCTTCAATGCTGTAGTTTTCAAGTCACGTGTAGTATTTTTTGAGAGCAAACCAAGTTAGCGAGATATGAGTTTTTCAAACTAAGTAGGAGTAACCAGGCTGTGCCTTGAAGGGATCATAGCAGGTTGTTTTTATCAGGGCTTTTCTTGGTTTAAATAGTATATCTGTGCAAAGTTAAGATTACCTATATTTTGCATATTGCTGCTAATTGGAGTAATGCCAAAGCAAAGAAAGCATGTGAAGCACTTCTTGCATCTCAACTGGAAGGTTTATTAGTTGTAACTGGAGACAGCATGACACTGGTTACAACAGGAGTCAGCAGCTGCTTCTCTGCTAGTTTGATAGCACAAAGACCAAAACAGGTCAATGCTGTTAGTCATTCTTACTTCCCTCACAATTATTTTGCAATTATTTACACCAATTCACGGAAAAGCTTAGTGAAGCACCTTGTCATGTGCATCTGTTGATACAGATGGCCAAGTGTTACTTTGGGGGCGGTAACTTCAGGGCAGATGAAATGAGATGGCCAGAGAAGGTGCATCCTCTCTGACTGTCAGCATACCCAGTACGTGAAGCGTGCCTAACACCATGCTCTGTCCCTGAGGCCAGCTGTCATGGGAAAACTTGTGTCCATGCTAATGAACTCTCCAAAACTGTACTCAAGGTGGACGTATGGAATTGCCACCTGGAGGGGTTTCATTTAAGAAGAGCTCCTGAGGCTTGCTTGGAGGAGTGCTAGCTGGGCCAGACCAAAACCTTCCCAGACACCTTTCCAACAATTTTAAAACACCCACAGTACCCTTGGTTACGTTCCCTGGCAGCATTTTAATGTACAAGTATTGATATAGTCTCAGTGTTTTTCAGGATGTTGGTGTCGTCGTGTTTTTCACTAACTCAAATAAAACATTACTCCTAGAAATTCAACGTGTATTTGCTATATGAGCATGAAATATTGCATATGCTCCTGTTTCACTGTCAGCTGTATGTGTGTTGGGCACTAATGTCTGTTGATGGCCAAATCTTTCCTGACAGTTTGTCAGGAACCTGCTCTGCAATATGAATCTGATGGTCTGATGCAGATGAGACATAAGATCTGTTTTGGGCTGATGCCAAAAGAAATGGCAGGGAAAAAAAATGTATTCCAGGGAGTAAGTACACATAATTCTTGAATCGGAAACTGCTAGTTGCAGCACCAAGCATATTTTACAGGAAGCAAAACTAAATTCATTGTGGTTTTCAGTTTGTACTGCACAACAATAAAAGCTCATATTTATGCAATGTTTCTTTGGTACAATGGTCTTGAAAATGCAGCTACAATTCATGATTAATGCCATGCATATGCTTACATCGTATGCATATGCTTCTCCCATGGAGTCAACAAATAAGAATGTTCTGTTCTTGAGAAATAAGTCTGATTTCCATGTGCAGAGCCACTCATGTCACACGTTGAACTTTCTCTGTTCACTATACCCAGTTTCCCCTGGAGTCTCCTCTTCTGTAACCATCTGACTTGCGGTGCCATATATTCAGTGAATATCAGAACCTGTTTTCCTACTTTCTATTTAGAGCAAACATACTTTGGAAAGGTAATCTGGGAACTACCTCAGTGTGGTGGTTAAAAACATACCTCATTGCAAGTGTGAATTTTGAATTAAGAATATACTTTTATGCCTTACTAAAGTAAGACCTTTATAACCACGAAAGCCAAGAATACAGTCTAATTTATCTCATGTTTGTTTCAGGGCACAGTTCTAAAGTGTCTTTCAGATATTAGTTTTGAAACTATCTTAGTGCCTAAATAGTTACCATGTTTTTCTTTTTTCATTTTTTTCAGCTATGGGACCTGCTTCAGAAGTTGCAGTTCATCATGACATACATTGCTCCCTGGCAGATTGCCTGGGGATCATCGTTCCATGTTTTTGCTCAGCTCTTTGCAATACCTCATATCCTTTATAAGTTTGTTTTTCTTTATTCTTCAATGCCTCTTCATGTATGTAATTTATTTACAGTGCTTGAACACGGTGCAAATTCCTAGGTAACTTATTTTAAAACGTGAAAATGCTGGGAACACCTTCTGAGAAACAGTTTTTTGTGGTTTTTTTTTTGCTGCATAGGATCTGAAACTGGGAAACTGAATTTGACTCAAACTGGCCTGTTCACTTCCCAGCCAGCCACATTCTGCAGATCACTTACTTCTCTAGTCCTCGGCACTGACTTTTGATGTATCCAGAGAGAAATGTTATGCTGGACATATTGTGAAATGCTGGGCTTATGGCTGACTGAGCTCTCAAATATTAGTTCCTTTCTCGGTTGCTTCTGTTTGGTATCTCAGATAGAAATTCATTTCAGTGAGCCAATTTCTGCTGCAACTGTCCTGACTTGTTTCAAATTTTATTTCAGAAGCAGATGGATTTTAACATTTTAATGTAAGTTTTTCATTGGGGTGCTGAGAAGCATTCTCCTGTTTAACGTTTCCATTCTGTTTTACGAGTAATAGTAAACATTCATCAACACCAAAGCAGTCCTTCAGAAGCACTCTGTTTTGGTGCCTGTTCCACGTCTGTGAATACTGGGTTTGTGAATGTGGGGAGTAAAACACAGAGTTCAATGACCCCCAAGTGTCTTTAAGGTTAAAAAATGTATATTGAATTTTTTGAACAGGAAGTATTCTGTTTAAAGTCAAATTCAGTTAACAACTTGACTGAATATAAAAAAATTAATACAAAATAAAGCATTTTAACTGAACAAATTCAACTTTATTGATATCTGAGGCTTTATCAGATACTAACTTTTAATTTCTTCCTTCCCTCCTAATCAAAGGTGTGGAAGAAGAGTTGACAAAGTGGCTTTAGTTCAGACCTACTGAAGAGTTTACTTTGTACTGTTTATTAGATATACACGCTTAAGTCTTTGTCCCTTTCATCCCACAGAGTTGTTTTTTATTCCCTTGAGTGATTTCTTCTCTCTGCTCTCTGCTGTGAAACATATGCAATGTTGATTAACAATGCTTATGTTTCTAGATAGGAAGAATAAAGAATAAATGCCTTGGACAGAGGGAAGTGTGCACAGAATAACTCCCGGAGGGAAAGCTTTAGATTGCCTGCTTATGGAAGAAAAGCATTGTAAAAGCAGTGATCTGTCTGAAAGTTTTAGGTGATTTATAGTGAGTCATTCCAGAATTTCACAACAAAAAAATATTTTCATCTCTTTTGTAGGTGTGAATTGCAGGAGAAGTGTGTGTGAAGTTATTTAGCAAAATATTTAAGAACTAAGATTATGTTTCTACAAGTTTCCCTTTGGTCACAAATATTTTGTCCTGTGAAAACTTTGCTCTCCGTAAAAGTACCAATCAAGTTTTGCAAAATGGAAAGTAGTTAGACCAGGGTTTAGTTTGTTTACACAGTTATTGCTGAAGTGATCTAGCCTAGCTTTCTATTATTTATAGTATGCTTTGTAAATGTAAATCTGTCTTCCAAGGCAATGTTGCAATTAAGATACTGGTTAAATGCTGAAGTCACTATTCCCACTACAACAATAACTCTGCCTCTTTGCACGTATTTTTATTTGTTGTTATCATAACCCTGAAAACAGTAATGATGAGTGCATGTTCCAGTTTGCAGAGGCACTAAGCCTGCCATTTCTTTGCAGAGTTAATTATTTGTGACTCTTAATTGCTTCCATCACATCTGCAAACAGGATGTAAATTTTTAAATTTCGAAGTGCCTCAGTGAGCTTTTGCTGTAGAGCTCAGTGATACAAGTATTTCGGCATGCTTTAGTGTGTGTGATTCCAATGTGCAGGGCCTGAAGGGCAAGGTGAGTAGCGTTGCCTCGTGGAGTTTGTGGAGTCTCCACCATTAAAGATCTTCAAGAATTTAGATGACTGTCTGTCGGGAGTCATATAAAGGTTTAGCTGATCCTGCTTGTGTCTGCTAGATGGACTAGATGATCCTCAAAGTCCCTCTTAATCCTGGAAGACCAGGAACGGGAATGGGCTTCTGGCTTAAGGAGAGATCTGTGACTTCACTTTCCAGTGTTTAAACGGGCAAGATGAGGTTATGAATTTATAAATATCAGTACACTGAGAAAGTCAGTGTAGGTAGTAGTTCAAAGGAAGATTTTACCTAATAAATGAACAGTGAAATTGAGCTGGGGGGAGAGGAGGAATTGAGTTTGTGTTTGAGATTATGCTGCTTAGGAGAATTTTTGCTTCAGTTGTTTCAGGGTTACAGCTCTAACATCAGAAAATGTGATACTTAATTTTCCCATCCTCTAGGTGATTGTGTGCCTGGAGGGGATCTATAGTAATTGCAAGTAAAAATGTGGCTTTTGAGAAATAGAGGATTTGGCCTGGCCTGGCTGTACAGTTTTGAGTTAAATGAAAGGGATGGAAGATTTTGAGAATGTCAGTCTTTTAATTACTGGTTTTGAAGCTAGTTTGAATTTAAACAGATTTTTAAACTACAAGAATTAATCCTTAAATACAATGTTTTATTTCATGTTGGAGAGTTTTTAGGTTTTGGCTTCTTTGTTCTCAAAATTTGATTTTGGCCATCTTAAAAAGAAAATCCGTTATTCACAAAGGAACAAGTTCTGCTTCTACATGGTGTAGCCTAACAAAGATGGTACCCAGGAAGCCTGGCTTGGGACACAGTATAGGAAAGTATGCCTGTAAGTTTTTGACACTTCTGTTCTGTTTTTTTCCTTAGACATAGCTAAAGCATTGGTATTAAAAAAAAATAAATTACCAATTAATAGAAATGAATTGGATACCCTTAAATTACAAAATCCCTGATGACAAGTAGTTGTCTACTGCACACGTCAACCATACATATGGGAGTCAGGCTGTTACTTGCTCTCATGGCACTCTTACAGATACAAAACAGTTGAAATCGCTCTTCACAAGTCAAGTGGAAAATGTCTTCTATCATCCGTTTAGTAGAGTATTTTGTCTTTTAGGAAGAAAAAAACCTGGTGCTACTGATTATGTCTTAGACACAAACAGTTCACAGCGGAGTGCAAAGTGTCTTAACTCATGATGGTGGCAATTTTTCAATCAACCATGATATTAGAACCCACTTTAAAAAACCTGATTTGCTCTCCTTATCTGTCCTCTTTGTTCTCTTTTCCTCTCTTCAGCTCCCATGCCTCCTTCCTTTACTGACACTTGTAAATACTTGTTCATCTTTCACAGCCAGTGCTTGGTTATGACTACAGTGTAATATGACAGTTTAACTTTTTTGATGCACTTTCTTTCTGCTCTGGGCTCTCTGTCGCTTTTTTAAACTTCAGACTCAGGGCAGCTCATTTTTCAAACTCTAATGCATGAAGACACCATTCCAGAACATGCTCTTTTAGAAAGTCTGAGGGATTTGAGAGGTATCTTTTGGTAAACATTTGGGTTTAGATTTTGCAAATGGCTTTGAAAGCATGGCTGGCTAGCCTTTTTGTGAAAAAGTTGTGCCTAGAATGATGCATGTGTTAAAATGTTTTTCTGTGAAGTCTCAGAGACTGTGGGACACACATACAGTATATTGCTATGAGGGTAATCTAAAAGACTGTGCTTATTGGGTGATTTGACCTGCAATTTGGACTGAGATGCACTTGATCACTGTACCTTGATAGTGGTTCCTTAGTCCAGGAGTTTCTTTACTTTGCGCCTTCCCCCAAGAGAGGTGTAAGGAAGGACAACTGGTCTCTTATGCCAACTTGGAAGTCTTTTTCCTTACATTTCATGGATGTGGTATGAATTAATGAAGAATTTAAGCCTAATATTTTATTTGCTTGTGTTTATTTAATTGTGTTTCTTTTAATTTGCATTCTTTTCTGTGTCCTTATCCATCTCCTAACTTGCTTTCCAGCAGTCTGAAATATGACTTCACATTTAAAGTAAGCTATGGATTCAGGCATTCATTATGATGTGTGTGATAGTTACTTTTCCACTGTCCTCACCTCCTCATTTCATATATATTTCAAAAAGTATGAAATGCTAAACGTTTCTTACCTTTTGGTCAGCATGGAATATTAAACTGTCAGTAAGAATTAAAATGCCTTTAAACCAGCTGGTTGGATCATAGAGGTGTAGTTTCTCCACATAACTAGGTCATTCCAAAACAAACAGAAAGTCACTGAATGGAACATTGGACACAGCGAGAGCAAGACTCCAGTGCAGAGAAGGAAGAACTTCCAAGAAAATGATTTTTTGGTTTTTTGTGTGTGTGTGTGTTTTAAACTCTGTGTCAGACTCGGGAAAGGCACTCCTGTGTAATAAAAGGTACACTAGGTTAGCTGGAAAAGGGCACTTAACTGTGCTGCCTATGCTCAGGCTCTGTCCTAGGGCAGAGATTAGACAGGGTGACTTGGATAATAATGTGCTCTGTTCTGTCGCCTCTATTACAACTGTGTAGCATTGAAGAACCATGGATGACATGCTGGTAGTAGGTAATTTGGCACTGCCTGCCTTCCTTTCTTTTACCTATCACCTCTTTGGTAAAATAAACAACAACAACAGCAAAAAAATAGTTCAAAGTGCTGCCTCAACATTTTAACAGTGAAATCAATTGTGTTACCTTAACTTGCAATTTTCAGACTCTGCTATGCTTTTTTTCCAAACTCTGGCTGCTTCAGTGTTTTCTACACCACTGAGTCCATTTCTGGGTAGTGTCATCTTTATCGCATCGTATGCAAGACCAATCAAGTTCTGGGAGAAAAATTACAAGTAAGACTATTGAAAATTTTCTACACTTGTTAGTTGTAAAGGTTTTGCTCTTGTTAGTTTCATTTCTGGAGGTATTTTTTCTTGCAGAAGATAATCCTTAAATTGTTTTAGGGCATAAGAGGTTAATCTTTGAATCTTGATTCTGGTGTTTTACTATTTCATGGTTATTTGGTTACTTCTGAAAGTGTATTTAAACAATTATTGGTGTGTTACAGATGAGGCGTCATGTTGCATTTGTTGTACAGATATACAGTAATGAAGCTGTGAAAAAAAATCTGTATAACTCCCAGTTGTCAGCTAACTAGTGACTAAATCTGTGAAGCCTTTGGCACTAGGAGTCATACTGCATGAATATATTTTATACTAACTAGCCTGGTTAAATGTTACCCTTTGGGATGTGGCAGGTACCTCCCATAGCAAAGGGATGATGAGTGTGTGTTGTCCTTACTTGTTACATCTGATGTTGGAGCTTGTCTCAAGAACTTGTTATCAGATTTTAGCTGCCATTCGTTTAGTTTAAGAAGGACATAAACAAAGATCGAATAAATTCTACCTCCTCTGCCCAGTAGGATTTGTGAGCTTTTGGTAACTGGGATCTGGTGGGCTCACAAAAAGAGTACTGGAGACAGGGAACCACTTCCTTTTCCAGGAAGTAGTTTTTGCAAGGGATGAGCATCTGCAATGTCAGTGGCTGGATTCAGTGACTTGGCTGGGTGGACCCTTTGGGTCCTGTGCCCTGGGAAGCATATGAGCTGTTCAGCCCCTACTAATGTGCAGGGATGCTCAGAGTAACTTATTGCAGCTGCAAAGCAGCGGTATGAGACACACAGTGTAAATTGTATTGGCCAAGGCAGGGCTTGGCCAGACCAGTGAGAAGTGCTGTGCACTTACACACTTCTTATATTGATGCTGCTGGTGTATCTGAGAACCTCGAGAATTCAAAACTAGAAATTACGGTGTTTAATTTTCTTTTAGGGAAAAGGGCCTGTTTAGTTTGAAGAAGTGTGTTTTTTTGTTTGAAATTGACTTATCTCAAATGAGTAAATATGTACTCATCTATGAAGAAATTAGTCAGAGAGAGCCAAGTCATAGAGAGAGGCTTTGTATTTCTTTTGGAATATGATGAGATTTGTGGAAACCTTTTGAGGAGAGCTGATTTTTGTGCACTGGGGCCAGATCTTAACAAAATTCTCTTTCACACAACTTTTTTTCTTGGGTCAACAGGTTAATTATTTCAAGGGAGTGAAGTTGAGGGCAGCTATGGAAAGGCAGGAAGCTACCACTAATTCCACAGGCAGCTTTACATTTTTGTATGGAAACTTTGAACAATATTAAGTAGGAAGTGGGGGTTTTAGCATCTGCTACATTTTACTTCAACCAGAGCGTTTTGAAGGCCTGTGGTTTCTTTTCAAGGTACCGGTTAGAGAATCAAACTCAGTCGTAGGCACATCGCTTCCATATAGCTAGATTAGTGTTGAGTCTCTAGGTTATTGTTGAAGGAAATAAAGGGGATCATTTGTATTTGCTTTTGGTTCTTCTAATCTTTTGGGACAAAATGAACAGAAGAGACTCAAAGGAAATACAAAAAAATGGTTGATGCTTGATACTTAAATAAGGGTGGGGAGGGTGGGGGTTTGGTGTCTTGTTTTCATCACTAGTGACCATCTGTGATTCCCTCTAAGGGAAGTGAAGAAGTTGGTCCTAATACTTTTGAAAAGCAGAGTAATTATTTTACCCATAGACTGTAAAACCCAAGTGCAAAAAACCAAACCCTTTTAATATTTTAATCCACTACTGCTTGTCCTTGCAAAATAAGCAGTAACTAGATCTTTGTATTCAACATGAAGGTTTAAGTTACCCTTTGTAAAAAATTGTGCTTTGTGTTTGTTAGAAATTCTAGTGTGTCTTTTATGATCTCACTTAAAACAAAAACCACAACCTTACCTCTCAAAAACCTTTCAAAAGTAGAAAGCAGCCTTGTAGAAGATTCAGATTTGTCAAAGTGAAGTAATTGTTTGCCTGAACTTGTGGCATCCCACAATATGCACATATAATGATGACTCCTAGATTTGTATTCATTTTGTCTCTAGCTCTTCTGATTCTCCTTTGTCTTTTTTCCATGTCAATGTTTCATTGCTCACATGAGGACGTAACCAGAGTGAGTGAGTGCTGAACTGAAGACCTCTGGCTTATTAAAAGAACACATTCAAAAGACAGAAAAAGGGAAGGGAGTAATTTTTTATTAAGAATAATGAAATTTTCTACAAAATGCTTAAAATAATTGAATTAGGTGAGTAGGCCTTGCCTTACTGCCTTGAATCTCGACCTTTCAATATCTGAAAATTTGAAAGGACGGCATAATTGCTTTCTTTTGGAGCTGTAGAGTTAAATAGGATCAGGAACTTGAGCTGGAATGGCAAGTTATTCTGGGTCCTGCACAGTCCAGTCTTTGGGCTGCAGTTCCTTACAGGCAGATGTGCACTGAATTTTAAGGACAGAGCAAACAGATAGGGAAGCTGGCGTACAGATTTCCTTTTTGGAGTGCATTGACAGTTCATTTTCCCAAGTTCAGCTCGGTATTCATGGAGATTCACAGGTATGAGATAAGCTCATCCAAAGCAGAAGGTCTCAACTTTTTTTTTTACTGTTTCCATACTCGTTGTTGACAGACCTTTTGCTCAGGGGAAAGCTACCTTCAATGTACTTTATATAGCCTTTTTGTTTTGCCTGCTTTGCAAACTCATTTTCAAACACTTTGTTACTATATTGGCAACTATGTTGAATTATCACATATTAGCTACAAAAAAACTCATTTACATTTATATGAAGTTAGAGGTTGTCAATTCCAGGATTATATTTTTTATAATTTAATCTCTTAATTGGAATAACTGAAAGCAATTTTGACAAGCAGTCTAGATATCAAAACTGGTTTTCTTCCAAGTCATAAGTTCGGTTGCTTTCTTAGTTTGTCATTTCTGTTCATCAGTATTTGCACACTTCACTATTGTTAAGTGAACTTCATTGTTTCACTTAAGGAAAACTTATTTTTGCATCTCATTAGAGCCTACAGTGGGAAATTAGATGAGGAAAAAGTATCCATTTTCTGTAAAGTGAATCCAAAGTTGAAGCTTTGGACATTAGCAACTACAGAGTACCATGTTTATTAATAGAGCTGGGTTATTAGGCCAGTAGTCTGAGTGGTGAGTAACTGCTTCATCTGTTCCTTAAAGTGTTGGTTTGATTGTCTCTACCTGGTGTTTTCTGAGTGCCCACACACATATCTTGCATTTCCAGTGTTTCTTTTAGTCCCGGTTTTTCTGCTGGCTAAACAGGAATTTGAGTCCTCAGGTTTCTGACTGGGCTTCTGCCACTCTGGATGATGTAAACTGGAGCTGAAAGTCTTAGAGAATTAAGATGATGGCTTGTTTGTTTTTTCAAGAATATGAAGGAACTCAAGTGGGCAAAAAAAGAAAAAGAGATTAATTTTGATAGTAAGCAAACTGTGAAATTCCTAACAAGCTCTTCAAAATTCAGGAATCATACTGTGCCTGTTTGTGCTCTTGCAGTGTGTGTGCAGAGCATGGGTGTTCTTCCCTGCAATCAGCAGATGCTGTTTGTTTTTACTGTGCACTTTGGTACTCACTGCACGCAGAGTCTAGTGCACCAATACATCACTGAGGTCAGGGATCTTTTTTGGGGGGAAAGGAAGGATGACTTTAAGAAGAACAGAAAATAAGGAAAGTAAGAAATAACAATTTCACTTGCAATCACAGTTTTACAGCTTTTGCTCTGTTGTTGTTGAAAAGAGAGGGGAGTAAAATGTGAAAGTTGACCTGCTGCTCATGACCTAGTCACCTTGTGGGAGTTCAACTATTAGAAATTTTCTTTCTTTCTCCCTCTTTTTGTTTTTATGGTGGTTTTTTTGTTGTTGTTTTCAAAAAAGGTTGGTGTAACCCTGGCTTTGTCCTGCTATTAGCCTGGGTCCTGCTTCCCAGTTTGAAGAGTTCTGGTTTACTCTTTATTTTCACAGCTGTTGGAATGATTAGGCTGTAGATGTCAGAGAGAGAAAAGGAAACAGCAGTAAATCTTGTTTAATGTATAGGCACTTTAAAGGATAAAGTGTTTGTTCAAACACTGTTGTTCCAATTCCTCTGCTTTGCTTTTTTTCCTCGAATACTTTGTCATGCTTGTAGCCTGACTCTGTCCTTCTCCTCCCTTCCTCTTATCTTGCTTGTATCTTGGGTATGACAATGGACAGAACAGAGTAGGAAGTTTACTTTCAGTCCCCAGTGGGTCTAACTGCTGGAGCAGCTGTGACTTGTCCCTACAAACAGCAAACTGCCACCAGGAGTCTGGAGATCTCACTGTTTACAAGCTCCTCGTCTTTCCTGCACCTTCCTGTTTCTATTCTTCTGCTTTAAGTGCCTATTTTTGGGTAAGGCACAGCTTGCATTTGCTTTGAAGTGTCTTGAGTGAATTACAGTGCAGTGTAACTGAATTAATTAGGTGTCTCTAAAGAGGCTGCAATTAAATTGCCAGTTATCTCAGACTGGCATTACAAGATGCCTCTCTGTGTTTGAGACTGTGAGCAAGCCTTTCTTTTCTCGATATTTTTAAAAAGTGTATCGCTGTGTTATTGTTCCAGTGGTTGTGGTCTGGAAAATAACCACCTGTAGGGTTAATGCAGCTGGGAAAGGAGGGTGAGGAAAACCTGCCCTGCTTCAGAGGTAGTGCAGATGGCTTTTTCTCTTTTCCTACCAGCTTACTCAAGCTGCCCATCGTGAACAGCATGCAGGTGGAACGGGAAGAGTTTTCCCAGTGTACACGTAATTTGAGTTGAACCCCACATTATGCCCATGTGTGGGAAAAGGAGCTGTGAAAAGTACTGTCTGCTCCTTCCCTTTTCCCCATAAAATAACAGGCCCTCGACTTCCATATGCTTATTTTTAACACACCCTAGAACATTTGGTTTCCCTGTGAGTTTGCTCATCTGTTACAGCTGTTAAAACCCCTGCTCTGAACACAAAACATCATTCACCCAAAACTGTCCATGGGCCTTGTTTGGGTTCTGCACACTCAGGCCTTTCAAGTTGTTCTTTTTAGGACTGGATTTCTTCTTTTTAGTCTTTTCTTGCTGTGTTGTTTGATTTTTCACATGTTGTTAGACCTCCATAGTAGTGATGTTTACAGAGGAACAACTGCAGCAATGTTTATAGTTCAGTAATAGCTTGGACATTGATTTATAATGAATACTTTCAAGAAAGGTACGTGAACCTCTGAAGACAACATTTATAGCAAAGCCGCAGCATGGGAGAACCTCTTTTTTTGCCCCTAATTGACAGGAGATACTGTTTGCCTTTTTTCCTCAAATATCAATTCAGAAACGTTATGTTCTGACTATTGTCACTGCCCTACTTAGGGTTCAAACTGTCCTGAATATTTCCAGCTACCTGGCATGAAAGCTGCATTGCAGCCAGGAGTTTTACTTTTCATTGCAGTTGATTTAGTTTTCTTCCAAATTGATTTTATTTCCTTGCTAATTTTAACATTTCCCCCTGTCTGCTTCAGTTTCTATTTCTATACTGTTTTTAATGAACTGACCAGAAAGAAGCACTGTATTCCAGTTGCATGACTTTACTCTAGGGTGAACAGAGGTCCTAGTGCCTTTGTTCACAACTATTACTCATTTATGGATGCTAGCTCCTTTGACGACCATGGTTCTTTTAAGAGAGGTCTTCATTGATTTGTCCTCAGGGCTCCTCCAGGCCTTTATTGAGATTTAAGTTAATTTAGAGCTCTGCAAAAATAGTATAAATAAGTATCAGCATGTTGATAAAACCAAAAAAGGTGCTTATTAGTGCCTTGGACTTAAAAGTCAAAACAAACAGGACCAATGAATGAATGATTTTTAGTTTGAATTTTCAGTGTGTTGTCTTCAAATCACAAGGGCTGACTGGTCCTATTTACAAAGGATACAGAATTTGGTGACAGTCTTTCTGGAGACTTCAAAGGGATTTAGATCCTTGAGAATCCAGCCTGTACTGGTATACCACAGCCTACACTGAGGAATGCTTAGGCCTGACTTGTGTATCCTTGAGTATGGTATTCATGCTGATTGTAGTGGCACACCCTGGCTGCCAGGAGTGCAAAAGCTGAAATGTTAGCAAGCTGCTGCTGTTTTTTCTTCATTACTCTTCTCTTAGAGCTGGCAGATTTCCCAATAAAGATGATTTTTAGGGGAAAAAAATGCTCCTCTGTTCAAACAATGAGTATAAACTGGCCTTTGGGAAGTTGTGCCCTGCTCTCCAGGTGCATTTGTGGCCATGGTTCTGGCACTGGCAGAAAGAATAGAGAGAAACAAAACATTTGAAGAACAAAGAACATCTTTGTCTGTACTTCAGCCTTAGTTCTTCATGAGTTCTCTGAAGTTAGATGTTATTCATTAGACTTACTCATCTGACTGTCTTCTCAAGACCCTTCCCTGCCTCCTCCCTTCTGTAGCACCTGACCACTGTCTGTCTTCACATTACACACCACCAGTACTGCCCACAGACCCGTACCTGCAACACTTGCCTGCTTTTGAAGTCTTTAATCCCTTTCAGCAGGTGTGCAGAGCTTAGTGGAATGACAAAGCCACAGCATTCAGGTGTGGGAGGTGCTCCTTCAGGTACAGTGTCAGGCTGAAAGAAGTCCTGCTGGAAACTACCTTTCTTTCAGTGTCTTGAGCTGTGATCCCCCTTAGAATAAGTGGTCCCATGTGCATGCGTGCCCCTTTGGCCACTTTCTGTAGCACAGAGGTATGCACACCTTCTCTCCAACCCAGCCCTCACCTCATCACTTGACTCCATGTCTGGAGTCACACTCAGCTGGGAGGATGTGAGAAAGGATGGGCAAGGAAAACCAGGCACTTTTAATCAAATAGGTCTGGTATTAAAATAAGTGGTTTTTTGAGTTGCCTAGAATTTCACACTCAAGGGAGGCTATACAAAATTCAAAGCTGTAGTTTAACTGTTTGGCAGTATCTCTTTGACTGGTAACATCTCTTCTTCTGAAATTTTTGCCCCTGGCAGTCAATAAAACAAATTGAAGCTAATTGAATAGGAGCCATATGTGTGATAATTAATGGGGAGTGCATTCTGATTCAGTGCTCTGTCGTTCCCTGCCGAGTTAAAGATGCATTCATGACTCCGATTCACTGAATCGTTCTAAGAGGACAGAGTAGAGACAGAAGGGAGACATCAGAAAGGGAATGCATGCTGAGATCAGGAGGAACACAAGTAGAGATCAAAACCGTACGCAGGATAAATGAAAAGGGAAAGGGGTGGGCAAAAAAGGAAAAGGCATGCAGTGAAAAATCTGAGAGGGTAATGCAACAGACATTGATAAGCAAGAACTCAGACCTACAGAGGAGAAGAAATCATGAGCATGATAGAGGTGGACTTTTAAAGATATTTGGAATGAAAGGCACCAAGAGGATATAAGAGAAAGATGGGAACAGACTGCAATCGGAAATAAGAAACATGTATTACTTTAAGGGCTTCTGTGGATATACAGTGGCACTAAAAATTTATAAGCTGTTCATCTAATGACTAGCTTTCAAATTATGTAAATCTAATGAGATCAATTTAACTCATGAAATTTCTGTCATGTCAAATATTGGAAACCTCTTGAAATGAGTTGACTGAATTTCCATGAGAATAAGTGTTCTCAGCAAGTGTTCAACCCACTTGCTTGGATAATGTAGATCCATGTCCTGTTTTAATGAGTCAAACATTGAGGGGCAAGCTGAGGTTCAGTGTACTAAACTAAAACCTTCCATTCAAGGAAATGGTTATTTGAGCCACTTGTGTCAAAATGTGAAAACTGGTAAAGCTAAGATCACAGAGGACATGTTTAGCAAGTATAACTATCCTAACAGAGGTGATATGTAAGTTGTGTACAGTTAGCTGCAGGGAATGGTTCATGCTATAGCGTGCCCAAGTTTTGGTTGTCTCCTGATGTACAAGGCTATGCATTGGACCCAGATTGCCTCAGGGCTTATAGGAGCAAAATGTAAACTATCTCTTGCTTCTTTCTGAGGTATGCAAAATGCAGAATTATGTCACCCATGACACTTAGAATTACCTCTGGAACTTTGTGCTGGTTGGGACTAGGTAAATGAATGTTTTTTCAAGTCCTTTGACTAGAAGTGTTTGCTCTCAAAATACCAGAGATGTTTTCAGTCTGAAGAGTACTGTGGAGGCTACCATAACAACTGCTGTAAATTATTAACATTCTCAACAGTCCTTGAAATTAATAAAATGGGTAGTTTAAGGTAATCTTGTTTTAGATTGGATTTTGCACAATGCACAATAGCAGTAAGATTTTTCTTGTTCTTCAGTATAGTGTCACTGATGCTGTACTGGCAGGTTTACAGCACCGGAATGGCTTGATTAGCTTCCATTTTGCCTCCCTTCGTCTTTTGGTGAGAAATATATATATGGAAAACCCTATAGTGAACTTAACTAGTGTTTCTGATATAGCCTTTCTTTGAAAGGCATCATTTACTAGTCTTTGTCATAAGCTTGCGTTTCCTCATTTTCTTGCCATCTCTACCTCCTAATTTTATTAAGCAGTCACTTTTAGTCTAAAGTGAGAATTAAAATACCTTAAGTATATGCTGTTTTAGTATTGCACACTGAAAAAGCATGAAAGCACTTTGTTATCAGCAGTAAAGAATATCAAGAATAAATTCTGAAATGCCTTATTATCCTTTCCTCCTTTTATGGTGTTCAAACAATGTGTCTCTGTGTGGAGTCCAGGAGGAAAAACATCTTGGTCTCATTTGCTGAATCAGCTCCCAGCATTTGTTTTGTTTTGGGTTTTTTTCCCGTCTGTTCTCGCTTTCTCTTTCTGGCGAAAACTTCAACAGGATATTTCTCATCACATCCTTTCTACTTTCCAGGTCCTTACAGTTTCTCAGGCTTCTGTCACTTCACTCAGGGGCCCAACAGCCCATACAAAGCCCGGGTGAATCAGTCCTTCAGAGTTCTTTGTGCAAAACTGGGTACAGTGCAGTAGCTTTCCTATGTTTGTGTTGGCTCATGATGGGACAATCAGAGAAATAACACTCACCTGCACTATTTCAGGTGCATGTTTTTTGTAATGTAATTAACACATTTGCTTTTAAGTTAAAAGCACTTCTATCAATTGCAGACAGCAAGGTCCAGCTGTGGTGCAGGGTCTTGTGCTAAGCCCCATCCTCACAGACCTTTTTCGCTTATGCGAGAGTGAGCACAAACATCTCTGTGCAGTTGGCATAATCTTTCCACTTACAAAGTTTCTTGTGTTGCTTAGTATAAAACATTTGAAGATAGTGATTAAATGCCTTTTAAAAGAAAAAGCATGCTTGGACAAGGGGAAAGAAATTAAGTAGTAAGGTAGCTAAATAAGACAAAGGCAGAAATATTGATGACATTTTGGTAAAGCATTAGTGAATATTTTAAAGTACACAGGTGTATGAATCACCTGGCTTACAAATAAGAGGTGAATTCCCCAGCTAAACCTTTGAATGTCAGAGCACTTAGGTGGGGTGTTTAGTCCATGTTTGGGCACTCAGCTTCTGATCTCAAATTCACATCTGGCATTTTCATCCCTATTGCTGCAGGAGCACAGGAACCTCATTTTCAGTAAAGGCCCCAGAATATACCAAATAAGCATGCTGAGTGGTATCTCAGCAAATGACCTCAATTCTGGTTTTAGCACCTACTTAAAAACACCAAATAAGAACAACAAAAAACCCGCAAAATATTAAAAAAACAAATCACAAGAAAACTCAAACGCAAGAAGCTCTCAGAATGGGATACAAAAACCTTTTTAAGAAAGTAAAGAAACTCTGAGAGCAGGAAGCATTGTTGATAATAAGATCGTTCTGTGTTTTAAAAGGATGCTTCAACAACACTGTCTTTAACAAGTGGGACTTTTTATACCTTAGCTTTCCCCCGGTTTCCTGGTGTGCAATCAAAGCCACTTTTATTGTTGTTAGATGAAACACTGGCCCAGTCAGGGAAGGAGAGGAGTAAGGAAACACTAAATATAAAAATCAGAGTGAGTCATCTGGAAGGAGAAGTTGCTTTTCATTTTTAAAAGATGTTTCTTTATTAATGTGAGTTAAACCTTAGGTGTATCTTCCATGCAGCTGCCCAGAAAACCTAGGCATGGCTACTCATGAAGGGACTGTTAGCCCTAGCTGTTACAATCACACTGAAATCATTCTGTGTTTTAGATGAAATTGATTTAAAACTGCTTGGGTATCCTTAGGCTTCCAGTTAATACCATCAGTTTTGCCTCTGGTGTCCTTCAAATATTCATGGGTGCCTGTTTATTTTGCCACATCATTCTCCCCTGCCTCACATCGTAGCCTACTGCTACTGTGTTTTTAATGCTAAGCCTTCCGTTTATAGTGCCAGCAGCATCAGACATTCACATGAAATACTGAGGATTTTTTTTCCCAGATTCCCATGAATAATCATAGGGCTGCAGCATAGTAAAGTTTCTATCTGTTAGATTTGCCTGTTAGATGTCATGGAAAGATGGATTAAAATTCATTGGACACAGACAAAGAAAAACTTTGGATCGACCATAGAAAGGCATCTGCATCTCCCAGAGGGGAACTGCTTTTCTTTGTTTTGTTCTCTTTCAAAGTAGGGATCCTGTTTTTCACAGCAGGAATCCTAGAAATCTTGAATTTGTGTTTTGGGGCAAGCATCAGCAAGGTAGATAGAACAGCTGGAATTTTATTTTGATCTTCTGGAAATAAGCACAGCAATGATTTATTTATTTTTTCCCTCAGTTTGCCTGATTCCCACCATAAGCTGTTTGTTCCTCAGACTGCCTAAATCCCCCTCAGCCTTTTTCCTACCTTTCCAAGGAAACTGGGAGACTGAAGTGGGAGAAGAAAATCATTCTAGGAAGTATTTTTGGATAAGGGATTGTAGAAAGTGGCTTAATCTTTTTGCAAAGGGAAGTGATGGTTATAATGGCATGAACAGTGCTACCCACACCAGTGAGTTGTCTCACTGTCCCTGTAAATGGTGGATTAAAAGGGCATGAAATAGATATTTCAGGAACTAAGCAGAGTGTTGACTTTAAAATTGCTGAAGACTTAGCTGAAGACATTCAAACACAATCACTTGCTCTCTAGGGCAATTGCCAGAAGACCTGCACTTGGTATGCATAGAATAATGCAATTGAGGAAGAAATTCAATTACTGAACTAATTATCTCATTGGAAGAGTGGTAACAACCAAATTTAAAGCAAGAGGCCACTGGAGGAAAGCCCAAATCACCCACTAATTCCAAAAGTTCAATTTGAGAGGTCCTTGTTGAGAGGGAAAAGCCCTGGAATAAAGGCGTTGCTGGTTTGATTGTTAAGCTCAGTGGATTATAGTTTGATCCTATGCAAATTCCCATGGCCTTCAAGAAGATACAAACATAGCTTTGGTTACTAATAATTGTAGGAGACTTTTAAAATCCAAAATAGGTTACTTGAGTACATTTGCTCCACTAAGCTGAGTTTCAGGACAGAAGTTTGTTTTACAAACTGCATGTATTGCCCTTGATCTTTGAAGAATGAAATAAAATTATACTTCAAAATAGCTGTATAAAGATTTGTGGTGTTTTGGTAGTGTTTTAAAAGGTAAGTCTTGTCTCATGTCCCAAGGCTTATGTTTTAGCTGCTTAAACAATTGTTACTTGGAATGGCAGGTAAAGCCTCAATGGAGCCTGGTTTTGTTTTGTTTGTGAGAGCTGTTCTATGTCCTTACCTTCTTCCCAGTCATGCTGCATTATCTCTCTTGGAGTGTCCTGAAGCACTTGTGATTTTCCCTGATTGTTTCATGCATTTTCTCTCTAAATAAAAAAAAAGGGGGAAATAAATTGAGCCAAACCTGCATGCTGGGCAAGAGGATTCCTACTTATTACAGATTAGAATTTTCTGAAGTATTGGTTGATTTGTATGGGACTCTATATGCCTCAAGAACAGAAATGCTTTATAGGTTGCTAAAAAATTGGGGTAAAGAATAGTTATTAGCATGTACTTCATACTGCCACACTGATTTCAGAGGGACTGAAAGTTATTAAGGAGTCTCATAATGTTAAAACATACACATTTGGAAATCAGCAGTGTTTCTCTGCTGAGAATAGAAAATTGATTTAATTCCCTAACATAATGTTTATGCTTATTCTTGCATATGCAGGTGGGTATATATCAGAGCGGAAGAATTCTGACAACCTTTTGGAAGTAAAATCATTCTTTATATTCTGAACTGCTTAGAAGGCCCTTCCCCCATTGCCATTTTCTGTTGCATAGGAAATGAAAATTGCAGTTACAATAAGCTGAACCAACCAGAAGCAGGAAGATAAATAATACATTAAATAAAATGTTAATCTATGTAGATAATATACTAATATTAATTACAAATAATTTTAATTAAGGCTCTTATTTTCTCCAATCGTACTTTTTGCAAAGTAGAGAACATGCCTTTTGAAAGCAAAAATCAGTTGGTTTTGGTAGGCGGTTGAACTAAACCAATTCTGTTCCTCTTCTGTCTACTAAATGGAACCCTGTGTACAATTTTTCTGGTAGTCAGTTTTCCACAGCTGTTTGGGGAAGACTGTAGGGTGTGGATGAAAAGGCTTTCTAATATTATGGACATCAGTGTCATCCTTCCCACAGCTGGATTCAGCGTGAGCTTCAGCTCAGAAGCTTCCAACGTTTTAAATAACCTGTGTATTGACACATGAAATCCTGGGAACCAGTACTAAGAAAAGGCCATAAAGATGCTCAGAGAGCCTTTGCTGTGTTTCAGAGACATTATCTTGGGTTTACACCATCCTTTTTCAGTGTTATTTAAACTGTTTGAAAACCTTCCGTATAACTGATACCCTGGTTTGTGCAGTCTCCTTGGGACATGTGTTAAGTTCTCATAGTGAATATCTAAATTCAGGCTTTGTAAGTTTGGCCAGCCATCAGCCTGTTCAACATCTCCACCATGCCCTGTGCTCCCCACCCTCATGAACCATTTTCCAAGAAATGGTAATATTTGCATATTTGATCCATAGATCTTCTGCTAAGGCTAGTGGTTGAGGGCAAAACTTTTGAGGCAATATTCTTAAAGAAGTGTCCTGAAATCCCTAAACACTCCTGTCAGAGCAGTATTTCAGGGAAATTTATATTTTCTATGGCATTTCAGTTAGCCAGACTTTTACTTATACCCCTAAGGCTTGGGAGATACTTTGGACTTAAATAGCCATGGTCACCACGACAATCAATCCCTTCTGTTTAACACATGGTGGTCCACAGTGGTTTACTCATTCCTTATTTTCAGACTTTATTAGTGCTGTTTGTTACAGGTAGTCATAAAAGCTCAATCCAATCAACCTTTTAGTTGCTTTCTGATTTGTGACCATTTTTCCTGTGATACTTAAGTTCCACTGCTACAATCAAAATACAGAGTAAGGAATGTGCCATTCCTAAGGGAGACAGGGTTATTGTCTGTATGGACTAAGGTCCTGCAATTTACTCTTTTTCGAGCACTAAGAATGACTAGGGACTCTCTCATTGCTGCCTGGCTAAATATGAAACTAAGTGAAGTGGGGTTTTTTTGTTGTTTTTCCATAGACATTACATGTCCACAGAAATATTTTCATACAAAGAAAACTCCTTGAGCCCAACTGTCTCCCTTAAGGCTTAGAAGGGAAGAAAGACTGATTAAATATTCTTTCTATTCACTCTTTTGGTCGTACCTGGCAGGTGTATTTCTGCAGCCAGTTCAATTATTTAAGTACATAGCGTTGTGTATTATCACAGATGCCAAATTCTGAATGGACTGTGCCCCACATGAAGGAAAATGGGAAAGAAAGAGTTTGAGGAAAAGGAGAGGGGGACACAGACACTTTTGTGTGCTGACAAGCTACATTATCATTAGCAATACTGACCTGAAGTAACTATATACGCCTGATGAATGCATTAGAGTGTGAACTGCATAATGAATACGAAGTGTGGAGATACGTTAAAAAGAAAACAAATGTGTTTATAATGAAAATTATATTTTTTAAAAGAAGAATTGGCTGTACAGCATATCTTTATTTCCAGCACCAAAAGATCGGACCATTCCAACACCAGACTGGCAATTCAGATCGAAAAGGATGCAGGTATGGCCTGGGAGTTTGGGTGTCTTGCTTGATTTGAAAAATGTCATGTGTTTACGCTGGTGAGGCTTTGCTGGAGAAGCTGAAGAGATGCAAAGGGTTTAAATGTTATGTGAACAAACCAGAGCATTTTAAATGTAGCGGGACACCAGTTTAAGTCATGTGACCTGACAAGTGAATTTGCTCCTCAGTTATGTGTAGCTGATCAAATAATGCTGGGCTGCAAATTGCTTGGTTTATCATAATATTGCTGTTTGTGTGAAATATACAGCAGACACCCTAGCTGGACTCAGAGGTCAGCTGTGGGCTTTGGAAAAAAGCATCAAGTTAGTGGTGCTGAGCAGTTTAGGCTGACAGGTGTCTCCTCTTCCCTGGAAAGAAACCTTTTTGGAGAGGGGGAAAAGGGAAATTGGAAAATTTGCAAGAGAAAGAAGTAGGAAAGATGGTGGGCTCTTCTGCTGGGTATCCCATGCATTAAATGAGCACCAATCCATGGCCATGCGAAGCACCTCCTCAGGCTGCACCAGTGGTTCCTGTGAGACTGGGAAGTGAGAGCAGTTTTTGGCAAGTCAGTGGAGACAGAGAGTGTGTAGTACGTCCCTCACCTGACACTCTTCAGCACCTGGTGGGACAGAACCCTTCTCAGGGGAAACTGATGCCAGTCTCATACCAAATCCCAGTCCGAGTGAGAGAGGCCAAAGTTTCATACATGGGGTTCTTCTGCTTTAGTGTTCTGTGGCTGATTTTATTTTGCTACTGAGCTGGCAGTTATAAATTTACATTTTAATTATTGCTGTTATGCCCCATCCCCCTTTATCCTTATCTGTTACATCAGTAGAATGAATAAATACATGTCTACAAGCGGAAATGGGTAAAATCCAGGGTGTCCAAGAAGGCAAGAGAGGTATTAGTAATTTGAAGCAAATATAGTGCTCTTTAATTATTTATCATTTCAAGGCAGGGAGCTAGGATGTTTCCCAAAGCCATTTTGTCATCTGATAGCAATAACCTTTAGCATGATTATAAATGCACCAAGTTAGTTATGTTTTAAACCCTGTAGCTCAAGCAAAACATTACTTTTGCATGTGTTCTTAAAAGATTAATTTCATGACTTGTTTAAATTTTGACCACATATACTTCAGGAGATGTAGAGCCGAGTATATCTGGACAGGCATGCGCATGCACATGGACGCACATACCAGGGCTGAATGACCGTGGGGGTGAAAAGCAGCATAATCACCTGCGCACTCCTCCTCTTGTATTGAAGAGCAATTTGTAGGGAAGCTATAGCCTCTGGGAGCCTCTTCCTCTGTTTTTTTTCCCCCTCCATGTTTGATCTGCTCCTAAATACACACAGACATAAATATGCATGGCTACCTATACATATGTATCCATGCATACAAATAAAGCTACAAGATGTCGGTTTGTACATGTATTCATGCACCCGTATTGTTAAAAGTATTGAAGGTTGAGACACTGATACATTATAGAAGAGAAAAGCAGTTTATATGTCAAGCATATATTATGTAAAATAGTGCAAATACAAGACAACCCCACCTTGGATTATGTGGCACAGTCTTGGCATTTGTGAAAGGTACAGTGCCTTTCACAAATCACCATCATAAAGTGATCTTTTTAATTCAGTTAAATGCCATAGACCTTTATGAGATGACACTTCTAGACTGTGGTGGAGCGTTTTTCACCTGGACATTTGGTCCAAGCAGTGTGTAATTGGACAGCTACTATTTTTAAAGTGGTAGCAATTTTAGTGGTGGATATTTTATTCTTACTCAATATATTAAGAAAATTCTTTTAAAATAAGTATCCTAATCTAAAGAACCAGCAGATACTTCATCAACAAAGCCTTGAAAAATTCCTGGGGGACTAAAAGAAAAAAGTCTGAACAAAATCATGGGAAGCCCTGTGACTAAAGTCTTTAAAAATCTCAGAAAAAATATTCAAATTTAAACATATGTACTGAAATAATAATGATTTCTGGTTTCTTTAAATTAAGAACAGTATATAAACATTAACATTGCAGAGACTTTGTGTAGTCAAAAAATTCTTGCTGTTGTAAAACATGGAGGTTATTTAAATGACTCTGAAATACGTGTTATCAGTAATTTGATCTTTTGTTTACAATAGTGCTCATATTAAACAAAACATTCAGGCCTGATTCTCTGAAGGGACATCTAGAAAATGTAGATTGTATAAAGTATCAGGAAGACATTAAGCAGGAATGAAAAAGAGCATAGAATTTTATGCAGAATGGCTTTGTATATTATTAATGTTATTCTTTACAAACGTGTACTGCTCTGGTTGTAGGAAGTGATGACAATAATCTCAACTCCATTTTTTATGAGCATTTGACAAGATCTCTGCAGGAGTCTCTTTGTGGTGATTTGATTCTGGGCCGCTGGGGAAACTACAACACAGGAGACTGTTTTATTCTGGCATCGGATTATTTAAATGCCTTTGTGCACTTGATCGAAATTGGAAATGGCCTTGTCACCTTTCAGCTCAGAGGGCTTGAATTTCGAGGTAAGGATCCCTGATGATTTAAATAACAAGAAAACCAGCAACAAATCCTCTCTTTCTTTTTAATTTGTCACAAGTCTATAGTAGAGTTTGAAGACCTTTCTCTTTTTACAGATATTGGTCTATCTAAAAGGTTGGTACTTCTTTCTATCATTATTTGAATGATGCTTTGAAACCTAGGTGTTACAAAATTTGGAGTCATGTTCTGTGGTATCTTGAGACTTTCAGAAAGAAGGCGTGTTGAGTTGTTTGCTTGGTTCACAGATCTTTTGGGTAATAGTTATGTTTTCAGACTATTTCTTTTCCTTCATAGCTATGAAAATCGAAGTTGTTCTTAAAATTTTTCAACTGCAAAAAGCTTGTCTTTGGGGAAAAAAAACACCAAACCAAACAAAAAAAAAACCAAAAAAAAAACCAAACCAAAACAAAAAAATAGAATAAGACTCCTTCCATGGAAAATATCCTGTGTCAGACCATGCAGGAAGTTGAGGTGTTGAGACCACCAGTGTCAAGGTGGTCACTGTCACAGTAGAGCAGAAGAGAAGCAAGTTGATCAGGTCTTCATATTTCTCTTATTTAGGAAATGCTGTTCCGTCAGTTAAACAAGGGGCCTCACTTTCTCCCTGTTCAGTGTAATCCTCTTTAAGGAATGGCAATCGCATCCCCTTCCTTGGTGGTGTGGCTTTTGTGAAGCCAGTTGCTTGTAGTTTTACACTCCTGTTGTTGTCCCCAGAGTAGGAAGCAAGATGAAAGTAAAACCACAAAGCTTTTAAACAGCTTTTTAATTTTGCTCATGCTACACGTGTTGTCTACCTGGGTTTGTTGCTTGGATTTGTAACCTTTCAAATTGCAGGTGATGGGAGTTTTGAAATACTGGAATAAGCAGCTTCCCAGGCTCAAGGACTGAGCATCTAATGGATAGTGTGTAGAGGAGAGTATAATCGATGTGACTTTTCAACCAGGTTGAGTGTGAGAAAATAGGTGACAGACTAGTTCTTTGAATACACTTTGGTGTGGGAGGGTTAGACTAGCAAATAACATGTGTGGGCTCAAGTCTTGACTGTGTGACAGGCTCCCTGTAGGATGTTGAACAGGTTGTGGTAAACACTTTCCTTCCTATATGGTGGGGAGGAAGGTAATGACCCTGTGTCCTAAGTAAAGTCATGCAGAAAGAAAATAGTAGTAAATACTTAAAACAGCTTGTTATTTAGTACCTGAAGAGATGCCTATTCAGTACAAAGGCAGATTGTAAGAAAAAACAGCTGAAAAGGAAGAGAGAGAATTTGTTTATCAGCCTCATAATTTCTTGTTGTTGATGATGCTGATGATTGTTGAGGGGTATGTGATCATGTATGTGTGGTTCTGAGGCTTGCTTCAACTTCTAAGACATCTGTGGAAGTTGTATCTTTTCCTTGTATGCCTCCAGGGTGAGCAATGGTGCTGCTGTCAGAGATAGGTACTTGCATTCTACCTTCTGAAAATTATCCTTGCTGACCATCCTTTTGTATTAAAATAGATCACTGTAGCATTTGAAACAAACAGAAGAAAGAAATTTCACTTTCCTGCTTAAATTATGTGAGTTTTGTGAGGGTTTTTTCCTTTATGCAGTTGTCACCTACTGCTGGGTCCCTCTCGATCATCACCATCCTGAGGTAGTTGAAGTAAATAAATCATGGAAACAGATGAAACAATATGAAAGGATGCTCAAGCCACATGCTAGCTGGATAAAAAGATCAGGAGCCTAGCAGACAGGCTTAATGAACTAGAAATTGAATGGGGAACAACTGAATAGTTTTGTTGCAAAGTGATTTGGGAAGACTTTCTTTGACTTTGAGCCAGGATCATTCACTGCCAATGAGTGCCATTTGGCATTTGGATCTGAGAGCAAAGCTCAAAAATTGCTGTGTGCCACCTGTCAAGGCATCTCTATATTCCCTAAAATCACAGTTTAAGTAGTTGAAGTGTCTGAAAATTGACCTTTCTGTGCAGACAGACAAAGTCTGTTCAGTGTTAATTAACTGTAGTCAATACTGTTTCACTTTGTGAATAGATCCAATGTGTCTGCTGGCTGCTGCAGGTCTTGAAGTTCAGCTGGGGCTGAGCTTCACAGCCTCTCATGTCTTTCATGGGCTACGGCTTAGAGCCAGCTGAGTTCCCATGAGGAATATCCTCTTTCCCAGCCTTTCTTGCTCTCCTCAGGAGGAGGCTGGCAGCCTGCAAAGCACCACCTCTTACCTGAGTGTTCAGTGGTCCTGCTCAAGAGAGAACTGGAAAGCACGTTTCAGTTACTGGAGAAGGAGGAGAGGAGTGGGAAAATGGGACTTTCATCTAGGTTATCTCATCTTCAGTACAAATCCAGTCCCCTATTCCACCTTACCCTCAGAGTGGCACTGGGGGAGGAGACTGCTCGATACTAGAAGGAGAAGAAATAGATGGAAATGGGAG
Organism: Anabacerthia variegaticeps; assembly: GCA_035583185.1. NCBI lineage: Eukaryota > Metazoa > Chordata > Aves > Passeriformes > Furnariidae > Anabacerthia > Anabacerthia variegaticeps. Next base: position 43,350,574 of record JAWWEW010000112.1, on the reverse strand, counting down.
GAAAATGGACTCCCCCTCTTCTCTTCTCTGAATCCCCTGGATGATGCTATTCCAAGAATAAGAGAAAATGTGTAGTTATTTTGTGTCCTCTCCAACATGATATGTAAGGAAGGTTTCTCCAGCTTTCAGAATATTTCAGAGGAGTGTGATTGTTGTTACTATGTTGTTTGGCCTGGAACAGAGAAACCATGTAGGGTTGAATGAAGGAACTTACCTGAGAAAAGAACAGGTCAAAGAAGTAGTATTTGACATACCATGTGAGAGCTGAAACCCACTGGACTGTGCAGACTGGGTGCCAGAGAAACCACATGAATTACAAGCCTGTTTATTGGTGGAATAGGAGAAACAAAGGAGCCCAGTGGGGAGCCAGGAGCAAGCCAGATAAGATGGATCTGCTCGATGCAGTCTGTAATAGCCTGATGGATGCCAAAGTGTGAGCAGACAGTCTGCCCAGTGGAGACTTACTGACGTGGTGTGCTGACACCAGAGTCTTCTTTGTGTCTCCAGGTAACCCATGAGGGCTGCTGTGTTTTAGATAAACTATTCTGCAGAGTCATGGTCTTTCTGTAAGAGGTTTGGTCCTTGTGTCAGCAAGGAGCTGGGCTGCTCTGGTGGGGCCGTAGCCACAAGGGTGCCCAGGCACTGAGTCTGAGTAAAAGGAGCCAGAAGGGCTGACCTGAACGCAGAAGTTCCATAAGGGGAACCAAGGCTGTTCTAAAGAAACTCTGTGAAAGCTGAGACTGAAACTCTTCCTTGGATGGCATTCTTTGCTTCTTCCTTTGAGCAGGATTGCTGCCTGCAGAGGCTGGAAGGTAGAGCAGGCTTCCACCAAGCAGTACCAAGAGCCATCCCCTGTGCGGACTAGGCATATTCTTCCCATTTTCAAATCTTGCAAATGGCTGATGTGGACTACGACTGAATACAGTAGGATTTTTTTTCTGCAGAAGTGGGAGTGTATGGAACTGCTCTGGAAGGACCCGATGGTTTATAAAGTCATGGCATTTGTTAAGCACTAGGGTCATTTCCTCTGCTTTGGGCATCTTGCATTTCTGTTTTTAGTTGTCTGGTCATGTCTGGTCATGTTTTTTACACAGGACCCTGATTCCTTTCATTGTACAGAACGGTTTCCCACAAGGGAAAAAAAGGGCTAGAGGAGGAACTTGAAATCTGTAATTTCTGAGTTTTGGCTGCTTAACTTCAATTTCAAACAAGTAATTTTAATTGAGGGCCCTAAAAATCTGCTGTTCCTTAAATAGGAAATCTGTATTTGCTTTGGAGTGAATCACAACAGTGTTCCCTGTGCCTGTGACTGTTTTCTGTTTATGACTAAACCAAAAGCAATATTTGCATTGTGGAGCCCTGGATTTTCCTATGGGTGTTTCTCATTGTGGTAGCTGAAAAGCTCTGCTGGCAATGCTGCTACAGTAGTGCCTGAAGAAGGAGTGTTTGAGTCTTCTGCATTTAAGGGTACTGGGACAGGACATACTCCCTCCTCAGTTTGCATTCTGACCTAACAGAGTTGGCGTTAAAAGTGACTGATCCAGATGCCTTTCTAGCTGTATGCAATAGAAACATTTGTCTCAGCTTTTAAATGAAAAAACAAACCCAACCAAGCGCCTGCAGTCAGGGTAAGAAGGTACAGACTGAGCTGACTGAAAGAAGAGAGTCAGCAAAGCTAGGACTCCTTTCATCCATCTCTAGTCCTGTTCATGTTAAGCACCCTGTATGAATTAGTTCTTCACTCTCCCTTTCTACAGAGAGGGGACGTGCCTCCATTGTGTCATTCATCCTGAGTGTAAAGCAGAGGGGAGGCTCAAGACCTCCAGGCATTGACAGGAAATGCTTGGCTTCTCCTTTATGGAAAACAAAGAGAAGGTAGTAATGAGCTGAGACTAGGGGAACACTTCCAAGGAGCTGCATGTCGGTGTGGGCAAATTGAGCCCTTCAGTAACTTAACTCTGCGTTAGACCACAGCAGTATGCTAAAAGCAGCCTGCCAGAAGAAATACATAATGTATCATTTAATTTGAAAAGAAGAGATGGGAAAACCCACAATCAGGGAGCAAGCAGAAAGAATGTCAAAATATCTCATCCCACAAGTTCCCTGTAGAACAAGGAAGATTTAAAATGTTTTCCTGTTTAGTCTGTGTGTCTACAAAGTGTCTTTTGGAGAATATTTGGTTAGGCATTACATGTATAGTGAAGGAACTACTTACTGATGGTGTTGCTGAAGTCTTGAGGAGCTGTTTTCTAACTCATGCCCAGTATTCTTCAGTCTTGTAATGCACTTCTGAGTCTGTGCTGTGATTTTTTGTTACTGCACGTTGCCCGTGCAATATCCATGCTTCACTTGGAACTTCATTAGATGGATCAAGGCAAGAAGTGTGGATTAGCCACAGATGTAATTGTACATAATGGAAGGCAGCTGTGGCAGCAGTATGGGATTGCCTATGGGGCTTTCTCTGCATTAGTTAGCTTATTTCCCATGCAAAATGGTGTATGAAAGCAGCCAGTTTAGGGCATACAGTTTAGGCACAGCAATTATGTCTAAGAAATAATGACAGTTACTCATTTCTGCAGTGTGTGTGTATGCTGCATTGTTTTATTACAGTAGCAAGTACATTACCAGTGTAAGGAGTATTTATTGGTGTTTGATTTTTGTGTCTGAAGGCACTGTAGCACTAACAAGAACCATTCTTTATTTAAAGAGCGCTTGCAACATTTTTTTTTCCTTTTTTTTTTTTTTTTTTTTTTTTTTTTACAAATCACTTCGTGCTGTTGGGAAATAAAGGTGCCCACCTTTCATGTCTTTCCTGAAACCACAGTTGAGGTATGCTCAATGTATGTAACAAGACTATTAAAAGGTATTGATAAATTACAAAGAGTTCAGAGAAAAACAGCCATTTTTAATACATTCTTTGGGAGAGAAGTTAAAAACCAAAAGCACGTTGTTTGTGGGAAAGAACAAACACTGAGAGACATGATGCTTGGAAATACTAGAGGTATGGAGAGAAAGAATGCAAAGGGATTTCCTTAATTTTGGTGATTTAATTGGGAAGAATGGTGTGAAACAGGAAAGAGGACACTTTTATGTTGAATGCAGGAAATCTGTGATGTATGAGCCTTTCTAGGTGTACAGTGATGCTCCAACAGTGGAAGCTGCCTATGAATTTCAAACAGGCTTAGAATAGTTTCTGTAACACATACTAGAATAAATATTTCATGTCTTTTTTCCCTTTCCTGTCTTCCACAACTTTATATGTATATATGGGTGCACTGGAGAAGACTTCTGTAAGGAAGGAAAATGTTAGATGCACTGCAACTTTTTTATTGAGAAAATGTCTTTGCCAGAAACAAAATATGGCATCTGGATTGCACTCCAAAAGATGTGACCTGAGAGGTTTTTTGGCATTTCATAGCTGCAAGTTTAACAACCAACATCTTTGGAGAATGCTTTCTTGCACCTGGGCTTTCTTAATGTGTCTCTGTGGACCAAGAAAAAGAAAGGTTTCTGAGGAGAACAGGTGCCTGTTATTAGAGCAACTGATCTGGTTTGAAAACCAGATTATTTTTCAGGCATATGAGTACATGAAGTAGTTGAAAACCAAACCACAGTTTTATAACTAACAGCCTTGATGTTTGAGGAATTGATACTGTTTTTTAAATCCTGATACTTTCCTTTAAAACAAGTTGAGACTATCAGAGCCTATACATTACTGTTTTTAATCCCAATTCCACAAGCAAAAGAGCAGAAAGGATCCAAAGAAGTCACAGTTTCCCAGAAGGTGTTTAGTTCTGGGATTTGTGAGTTTCCGTTTATGAGCTCACTTCACTCCTTTTGGAAGTATTTAGTTTTTCGTATCTCTAGAACTATATTTCATGCATGTTTCAGGAGAGGATGTCCAATCAATGGCAGGAATTATGCTCTTTGTGCTTCTTTTGGGTGATAACTTGCTGCTTATTAAGATGCTTTCCTGAGTAGAAAAGAAGTGAGAAGGAGCCTTATCCATCAGAATTTGGGAATACTTGGATTTGCATCAGAGTCACATAATTCCACTGTAATACATTTGTTTGTAAATATTCACATGTGGTTTTGCCAACAAAAGGTGAGCAACCAGGCATTTTTGTGGGGTTGGCTGTGATGAGACCTCTGCATGGCCTTCAAAAAGAGTTACCCTGGGCTTCAGTCCTTCTTTGTGGCTCTCGCCTCCACATCCAGCTCCACCTCTCAGACTTAGCCCCTAGTTAAATCCCCTAGTCCAAAACTGGTTGTCGGGGTCACAGAGTTTAAAGCTGGAAGTGCCTAGTGCAGGAGAGTGATTCATGATGATCTCAACCCCAGTGGGGTGAGGCTGTAGTTGCTTTTATGCCAGCAGTCCTCAGTGCTCAAGCTGTCACTGCCTTCAGCCACAATAATTAGTCCCCATTCTGGATGTGTTGTTAAACTGAAGTGTTCTATGGAAACTAAAACTGCTCCTGGAATTACGTAATTTTGTAACAGGTTTTTCTTTCTGGCCCTTCAGAACTTGAAAAATGCTTTTCACTCACTGAGTTTTCAAAATTGAATTCAAAAGCACACTATGGTTTCAGCCTTAAATTGTAGAAGGTCATTCATTTAGGTGTATTTTATGTATCCTCTTGAAGCAAGATTACAGTCTTTAGTTTCAATTTTCTTATTTCCATTTAGGTCAGACCATTCTGGCAGAGCACAAGTCAGTCCTTAAATCCTGATGCATCAGGAAAATACAAAGAGTTCCAAGTTCTCAGCCTGGGTTTCTCCTGAGCTGACACGGGCTGACCTTGCTTTATTCAGCTGGCACATGTTTTTTACATCATTGGATTTTTGGCAACCATCCAGTGTTAGATACCTTACAAATGAATTGGTCTCATCTATACTAGCAAGGGGCAGAGTGAGTGACTAAACTTCAGTTTAGCATGAGCTTATTTTCTTTCTACTGCAGAAAGAAATGTAAAAAAAATGTTTTCCCTCAGATTTTGAAATTACTAATTACCAGTGAAAACATTTTCCTATATTTTAATATTTAATGGTACTACACTTAATTACATTGCAGAACTGAAGTGCACATTCTGTTCCCTGCTCTTTGGTATTATGAATAATTCTCTCAGAGTTGCTTGAACTTGATAATTTTTGGAGAAGTAATATAAAAAGCTGTCATTTAAATCATCAGCATATAACATATATACAAAATTTAGGGTCAGCCTTCTTTGAAAGATGTACACAAATGCTTAACTTCATTTACTACGTCTTGTCCCTTCTGGCTCACTGCATAAAGCTGAGCACATGGTCTCAGTCTCTGTGGTACCAGAGTCTAGAGTAATGAACCAAAAAGGATTGATGTAGGCACTGGTAAATGAAATTTTTCAGAAAAAAATGCCAATTCAATGCCAATCTGACATTTGAAGTCCCGACAGTGCCTTGTGGATTAAAGCGAGTCTCCATTAAAGATGAGAGAAAATTACTGGCGGTCTTTCTAGAACTGACTGCAAGAGTTGGAGGGAATCAACACATACTTGAGCATCGTCTGAATGTTGTCTTTGCAGACATGGGTCCCTTTACTAGATGTTTGGAAATACTAATCATGAGATGGTGCTAGGAATGAGGATCTGGTGTTTTGTCAGAGCACTGGCCATGGCTCAGATTATACCTTTAAACTTAACAGAGATACCCCAAAGACACCAAATCCCCAAAGTGTACCCAAGTCCATCAGACAAGTTTGGTTAATCAAGTGCATGTTTGCCAGATGTTGAAGAGCACATTCTTTGGAATTAATTTTTAAAACGACCACATGAACTTGGTTAGTTCCTAGAACTTTTGTAATAACACAGTCTGTGTTAGAATGTCTCTCGCTTCTTAAGTTCATGTTGATTGCACCGACTGTAATATAATTTTAACTTTAGTTGATTAAAATTACCCAGCAGAGATTACTTGGAGACATTTTAACCCGTTGAATTAGCTGAGAATGCAAATAAGTTCTGGCATCATCTTCCCTTTGTTATGCATGTGATGACAGTTTCCTTTAAACATTGACGGTCTCTTGAATTTGCTTTTTATTTGTTTTGCAAGCCTCTTTAGGCCCTGTATTTTATAAAATATGTGTCCTAAGAAAACTAGTAATTACAGAATCTGCAGTAATAATATTTAACATTTATTAATAGGGATAATACAGAAAGCGCTTAGAAAAAGCCACAGGAATAAAATGTGATATTGCCATTTGAAAAGAAAAAAAAATTATTTAAGAATAGATTTTCATAGACTAAGCAAAGCCATCTTTAGTATCTGTAGTTGTAAGGGGAATCAGTGACAGTTGTTCATTAGGCTTCTGTTTTTCATTTTTCATCCCTTATACATATTTGGCAATACCTAGCTTAGCACCTGGGATGAAGATGTATCTTCTCTTAAATTCAGTGTAATACTGAGAGACCTTTAGACTTCCAAAAGTAAATGTAACAGCAATAGTAGTGGCACCAGCATGGAGTAGTTATTTTACTCCTTTCAAGCAGTGTACAAAGGAGTATGATTTCCCTGCTTCAGTCTGAGTAAAATGTCTTTTGACTTGATTTCACAGAATCATCCACTGACCCAGAGCAGTTCTTGGGTTTTTTTGCTGTGGCACAGTAAGTGTTAATTCACATAGAAATCTGTGAAATATGAAGCAGAAGCAGTCCAGTTTGTGTCCAGTCCAACTGGAAATGTCAGCTTAATAGATCATGTTTTGTACTTTGTGGCAGTGTTGAAAGGAAAGATGTTTATATTTGGGTGACCTGAAGACATTTAATCATTTTTCATATTGTATATCCCTGAAGTCTAAGTGGGAATGTGTATCAGCGTGTGAAAACCACTGGGTTCACAGTGTAAATTTTTTTTCAAAGCAATCTGGACAGAGGCCACTGGAATATACTGGATCTTTTTCCTCCATCTCTTAGGTCTACAATCCTGGGTTTTCTCACACATTTCCTTCAGATTTTTCTATTCTTTTTTCTTGCTGCATAGGTGTACTGGCAAAAAAGAGAAGATGATAGGCAATACTCCAGCATATTTTGGTATATTTTGAAAGGTTTTTTTAATGAGGAGAAAGGAACATTCTGGATACTGCTTCTCTTGGTACAAACTCAAGTTCACAGGTTATGGATCAGACAGTTATGGTGGGACTGGGCTAGACAGTCGAGGGCACAGCAATTGTCATCATGCTCCACCCAAAGCCTTTGGGTTGTTGCTTTGCTCCAGGCTGTCTCTTGGGGTGCTGACAGATTGCAGGGAATTGGAGCTGGCACTGTGTTCTTTCCTGGTCCAACGTTCAGATGATGAACATAGCTAAACTCTTCTCCCATTTACAGTGACACAACAGGTCCTTCGGTCCCAGTGGGGAGGGAGTCATAGCTGTTGAAGTGCAGCAGTGTGCAACATTGTCCTCTCCTGTTGAGTCTGTTTGGAGGCTGATGGAGTCAGCAGTCCATGGGGTGATACTCAACCTCTGGCAGAAGGCCTGTGCGTGACATGTTACTTGTATCATAGGAGATGGTCTTGAAAGATGGTTTATGTACAAACTCAGTGGAGAGTAAGTTCTGCAACAGCCTACAGAGAGTCAATTTTAAAAAGATACATACATCAGGAACACAAAACTTGTGTATTTTGAGAGTACTGGGGGGAACACATGGCTGTCTGCCTCAGTTTTTATTAGTAGTGCTGTACATGGTATAGAAACCACATTAATAGATTTCAAATCCCCAAGGGCTCAGCTTGACCGTCTAGTGTGCACAGCACAAGCTAGAAATGCAGAGTCTGCATTATTGTTTCAGCATCTGCCTTATGATTTCTTTTTGAGGTAACATACCTTTTTTTAAAAAAACTTTCCTCTACTTTGATCTAAGGCCTGTGTAATAGACTAATTAGAAAGCTGCTCTCTTTTCATGATGTACTGCCACTAGTGCTATTCATTAGAGATGTTTGATCCAGAGTAGCTTTTACTCCAGCGGGAGAGAGCACAACCCAGTAGACGTTATTTTTGGAACCTTCTTTCCAGGATAGCTTGCTAAAACCCAGATTTTACAAGTACTCTGACACACTGTAAAATCTTTCTTTGCGTCCTTTGTGTTAGTTGAAGAAGCAGACTGAGACTTGGATCAATTTGCTTAATGTGCCTTATGGAGCGAGACTCTTTAGTGTTGCTTCCTGGTGAGTTTTTATTTAAGGCAGAAGCTGCAGTCTGTAGTTTAGCTCAGCTCAGAACCCAACGCCCAGAACATTATATCAGGCCCTTTTGGCTTTTATTAGGTGATAGTAAATAATTCACAGCTCTTTATTTGCTGCTGCACGTGGATCAGTTAGCACGTCTGATTTGTTGCTATAGCTCTTTGTTTTAGGTTTTTGCTAAGTGTGTAGAACCTTCAAACATACTTTGAATTTCAGCTTGGAAGAAGTCCTTTGTTTCCTCCTCCCCCAATAACTGGCAGCACACTCTCTTTTTCTCACTGCCAAGGGACATATTGCCAGCAGAGAGAAGTGGAAGCTATAACAGAAGGAGATGAAGACAACGAAGGCTGCTGCTGTTGTAAGCCTGGGCACTTGCCTCACTTGTTATCATGTAATGCAGCCTTTAACCTCCGATGGCTGACATGGGAAATAACACGCACCCAGTACATCCTGGAAGGATACAGCATCATTGATAACAACGCTGCCACAATGCTGCAAGTGTTCGACCTACGGAGAATACTTATCAGATACTATATCAAGGTAAACTCTCTGGTAAAGTGTACTTTATTCCTAGGCAGGCTTGTCAAATAGAAGGAATGCTGGCTGCCTGTAGAAGAAAGAGCATTTGAAGTTTTTTGCTTTATGTTTATTCATCTTCACTACAGTCTGGCAGTTGGACTGACTTGATGTTAGATCATAGAATCATAGAATCATTTGGGTTAATCTTTAAGATCTTTCAGTTCCAACCCCCCTGCCATGGGCAGGGACACCTTCCACTAGAATAGGGATAATTAATCCATATTTCCCTTTGCTAAATTTACTTGTGATCACTTACAGTCAGTACAGAAAATCGTAGGCATGCTTCAGCAGAAATCAAGGTGAGTTAACATCTTCTAGTGATAAAGTGAGAGGAAGCGTTCCTACTTACGTTATTATGGTCTAACAAAACTTCACTAACAGTTTGTTATTTCTTTTTGCCTTGGTCTTTCCACTTTTCTTTTTGTGGGAAATAAAAAAAATTAAAAAAAAAAAAAAGATTAACCACCATAAAGTTCTTGGGAAACCTCTGAAGAGTTATTTCTCAAATGTACTTTTTTAATAGCACAAACTCCCTTCTTACCTTCTGTTTTACATACATACCACAACACATTTGAAGTTGGTATATTCCATTGATTAAACAGCAGTTCATTTGCATCACTTCTGTATTTGCACTGTTATTAAGATCACAATAACCACACAGATACTAATTTGTCAAGATAATTGAACCTTATAATCTGGCAAGACATCTTCATCCTCTGCCAAAACAATTCCCAGTCCAGCAAATGAAGAATTTGCTGAGCTTTATAGTCTTCTACTGAAACAGCAAGAGCCAAATGCTGCTTCCTATGCCACTGGTACTGCCATGAAGCCAGTTACTAAAATTCCCAACCATCCCTGACATCTCCTTTCAACTTACACCTCTGCAACTGTAAAAATCTTCAACCTCAGAGGCAGAGACCTGTTATAAATAAGTTAATCACCATTTTTTGCAAATGAGCCAATGTTGTTAAAACCAGCTCATAACCTTACAAAGCTGCTTTGATCGTGCAGTTGATTACTTTGTAAAATGCAGACTGAGATTTCATAAATAATTTTCCAGGCAGTTTGGCCTGGTAACCAACCTGCTTTGTTTAATTTGCTAATTAGAAACAAAACTGCATGTGAGCATGATTTTTTCGTTTTAGAAGTGGGTTTTGTGGCTATAAATTGTATTAAAGCAATGTATCTAAACTAAAAAAAACAAACCAGCCCTTCTTTAAACAGTAATGAGCATGTTGCTACAATTGCTTTGCTTTACTTTAAAAGGTAACCTGAATAACTGGAACACAAACTTTTTTTGTGCCTTTAAATCAATTGATATATAGAGGACTTGTGGAAAGTGTGATGTTTATCATATGGGAAGTAAAGCTTAACTGAAAGATAGTTTAGGGCGTCTGATTCTGGACACACCTGAAAAGCAGCTGACATAGGTCAGATGGCTAGGACAAACTTTCATCCCATGTGATACAGGTATGGTTAGTTGATCCTGTTTTGAGTAAAAGGGAAGTGGGTTAAATGATGTCCACACCACTGAGGTGTGGCTCCATCTTCACTGTATGCAGATTTTATGTTTATCACTGAAGGTGTGAAAATCAAATCTCTTTTGGTTGGATTTAGTTAAGCCAGTACTATAACACTGCATTGACAGATCTTCTTTCTCAGAAAGGTGTTGATCCTTTAGTCTACCTATCTTCTTAGGGAAGGATGAAGGGACGATAATCTGTTGGCAGCTTCGATATTAGCCTGGGCTGGGGCTCCCTTCAGTGAAGGGAGAGTACACTCAGGAGATCTCTTATTTAGAATGACAGTCACCAAAAGAAAGTTACATGGGGATTTTCTTCTCCTATTCTTAAAAGTAATTAGTTTCTTCCATAAACAGGAGCTTTAAAAAGATTTGGTAAAATCCTTAATACAGCCTTGGAAGGTGAGAAGATTGTCATGTATCATATTGGCTTTTGTGCTGTTTCTTTAATGCTTGCCTCCAAATAAACAGTATTAGAAGCAGAGGTGAGAATTCATTCCTTCTCCAGCTCTTTCTTATGGGGGAGTCTTGAGTAAGACCCTGTGCAGTTTTGCTGTGACCATTTTAAAGCCCTGACACTTCCTTTTTATTGGCGTACGAAACTAGTTGTTAGAACTATAGATCATGCAGTATTGAGGTCACATAAATCACAAGCTCTGGAAACACTTGGGCTGGAGTTTCTGTAGCAACTGCACTTCCATTGCATGGAGCATTTGGAGTGTTTCTGGTTTATTGTTTGTAGCTTACAATATTGTAAATATTTACCATATTATTTCTGAATGGCCATGTAGTTGAGGATGTACTTGTGCACAAAACATATCTTGGAAGAGTTACCAAGAGCAGAATTTAATTAGGTGACAGAAGTTTTTGCTGGTTTTGTGTCTGAATGCGAGTTTGATTTTTTCCCCAGCTGAATCAGCTTCTTTGTAAACACAGATGAGAATAATAAAAAAAGCAAACTTTATCTTGAAAATCAACAAAGATAATGTATGTTTTGTTTCACTTCTTTTATCCTTCAAGAATAATTACTGTGTTGGTCTTTTATACAATGAGTTGCACTGAGCATCTTATTCCTAAGTCATATTTATTTCATTTGCAGTTTCATTGACAGCCTAGAAATGCACATATATCTTGTTACAGAAGGATTTTTATTCTCCACAAATAAAGTGGGTCAGCTCCTGTAGCCCTTCTGTATATGTTTTGAAATCATTTCCTGCCCAACTACTATGATATTTTTCCCTTGTGCCTCCTCCATCTCTTCTCAATATATTCTTATTTAAACATCTTTTAGTATTCAAGAAGTATGTATTCGCTGAGTGCTGTGTTTTCAGCTCCTATTGTTTCTGCATTAATCTTTTTTAAAGAGTGCATTTTCTCCAGATGCCAAGAATTTAAGGGTCCACCCTCAGTCTGTATCTGTCTGACTTGTCTTTCCTCTGAAGCTTAATTCTCTTACTTGTGTGGGTTTTGTATAATTTGAAAGTTAAACTATGGAGTGCATCTGGGTGTTTGAAAAAGGCTGGTAGTGCTGCTGCCATTTTTAATCCATCATTTTTTCTTTTTATACATTTATTTTATTAGTAGTATTTCCATTGACTGGGTAAAGTAGAACTACATCATCTTCATTTGTGTACACTTGCTTCTCATTTGCTTTGGAACTCAATTCTAAATTAATATATTAGTATTATACGGATAAAACATTAAAATGGGACTTTCCAGTTGATGGAAAGCACTGGAACAACTTCTTAAGCTTCATAATCTTTTGAAAACATGCTATAACCTTTGTTTGGATAGATATTTTTTTTAATTACTATTTTATTTATTATTATATTAATGTCTCCAGACACAGTGGTTAGAAGAACTTAAACTTAGAAACTCAGTCACAGATATGAGATAGAAGTGTTGCTGCTTTCTAATATTTATGCATTTGGTGAAATAGTTCCTGTTGAATGCTGCTCCTCCTTCAGTGCTTTAAAAGTAAACTCAGTTACATCAGTTACCAGCTTCTTCACTTGACATATAAGAAAAAATCCATTATCCTTTACCAGCTGCATTGACAAATAACAAAAATAGTGCTACTAAATGCCAAGAGAAAACAGCAATTAAAACAGGGAATTTCAGACTTGTGTCATACACATCTGTGACATCACATCTTTATGGCTGAATCAGGATGGAGCTGTTTTTGTTGAAGATTTAGGAAAGCAGTAATTCCAAGGAGGAAAAAAGAGCCATACTTTGAGCATATGATCATCTACTACTGTTCTTTCAAAATATGTCTAAACTGTTATTGGTATCACCTTCTTGGCAATAGACTCTAGAACCCCACTAGTCTTCTGTAATTAACATATTTGAATGCTGGAACTCTCTATTCCTATCATTGTATTAATTTTCCTGTAAGGTAGGAAGATATTGAAAGTATGACTTCTTTTTCTGTTGTCTGCTATTTAGATATCAATTATTATCATCTTTCTAACTTGAACACTCTTCTGAAGCAGTCATGCCAAGCACAAAAAAATAGGAAAAGTATGTACCATTATAGTGTGAATGTGGTCCTATTTGATTTAGGACCACATCTGATCTCTTCTGTGTAAAATACATCTGCTTTAATCAGACATGAGTGACTAACGTTTGCCCATTTTGTCGACAGAGTATAATATACTTTACAGCAACTTCTCCCAAAATCCTTGACTGGATAAAAGATGAATCCATGCAAAAGATACTGCAGCCTTATGCAAAGTGGCATTATATTGAACGTGACCTTGCAATGTTTAACGTTAACATAGATGAAGATTATGTTCCATGTCTCCAAGGTATAACAAGAGCTAGTTTCTGCAGTGTTTATCTGGACTGGATTCAGTTCTGTGCTAGAAAAAGAGTGGAGGTAAGTGTTAAAAGTGTTAATTTTTATTTCTTTTTAGTAGTAGTAGTTTTAATTCATGGGATAGGAGTTAAATGATGCATGGTACTCTTTTGCTTGCTCAGAATTAATAGAATAAAATTTATTTCATTTATTTTATTAAGCCATGTTAATTTCATCAGCTCTAGAAAACATGGATATATACAGTACTTGCAGAAGTACTGTTAGAGCTGGCTTCATTCAGGGAATGTCATCAGAGCATTGCTGTTTCTTCAGTATTGCCAATGATCAAGTACATTTGCCAAACATTTGTGATGCCTGTGTATCCTTTGCACAGAATGGTAGGGAAGTGCACAGCAAACTCACTGCTAGTATAGGTCACCTCTGAGAGCTCATAACTCAAAGGTGGACCACACCACAAAACTCTGTGGAACTAAAAGGTCAAGGGCAGGTTTACAACTGTACATTTGCATTCTTTGAGCCACTAAGTCTACTGATGGTCAGCAGTCATTTGTCAGAAATGCACTACTTTATTTCCATGGAATACTCAATATAGTCCAGAGGGTGAATACAGTTTCAAACAAGCATATTGTCTCCATCTAATTTTCTGTTTATTGCTGATAATGACAAAAATGGAGAAGTGCATCTTTCCTGGCCACCACACACTGTGTTGGTGCATTTTTGACTTGGGATCACGGATTGCACATCCCATTTTGCCGCCACTGACCTCAGCTGGTGTAACATTGCTGAATCTTTCTTGTAACATCACTGAATGCTTCTTCTCCACGTTGGTTCCTTCTCATGTCTCTAACACTGAATACCATTCTACCAGTTTCTCTGCATATCATTACATTGATATTGTTTTCATTGGATTGTCTTCTGAGCCCTTCCCCACCAGCTCCTCCTACTGGGAATATTTCACCTCTTTTTTTTTCTCACCTCTGTCTTATGTCCCAAGTTCTGACACACAAAGAATTGCACAGTGCAGGGAAAGCCGCTGTTAAATGATGCCTTTTCACTTGTTCTGTGGTTGAGACTTTCCAATACAATAACAGACAGGATGCCAATAGACTTGAACCATGTAACTTAGAATTAAAAAGGCAAATGAATGCCAGCACTGGTGCACATACACACTTTTTTTTTACCTCTGTTTTTTAATTCACTGATTATACAGAGGGTCATATAGGAGATGAAATTAAAAAAAAAACCAACTTCACTGTGCACATAACCCTGAAAATCAATGTATTTTATAGAAGGAACTACATTCTCCATGATAATTGGCTTCAGTTTTAGAATCAAAGAAAGCTATAAGAAATCACTCATTGCATGGACTGAAATAATAATCTGCATCCTCCTGAAAATGAGCATGCATGAGGAGTTGTTTCCATTTTTATCTCCTGCTTGATTGCAAAATTTTCTTTGTGAAAGTTCCAGTAAAAGAAACTCTCCCGAGCTAGTAAATGTAAATGAAGTGTTTTGACTGCTTGTGAAAATGTGAGGTCAGTGTCGTCAGTGGTATACAATTTAGGTAGATAGTGTTACTCACTAAAAGTGTGTCCCTCCAAACTTTACTGAATAGATTGTTCTTCTGGAATCTGGACGAGGTTTCATAGAAACTGCATCCCATGAAAAAGGTTTTGGCCCTCTCAAGTTGCAGTGTCTCTCAACAATAAGGACCCTCCTGTGGTTTAGAATGTCCTGTCAGGGAGAAATGGAACCAAGCAAAAAACACCAAAAGAAAATAAGCCCTTCCCCCGCTAAAGCTCCCCTCCCTTGGGATCTCACCACTTGAGAATGAAATGTTCTGTTTCTAGCCAGTGGGCAAAATAAGCTTGCATTTTGCAGAAAGCCTCTGATGGTGATAATCTTCCTTGTTCTGTTTAATTGCAAAGAATGTTTTTGTGAGTAGGTCCAGCTACATGCAAATTTTATGAATATTACCATTTGTAGTATTGTGGTGCTCTTAAAGATGGTATTTGCATTTAGAGTAACATGCTGATCTTAAAACTTTGTAGCATCTGGAGAGCGATGAAGATTCTCCTCTAGTGACACTTTCCTTTGCCTTGTGTATATTGGGTCGAAGAGCTTTGGGAACTGCATCTCACAATATGGCCATCAGGTAATTTTTAGGAATCCTTTCTCTTCATGTTAAAACAAAGACCTGTTTGTCTTTTTTCATATGATGTGGAATCTCTTGAGATTATTATATTAGATCAAGGTAAAGTCTCGTTCCTCCATAAAACATTTGTTTTCTGCCATTCTTGTCCATCTTTTACTTTGTAGTTGGCCAAATAACTAATAAAGATTTTTTTATAGGGCAAAGAAAGCATAATTTTTCATTGAAAGAATGGGTACCAATCGTTACTGCTTGTGTTCACTCATGCCTGGCTCTTGGAATGCTGGCTTCCTCCAGCATTCCAGTAAAAGGAAGAAACTTCCAGAAGAGGAAAAAACTGTTAGTTAGCTAAATAATAATAAATCCATAGGGGTTCTGTATTCCTTAGGGCAGTATTCCTGTTCATTTGCCACTTCATTCTGGCAACCAAGGAAGGCAGAACCTCGCATCTCTTGAGACTACAGTTTTGTCTGTTTATGGTCTACCTCACTCATTTGTTCATTCATTCAAAACACTTCTTCCTAGGAAGTCTGGTTAAATAAAATATGTTTGGTTAAGTTTCTGAGTATCTTCTTCATCTTTTTATTTTCATTAGGGATTCTTCCATTTTCACTAGGATTTCTGAGTTGTTTGGGTTTTATACAGTACAGTTTACACTGTTCTACAGATAAGGCATTTTGTTAATGAAATAATATTTATTTTAATAACATTTAATTTCTCACCTGGTTTTAAACTTTTATTAGATTTATTTGAACTCCCTGTGTTCACAGGAGTTTAGTAACTGTAGAGAAGTTGAGTAAATACAGTTTCTAAGTGACCTTGCTGTGTTGGCACAGAACTGTGAGCAAAAGTACCTAGATCTCTATCAACGTACTCCTTAGAGAGGATTTGTCTTACTAACAAGCAAACAAAGACAGCATGTGTGATTTTGAATGTATTTTGTTATAAAACAGTCCTTTTAAATATTCATTCTAGCTTTGTTATCTGTTGAGACATTTGTAACATTTTGTTTTATGTCTTCCTCTTTCAGTGAGTCACACAAAATGTTTGTGCCCCATATGGCTCATTGCTTGGTGTACTGCTGATTTCTGCTTTCTGAAGTGGTTTTTGTCACCTCTTTTCTACTAGTTCTTACACATTCCCTTCCTCTAGTAGTTTTCTTCTGGATTGCATTTCCTCTCCCTTCATTTTTATTCACTCAAATTAGTGTGGTGTTTAGTAAGTCATTGATATTTCTGAAATTGTCCTATTTTTTTTATGATTCAGATTTTAGAGTTTGGGGACTTGATGGAAAAGTTTATGTGCATTTAAGATTTTTGTTTGAGAAATGATTGAAGTAATTTTTGATCCGGTTCTGCAATAGGTAGGTCACAGGGATATTAGAAATGCATCTAAAAATACCACAAAGGCTTCCTCAAACTGTCATCACATTGCATGTACTTTCCACTGGATCTTAAAATCTTCAGTGCAATGTTTTGGCACTAGTACAGATACAATAACAATGTCACCTATTTATATTGGCTTACATAGTTAGTAGATAATGCAGAGGGATAATATTATCAGAGATTTTCCAAAGCTTAACATAGAAAGTATGAATGTTGAGGATAATTATTTGCAAAGTGTTCTCTAAAGATTTTAATAATAATTGCAGGAGGCAGCTATAACATGTCTTTTGAAAATCTGGCAAATTACCACTGAAGCAAATTAGTTCCTCTCTTTTGGTGAGTTGACACTCCATACTTAAAAACACTTTTCTTTAGGAAAAAAGGTCTGTAGAAAGGCAAAAAATAGGGTAGTCATAGGAGGTGCACAGCTCTGTCCCTGTTTTTCTGAATCTATTCTATATAATCCTCTATCTTTAATTAAGTCCTGGTTTTCCTTTTATTAAACAAGTGCTCTGGGGCAGTATTGAATCATTGTATTTTTAAAATGTATTTTGTGACATAAAAGGGATTAAGTGAAACCTTCTGTCTGTATCTTTTTCAGTGCTACTTCACAAAACCTTTCCCTAGAAAAGTTTCACTGTGAAAAACCGTGTCACTTCCCCACCTGGTTAAATTACCTTTAATACATTTCCACTGAAAGAAAGATTTGGAGAAAAAGAAAAGGAATCTGAGTAGCACGATTGAAGTTATAAATTGCTGCAGCATGACTTTAGCTTGGTGAAATACATTTATTCTTGTCTTACAGAATGTATATATCTATACAAAACCAATTTAATAGAAATTATTAACTAAGGAGCAAGGTGGATATGCTACCCCCAGCATCAAGACCTTTCTCAACAGAAATCCCCCAAACACAGTCACTTGAGCGCAGAGGGAAGTTCAACCCTACTTACTGTGTTTATGGCTTCATACAGATCTTCACAAGTAATTTAAACACAATAAAGCAGTAAGTCAGTGAGACTCCCATAGGAATGCAATTATGCAGCATGCAGGGGGGAAGGACACTTTGTCCAACATATGCAACACTGATGAGGCCAGAAGGAGATGCTCCTGAGAATTAGCTTCAGGCACTGAAGTTAGGTCTCCTTCCCCTCTCTCTGTTTGACAGAGATACAGCTGCTCTCACCAGGGGTAATTTGGAGCATTATTGCTGGTCCTCGTCCCCAGCTTTCAGGCTGCTTAGAGGATTGCATTCAGTCAGATGGGGGAGAAGTACTTAAGGTCCTCAGAAGCTGGAGGAATCATTCCTTAGGTGATGCTTCGCAGTACTTTTCCTTAAAAAGGTGTCATGATATTCTGGGGACCTTTTTGGAGCTTGCTGGTGCTGAAGAGGGTTTTAGTTTTCTTCAGGAGTGGTCAGAGCAGGCAGACCCACAGCCAGCTGTGTGCATGAGTGAGGGGGATGTACTGCAAGTATGGGGGGTGGAACTAGATCATCTTCAAGGTCCCTTCCAACCCAGGCCATTCTATGATTCTATAGCTGTCAGGAGCTAGCTCATTTTGTCAGAGGTCATGGCTTCTAACACACACTTTGTCATGCTGGAATGCTGGATTGCAAAAACATAGATTTAGATTACTCTGGTAAGCACTGAGAAATTACCTTGAATTATCTCATGACCTTCTATTAACTCTGGCTGCAAAGCATCTTGTGTACAACATCACTAGAGGTTTCATGATGAGCTGGAGATGTAATGCCCATCTTCTCTTCTTTATATGAAGCTTTTCAGGTATTCAACATGAGCAAACTAACCAAAAATCTGTGCTCTGTGGTTCGTGTTTCATTCTCAGGGGTGACTATGCAGGTAATAGGCAACTTTTTCTACTAATTTTTTTGAACTAAGTCTGGCCCTTTCTGTGTCTTGGAGGAGAGACAGTCATCCAACTGCTGTGCAGAAATAGTAAAGCAAGGGTAATGTTACACTGAGCTGTGCACTGCAGAATTGAGAGTCAAGTTTACATTGTGTATGTAAACTATCAATTTGCACTCATTTACACATGATTTTGTCTAATCTATTAATCAGTAAATGTCACTGTGTAAACCAAGATTTTAAATGCTCTTATATAATGTATGTAAATAATTGTTCAGTGTACCTGTTCATGTAAATGTCAGTAGAAACCTAACATTAACACTAGATTACACGATAAATGCATTCATTAAGAAGACATAACATTGCTATGCAAATCATTTGCTCTTTGAAACTGTCATTAGGAGGCACCCTGCACAAAATGCAATTTGAAGAATGACATGACATTACCATTCATTTATTCAAATGTGAGTGATATGTTTAGGTGTGTATTTTTAAAAAAATTGCAGAATAATTCTACTCAGCCACTAAATCTACCAGTAAATAAATGTTTAGTACACTTTTCTGGAAAAATATAAAAATCTCTCATCAAATACATCCAACACTACCAAGCCTGGCTGCTCAGGTTCCCTGAGCTCCTTCTGGGTGTTATCACTCAGTGGACAGAGACTCATTCCAAGGAATGCCTCTGCCTGGAGGAACCACTGTGCTGAAGCCCATAGAAGCAGCTTCTCCCACTTGCTCCTTCCCTTTTGGGCATCCCATTGCACTGTGCAGCATCTGAGGGGTGAGAAGGAGGTAGGGGGCATGGGACATGGTGCCACAGTGTTGCTGGTGATGCTGCACTGCTAGTGGGAGTTCAAGCAGAGAGTGCAGCTTGCTGTCTGCCACAGGTGAGCAGGGCAGCAGGGAAGGAAAGTTTGACTCTCAGCTCACAACCACCATCATCTAAAATACGAAATTAGAAGGGCTATCACTCAAAATATTTCAGGGTATTACCGGCTCACAGACATGCGTGTTTCTTTATTCCTTAAACAGACTTACAGTTAACATTGGAGAAGCTCTACAAACTGAAGACAGAGGATGGGTTTTGGTGTGCAAAATACACACAGAGATATTCATCAGCTCATTAGTCTTCATTCATACTGTTTTCAGGTTTGCATTAAATGCTTTCAGTTTCAGCAGCATAAGGGGTGCACTAGGAGGGAGTATTTGCTTTGGCATTGTTCTCCTCCCTCTGGTATTTATGGAACTACCTAATCCCTTCTCTTCTGCACATTCAAGGGGCCGACGGTTCCCATGCACCTACTAGTCTTGTTCTAAAATAGCTCACAGTTGCGACAGCAGCTTTTCAGGTTGTTAGCTCAAAGGGTTAGAAACGTTGCCAGAAATAGTAGTTATGTCTCTTACAGATTAATGTTGTTTCCTTGACATGTGATTTTACCTTAACTAGTTTTCAAAATATTTTGAATGAGCCTGTAACTGCAGCAGATTACTAATTTGGGTATGTTAGAACTGGGCCAAGAAAGCAGCAACAACCTTGAGTTAGGCCTGAGATCAAAGCAGTTGACTTTACAGCTTCGTTATAATCTCATTAGTGTCTTCAGGAGAGAGCGTAACAATGGGAAGAATAATGAGAATTGTATCTTGTATGGATTAAGGGCTGCATGTTACAGAAGTAATGGCTTGAGATAGTGTCACATTATAGGCAGAATGTACCCAAAAGCCTCATTACGATTGGCAGGAGAATAAAAGATGCCCATGGTTTTGTGAATACAGCAATCTCCTCCAGACTGTTCTGGTGGAAAATACGATACATTAAATAATTGACTCTCAGCCTCTCGCAACTACTGCACCACTGATTTGCTCCTTGTAGCAGTCATGTTTGTTCTTAAAAATGCTGGCTAGAGAACTTATTATGCAGAGGGATGAGAAATGGATCAGCCTCTCCTAACTAAGCCCAGTGAGAGCTGTACATGCTTCCCTCTGCTGATGCTCGGCTGCAGTTTGCGCAGCTGTCCTAGTCCTGGCTGTGCTTCCAGCACATACTGCTGTTCACAGCAGCCTGTTTAGCATGTGCTGATGCCTGTAAGACACGTTCATGTGAATGCAAACTCTTTGTCTGCTCTGGTGCTCAGATTTGGCACTGAGAGCCCCTAATGATGTAAAAACCAGTTCTCTCTCCTGCCTACTTCTCTCTTCATCCCAGCCAACTTTTCAGAGCAAATACAGGGAGTGTAATGTGGGGAAAAACTATACTATAGGATCATCATTAGAGTTCAAGGTACTTTTTGCAGTTTCATCGTGGGAAGAATATTTTGGTACAGAAGTATTTTTTCCAGACAAGTATTCAGTTGTGTATGCTGATGTTGTCTAGTGGGTGGGCAAGTGAACGGACCCTTCCTGATGCCTAGCCTTTTCAAAGGAGATGATAGTCACGTATTTTACCAGACTGGCTGCACCCACCACTTCCTCCCTCCGCCCCCCACCCCTCCCCAGTTGGTTTATTCTAGGGCTTTCCTAGTTATTAAGCAGGGTTTGAGTATATCATCATCTTCTGAACTGTGGAGATGATTGATTGAAAGTCAGTGGGGATCAGGACCCACTCCTTGAAGACACATAATAACTCCCACTGAAATTAGTGCTTGAACATTTTGAAGATCTGAGTGTAAGTGCCTGTCTCACATTGGCATGTTTTAATACATAACTTGGTACTAATAAATGCAAATCAGTTAAGAATTCACAAGATCTTCCCTGTACTCCTCATGTTCCCAGCAGCGACAGCAGCCCTGCCTTCCTGACTGGCCTTAGTCTCACTGATTAGTTGATTTGTATTACACAGTGCTTTTTGCAGAGAAAATCAGTATCCAGCTGTTTTTCTGGGAACAACATATATATTTGCATTTTAATTTTTAAAACATGCTACCCACCAAGAGCAAAATAAGAATACCTTTGAGCTGAAGATAGGCCAAACAGTCTTCTAATCTCTCTTCTCCCTCTCTCAGAGAAAATATTTAAAAGATTTTTTTTCTTTTTCTAAAATAAGAAAGCTCAATTATGTAGAAAGATTATGTGTTCTCTAGAGAATGGCTGGGCAGTAATGAAAACCACTAACATCTTAATGCAGCTTCTCCTCAGAGCCTTTACAATCCAAAAAAGAACTGTTGTAAGACTAAGTAAAATCTTGGCAGGTAGATGAAACCATGTCCTCTGGGTTTGCAAGAGATGCCTGTTTTTAACAGATGGGTCTGTTTTCTTCTATTTTGGGATCACTTCTTCAGAGTAGCATTAGGACAGCAGTCCTGCTACAGGCATTATACAAGTGGCTGTGGTGGTGGCGTGGGAAGCTCATAATTCAGGGTGCAGCTTGAAACTGAAGGCTGGTTGTTTCCCTTCACAAAGCCCTCATGCAACCATTTTCTAGGAATTACTTGATTTTAATCTTTTACCTTGTGCTTAAGTCTCAGGTCCAGGCAAACCATCATCAAAGGTCAGGCAGAACTGGTTACATCTCATTTCTTAGGTTGGAAAAGAGAAAGCTAGTGCATATTTGCTTTAGGGCTCGTTGCTTCAGTATGAAATGCCTGTTTGATTTGTGCTCTCATCTGGTTTGCTGAACATTTCCTGAAACTGTATTCTCAGTACATCTGCTTTAATGTTCACATTTAGGTTTGAGTTTCATTGCAAAGGTCTTAGTCTTGCTGAAAATATCTTCCACAGGTTTTCTTTTTTTAAGTATTGTTTTTCACCTTACAAGGAGAACTGCTAACAGAACTGATCAATAAACTTTCAAATAAGGGAACAGCTCATGCTGCCTGCATAGGGAGTGCAGCTGGCACTCTTTGACCTGGTGTCTTTGGCTCAGCTGTAGAGAAACAGTGCCCTGAGGCACCCTGTGACTCGGTCACCCATCCTGAGGCCATCCTTCATTCCAGGTGTCCCATTCATTTCATGGCCAGTTATTTACAGCACAAGCAGAAGGAAAACCTTCTACCCAAGGAATGTTTTCTCCTTAGAAATAAGTGATGCAACCCCTGTTTTATGCCCACCACACGCACTCACCCTGTGCCAGAGGACCACCGGCCACCACACAGGTCAGCACGTGGCCAGCAGCTGACAGAGATCCAGCTTGGTGAGATGGGAATGACTTCTGGGAGTGACTGCTGCCTTTCTCTTACAGCTTAGACTCTTTTCTTTATGGACTCCATGCACTGTTCAAAGGAGACTTTCGGATAGCAGCAAAAGATGAGTGGGTCTTTGCAGACATGGATCTACTGCATAAGGTTGTTGCCCCAGCAATTCGAATGTCACTGAAGCTACACCAGGTAGGGTGTTTATTTATTTGCTTATTTATAACTTTTACTATCATATCTGTATTCTTAGGAAGACACAGGAAACCTTAGCAACTGTCCTAAGGAGGAGGAAAAAAAAATAAGAAAAAGTGGGAAACGGAGTACTTGTTGCATTTTCTGAGAAACATTCCTCACCAAGATGGAAAAACTTGGCATTTATTTTCCATTCACTTGATCTTCTTTTCTGTATCCCTTGACTGCCCATTTGAAACCATTTATTTTGCAGATCTTGACCCTGCATTTTTCATCAAAACAAAACTGACAGTCTTATGTTTTACTTGCATGGATAAATACGGTTGTTTGTAGATTGAAAGGAAATATATTGATTATACTGATTTCATTGCTGATTTCAGGTCAGGCCCTGCATAGCATGGAGTTGACTTTGTTCTTACTCTGGCATGTTATGATTTAGTATCATATGCTTTTATAATGACTTATATTTATAATTGTTCTGACTGTTACTGAACTGCTGTGAATTCCTATCTGATACTTTGACACAATATTACGATGTTATCGCTGGCCGTGGTGCTGCTGGATAGCTGGTTACAATATTGTGGTATCTGCTGATGGATTCCCAGTCCCAACTATTGGTGGTCTTTTGTGAATAAAAAAAAGTCAGTGTGGAGGGGGCAGCTGGCAACTGTTTGAAAAACAGGATTTTGTTTACTGTTAATAGTTTTTGTGTTTTCACAGATATACCTGACCTTTTCAATACTCTTTCCTGTACTACCAGGACCAGTTCACCTGCCCAGACGAGTACGAGGACCCAGCAGTTTTGTATGAAGCGATCCAATGCTTTGAAGAAAAGGTGGTGATTTGTCACGAAGGGGACCCAGCCTGGCGCAGTGCTGTGCTCTCCAACCGAGAGGAGCTTCTCACCCTGAGACACGTGGTAGATGAAGGAGCAGATGAATATAAAGTTATCATGCTCCACAAAAGCTACCTGAGCTTCAAGGTGATCAAGGTACATGTAAAATCTTTCTAATATTGCAGTAATATAGGGCTGCAGTAACTAATATTATTTCTGAGTCACCTGGTCAAAAGGAGAAGTCATTTGCAGTTATTGGAGTAGAGACTGGAGGCTAAAAGAGCTCTTTTCAGTTCACTTCCATTTTGTACCCACATGTTTGTGTATCTGACATAACATTCCAGCCTCTACCAGGGAGTAGCTGCAAAAGCTGTTGGTGCAAAGACATGAGGTGTTTGTACACACAACCACTGCCGTTCTACCTGGATACTGTAGTTCTGCATCTTAAGTAGAAAATGTTTTCGCATGATCCGCATGTTTCTAACTTTCCTGTAGGTCAACAAGGAGTGCGTCAGAGGGCTTTGGGCTGGGCAGCAGCAGGAACTGATTTTCTTACGCAATTGTAACCCGGAGAGAGGAAGCATCCAGAACAATAAACAGGTCTTGCGGAACTTAATTAATTCTTCGTGTGATCAGCCACTGGGATATCCAATGTATGTTTCCCCTTTAACCACCTCGTACCTTGGGACACACAGCCAACTGAGGAACATTTGGGGGGGACCTGTCAGTTTGGACAACATTAAAAAGTGGTTCAAATCCAAATGGTTAAGGTAGGTGTTAAATTTTGGCTATGCTGATAGAGACTCTGCAAGTCATGGTTTCACTGTATTTTCTGTTAAGAGACAGTAATTCTGTATTGTTATCTATGAATAAAAAAATTTAATTGCAAATAACTCAGAGTATAACAAAACAGCACTGCAGATAGAGCAGGAAAAAACATTCATTAACTCATTCCTGGCAAAGCTTTCTACATGTTCAATATGATTCATTCAGATCACTTAGCACTACAGTCATTTCCCTTATTCCATGGAATTTTACTGTTTATGCCTTCTAAATATCTTTTCTGTAACTCTGATGTGTCAGAACATGAGTAAATGTGCCAGTGGGTTATGCTCCAAAGCTTTGGAAGTATAATCATCCCCAAGTCATTGTTCTTGACCAAAACACATCTAAAAACATACTTGCTATTCACCAAAACTGCATGACTTCCCAGGCATGCCTGATCAGTATCTGACACACTGCATCTTTCATTGCTACATGCACTTTTCATACAGCAAAAAACTCCCTTGTCTCATTTCCTCCACCTGCCCTATTACCACCAGAGCTGAGGAGAGGCAGGGCACCATGGAGAGACTATGGGAGCTCGCATGCCAAGAGCTACCTAAAAGAGTCAAGATTAAATCTCATTACCATGCTAGTTTCCCACCTGCTGGTCATCCCTCCGAGCTCCCTCAAGCCCATTTCTCTTTGCTACTTGGTTACCTCATGCAGAAGTTGATCCTCAGAGACTACTGTAACACTGGATAAAGAACCCTAAGGTATTGCAGGGTTACAAAGCCACTTAATGCAGACAAGGAAAGATTTCATTTGTGTTGTATGCAGTTTTGTTCCAAGTAAGCTTACCACATCATCATCTTTGTCATCTCATAAAATGTAAGAAGACCTGCAGTGGTGTGAGAGAACAATTACATGTTTTGAGGGCATCTAACACTGGTGACTCAAATTTTCATGTGCCACAAGTGGCTGACCATGCATGTGTTCCTGCAAACAGAATGCGGAAGGACTGCCACGCAGCAGCTCACCATGAGAGAGGTAACACAGAGGAGGTGGATAGTGGTGGGGGGTCTTCAGCCAGCAACAATTCCACAGGCAATTCAAGCCAGAGCAGTAGCTCGCAGCCCACCAGAGATGGAACCCCTCAGTTACAAGCTTCATCTCAAGAGGTGCACCAGCGGGCAGGTATGTGCAAAACTTACTTGTCTTTCTCTGTATCTTTCTCCTGAGGGGCTGCATAGGCAAGTGCTTTTGGGGTGTGCTCAAATCCAGTGGAAAACTAATTTTAGTAAGATAGCATTTTGTCTTTCCTAATGGCCAAGAACATGTAGGAGATGGCTTCCTGGTGCTGTTCCAGGTACTTACTGGGAGGGTATAAGACAAATGTGATTCACCAAAGCTTCCCTGTCATAAGTCCATAACGTGTAATTTTTGGACTAGCAGGTACCACTAAGAATGCCAGACTGAAAAATGCAGATGGGAGAGAGTGTGCATGAATGATGCTGGGAGCCCATATCACAGTGAACCTCTGCTTATTGTTGGCTGGGAACAGCAGAATGAAAGTATGCAAAAATCTTAATTATCTTGGAAGGACCATGACAATTTATTTGAGGAATTGGTTTGGCTGTTCATCAGCGCATGTGGAAAACAAACAAATGGAAAATAGCTTCTTCTGTCTATACAGCAGTTACCAAGAGAAAATTAAATGTTGCCAATCATTCTGTCAACTAACAGCTGAGCCCTTCTCAAATTATGGATTCAAAAGTACTTCAGACATATTCACAGCGTAGAACTACTGGCCTTCACACTGTAGAAGTAAGGATAAGGCATTGGTTGGGCTGTCACATTCAGAGAATCAATGGCTTGGAGTCCTGATGGTCATCAATGACAAGTGATGTGCCTCAGGAGTCCGTATTGGGACCAGTGTTGTTCATTAATGACACAGACAAAGGGATCAAGTGCACCCTCAGCAAATTTGCAGATGACACCAAGCTGTGTGGTGTGTTTGAAACACCTGAAGGACGGGGTGCCATCCAGAGGGGCCTGGACAAGCTCAAGAAGTGGTCCCAAGGTGCTGCATCTGGGTCAGGGCGACCCCCAGTATCAGTATAGGCTGGAGGATGGACAGACCCAGAGCAGCCCTGTCAAGATGGACTTAGGAGTGCTGGTGGACAAGAGGCTGGGCATGAGCTGGTAATGTGCAGCTGCAGCCCAGAAAGCCGATTTGTGTTCTGGGCTGCATCAAAAAGAGTGTGGCCACCTAGAGAGGTGATTCTGCCTCTATGTTCTGGTGAGACCGCACCTGGAGTTCTGCATCCAGCTCTGGGGTTCCCAGCATAGGAAGGACATTAACACCTTGGAGCAGGTCCACAGGAGGGCCACCAAGATTATCAAAGGAAGGGAGCACCTCTCCTATGAGGAAAGGTGAAGAGAATAGGGTTTGTTTAGCCTGGAGAAGAGAAGGCTTTGGAGTGACCTAATTCTGGCCTTCCGGTATCTGAAGGAAGTCCATGAGAAAGATGGAGAGAGACTTTTTACAAGGGCACGTAGTGAAAGGACAAGGGGGAATGGCTTTACACTGAGAGTAGTTTTAGATTGGATATTAGGAAAAATTCTTTACTGTGAGGGTGGTAAGGCACTGGAACAGGTTGCCAAAAAAAGATGTGGATGCCCCATCCCAGGAAGTGTTCAAGGCCAGGTTGGATGAGGCTTTAACATGGTCTAGTGAAAGGTGTCTCCACCCATGGCAGGAGAGTTGGAACTAGATGATCTTTAAGGTCCCTTCCAACCCAAGGTATTCTATGATTCTAAGTTTGTCAGTGAGTCACTGTGAAATCTATCACTCTGGGATCAGAACTTGTAAGGTAAAGCCAATTAGCTCTACCTTTCAACAGGTTTGTGCTATTGCTGTATAAATTAAAGCAGAGAACTAGAGGGGTATGACACTTGTTTGTCTCGCATTAATCATTTTGACCTACCATTAAAGATAATGGACAAGACTGGAAAAAACCATGCCCTGAATATAAATCATGTTGGAAGAATAAAATAACTGCTGCTTTTAACGGAGTCTAGTGTTAGAGGAATTCCCATGTGCATGCGCATACTCATAACTTGACACTACAATAATCAGAGCAGCAAAGTTAATTGTGAAATAATTATCCTGAGCATACCATATAATAAAGTAAGTTAATTGTTAGTTGTTTAAAAGAACATATTGGGTGCCCAGAAAACCACTATCAAGAGAGAAAGTTAAGAGAAGCAACTTGACTTCTGGTAAAATGAAGAAATGCATAACATACACAAGGAAGTGGAAAATAGCAAAGGCAAATACATATTTGCTCCTGAGATAATGTTGATAGAGAATGAAACAAGAAGGTTTTGGCTAGGACCATTAGGGACAAAAAGATGAAAGTGGGTTTGTGACTGTTTATTTTTAAAGAGTATTAAGAAGCAAAAGAAATCCTAACAGTGGTCTTGATCTGTCACTAGATCAAGAAAGGTAGAGTTGCCAATGTGCAGAAATGAGAAATGTCTGGTTTATATAGGGAAAAATGCAGATAATCTGTTTCTATGATCTGATCATGAAACCATTCCATCCATCCTAACAACTACAAACAACATGAAAGAGTGGCTATCAAAGCTTAATTGAGCAAATCCAAATGACTAATTCAAAAAGGTTTTTAAGAGAGTTGGTTAAAGAGCAAGTTCTGTTTGACCTTCAGTAAGCATCAAGACACTAAGGCAATACCAGAGCACTGGGAAAGAACTTATGCTATGCCTGTTGATAGAAACCAGAATGACTAGGGTGATCTGCATAGTCCCCGTGTGTCAGTCTGACTTTGGGTCAGGACAGTGTTGGCCTACTGTGCACATTTCCAGTGCCCTAATTTAAGAAGGACATTTTTAGTTGGAAAAATTCAAAGGAGAGCTGAAAAATGGTCAAAGATCTGGGAAATAAGTCCTGTAGTGAAAGATTCATTGGTTTCAAACAACTGGTATTTTAAGAGATGCCTTGATCACAGTCTCGAAGTACTTACCTGGGCAATGAAAGGTGACCAAAGACTATTGATCTGAGCAGATTTGGATATAAAAAAGCTAAACAAATTTGGATTTGAAATTAAGAGCACATTTTTAATATCAAGAGAGTAAATAAACAGTAAAACAAGTGACTAAGAGTTAAGGTGGATTCTCCATGACTGGAGATACTTGGATGCATTTTTAAAAATCACAGCAGTAATTACTAATACCACACAGGAATTAATTCCAGGAAGTTCTCTGGTCCATGCTATATAGGACAGTAGACTAGATGATCATAGGAGAATTCCTTCTAGACTTATAAGCTATGAATCAAGTGCATTTAATTTTTTCCTATTTCGTATTTTGTTTTGCAGCCTGGTGCCACTGAGTCTGCAAAATGCAATGAAAGCCCTTTATAAAAGTGCGACCGAAATCAGGAACACTGGAAACGTGTGGGGTTCTCCCTGAAAGTGTCCTTATTTCATAATGCAGTTTACAGAACAGTCTTTGTTTTTCATAAGTGTTTGCAGGGACAGAGTTATTTATGTGTACATGCGGGTGGTCTTCTGTCCAGTGCTGTAACCACTGCATTTGGGATGAATATAGAATACTTTTGGACAGGGGTCAGCTTGGCAGTTTAAATCACAAACAGATGTTTGGCCACATTAGTCCCTGCACAAACTTAACACACCACAGCCCCTCTGTTCCTAATTCCAGTCCATTCTTTTTATTTAAAAAAGGTAACGTATTAAAATAACCATCAGATGTAGAAACCAAAGCAGTTAAACCAAATCCCAGGGTTTGAAGAAACCTGAATCCCTCTGGAGGCCAGACGTGTGCACAGCTGCCAGCACGGCAGCTAGGCCTGACCCCCATCACAGCACATGCCCTCCCAGCTGAAGGGCAGAGGACACTGGCAGAGTGCTAAACAGGAGCCGCAGGACCATAGAATATCCTGTGCTGGAAGGGACCCACAAGGACCATCAAAGTCAAACACCTGGCTGTGCACAAGAGCACCCCAAGAATCACATCACGTGCCTGAGAGCATTGTCCAGGTGCTTCCAAGAGCCATGTGCATCTCAAGCAGAGATCTTGGGGCTCTTATTACAGAGAATGTCATCTTAGGAAAATTATTTTTTTATTGGCCGGAGTATAAAAATGGGACTAAAGGTACATTGTAAATGAGGTGTGAAAGTGTCCAATACTTGCCAAACCAACTGGGTTTTAGTCCAGCTAAAGAGCCCCAGTTATGCTGTAGCCCAGCTCTGCTTGTCTGACTCTGTGCCAAGTTACCTAAATTCTCTTTGCTTCAGCATCTGAAAAATGGGGGTAAAGATACCAGCCCCCGAAAATACAGTCTGTGGTTTCAGCTGTATAATGTAAATAGTTTGGATATAAAATTCTGCATTGCTGGAACCTCCATGAATTCAGCAGGCATGTTTCTACAAGATAGTGTGAGATTTATATTCCTTTATGCCAGCAAAAATTCAGTGTTTGGAGGAGTTCGGGTATTGGGGAAAACCAAAGCAAAAAAAAAAGTATTACCAACAGCCTGGAAATGCCTGCCAGGAAAACTTGTTTCTGTGTTGATGGCTCTCAACAGATTTTCTGGCATCAACTCTCTACCCCACAGCTATAGCTAGGAAACCAAAATGCCAGCTTGTGTTAAATGTTTGGAGTTTCCTGGAAAGCAAAAAAGCCAAGCAGGCACTCGCGTGACTGGGTATTTGCTGTGTAAGCCTGGGTTGGAGCCTGCCTGCAGAAACAGTAAACTCTTCTGGGGCCTGTGGCACATGTCAGCCCACTGTCTGCCATTTGCAGAATGCTTGGGTACAGGCAGGTATCTGGTTGTGGGTTCACTGGACAGTATTTTATGATTTTTCATTCTATGGCTATTTAAATAAGCAAGTGTAAGAAATATAGAATTATTTGCTTGAATGACATAAGGTGTTGATATAAATGTTTACTATGGAGATGTATACATACAGGAAGAATTTGTCTCAGCATGTCAGAATAGCATAGCGGATCTACTCTCTGTACCCAGTAGTGGTTGCATTGAGATGCTTCACAGAATGGGACAAGAATCTTATGTGGGTCTCATTCAGACCTCCAGTAGTCTACCCTAACTGGAAGCATTCACGTCTTTTCAATCTGTGATGTACTGTAAATATCTCTCTTGGAACTCAGACAGAGTTTACTACTAGTCTTAAAAACTCTCTTGTGGCTCGAATGTTGTATTCTTCCACTTGGTTGAATTTTAAAATTCTCTCTCCCCATATGCAAGAATAATTCTGCTTAATGTGCCACTGTTTTAACTTACAAGTTTTTTTGTTTTATTGTTGCATTTAATTACACCGAGCCATTTAAGGTAGCTATTCAACATCCCCTACATTAGTGTGGTTGTCGAAAGGAAACAGTTACAGTGACGCTCTGCATAATCATTCACTGGGCTGATTAAAATGTATGTGGCAGAATAGGTCACTAGAGCACTTTCCCTGGGATCTTTTCTCATGTCTCTCTCTTTTGACTCAGTACAGAACCATTAGGGCTATTTTGACCAAAACTCAAAACCCTGTAGTGGAAAACACAAAAATTCATAAATGTGGCAGTGTGTTAATCTTGTTATTCTCAGGATTCTTATGCTGGTAAAACCAGTGGTAATATACCAACAGTAATATGTACACATGGGACACTGTCAATAGCATGGAGTTCATCAGAATGCCACTTACTTAAATATATTAATCTTTCTTTTACAGGCAGGAGAAAACCCAGGAGTCAGTCTGTCCAGGCACACACTGCTCTAAACCAAAGGCCCCCAGCTTCAAGTCACTCTGGACCAATTGTAGAAAGCCGCCAGCCTTTCATCCAAACATCTACATCTGCTCATGAAATTGCCCAAAGGCTTTCTAGTAGTCAACTGTCATTCCACAACTCAGCAACATCTGTGTTTTCCCAGTCCCCTGCTGTTCCTGTTGCTGGCCAGCTGACTGTGCAGGACCGAGCTGCAGCAATGCTCAGGTCCAGTCTGGCCTCTTCTACCAGCTCAACTCTCAGCCTGCTGTTTGGCAAGAGAAGTTTCTCAAGTGCTTTGGTGATTTCTGGGCTCTCGGCCGCAGACGGAGGTAACACCAGTGACACCCAGTCATCCAGCAGTATGAATATTGCCATGGGTCCTTCTGCTAGAGCAGCAAGTCAGGCAGCTCGGGTAAGGCTGAAGCCAAAACAGCAGCACAAAGCATGAACTCCTGTATTGCTCTCCCACCCTGTTCTTGAACTGTCCTCACCACCATTTGGTTTATTCCTTCTCACTGCTCAGAAAATAGGTCTTTTTCTGAAACAATGCCAGGATTTTGGTATTTGCTTTGGATTTTGCTGCATCACAATGAAAATGAGACTGTTTAATATTAGTCTGTATATGAGAGTGAGAGCATTTATAAGTAACTGACAGGTTGGCTGTTACTCACATGGCTGAAATTGCAAACTGGGGCAAAGTCGCCTTTTCTTTCACTCAAACCAGGGATTGAAGTCTCCATTTTCTGCATCCCAGGTGATGAGTACCAACACAAGCAGGCTAAATAGCTCCCTCCTTCCTGCTTATGCAGGAATTAAAATTATTTGTAGGAAGAGGAACGGTTCCCCTGAATAGAGCATTTGTTCTGTCCCCCTCTCTGACCAGAAATTCAATCCAGGACCTGAAACCTTGTTGCTGAAAGGAATCTTATAGGAAATATTTACCAAAGGAAACCCACATGCCCTGTGATTCAGCATTTTCTAACACACAGAGAACTTCCAGACTTCTTCCCAGCAGGCTCCCAGTTCCATTCCCATAGTCCCTGGAAAATTCAATGCACATAGTAGTGTTACCCTTTTACTGTCTATGTAAGTATATTCATTTAACTTTGATTGCCATCAGTTGATATCCTGAACTTTGAAAATTTGACCTCAGCACCAGGGAAGTGATGCATGAGAAGATGGGCTAGAGAATGAAGGGTGACTGTAACTAGACACCATAATCGGACACTTTCACATTTGGCCTATCAAAATGGAAACCAAATTGGCAAACAGGGAAGACTGTGGATATGGAAAGTCCAAACCACTTTTCTGTCATTCTGAACTGTGTATAACTTCCATAGTTTCCAAAAAACTCTCCAAACCTCAAGTGAACAAAGCTCCTTAGGCTGCGTGTACTGCGTTCTTAACCCAAAAATACCATGCAAAGTACAGTTCCCTAGAGTTTTGCCATGAACTTCAACAGGAGTTGACTGAACGTTACTCATCGGAGTCCAGTCCTGTTTTGTGACTGTAATGAGTATTAATACTATTTCTACACATACATACATTTGAACATATCAAATGACAAGGCATAATTCCAGCCTAATTTGCAAGAACTCAGACAGCCTGCGATACTAATGGTAGGATTCACCTTGTCTAACTTTAAGCCATCTAAAATTTGGGCATGAAGTCTCAGGAGATTGTCAGTGAGGCTCCTGTATTCAATGGAGAGGCCAATCCACTTCATCCTCAAAGCTATTAGGAAGAAATTTTCCCCTGGGAGACTTGGTATCTCTCTGCCAACCACTGGCAGCCTAAATGACACACTAGGATTACATGGTTAAATTTAGATGAGGTGAATCCTGGCCAAAGTAACTGCTCAGAGTCCAGGTGCCTGTTTGATTCAGAGCAGTAATGAGGAAGTGTTTTATTTAAACGTGAACAGAGCAGTTCTGGGATGCTTTTATACCAATGGACTCCTTGCAGTGGGATGGCACTGCGCTTAACATTTTCAGACTGACAATTGCATTCCAGTTTTGATGAAAAGGTTTCTTTGTAAGTTGGATTTAAAATTTGGCGTATAAAGCCAGCCCCAGAGCAACCCAATTTAACAATTCAGAAGTCAGCCCTGCTTGGAGCAGCGGTTTAGACTGGATGACCTCCAGAAGTCCTTTTCAATCCAAATTATTTTACAGCTCTCTATACATGTACATCTGTGGTACTAAACCTCTAGCTCCTGGTCTGCTTTTCCTTCCAAATTTATGCGTTACACAAAGTGTGACAAGTACCTCTTCAGAAGTCCCTTGTGAATAATGCATGTTAAGAATCCCATGGAGTTTCACAGAATGACATTCCTACATCAATTTTTAACTTTTTTTCACCTATCACTTCAAAAAATAGCTGAAGTGTTACTTAGAAATATCATAAACTAGTTGACTTTTTCTTTCTTTCTTCCCAGCAACTTGCTGAGACCTGTGAAGCAAGCGATGCTGCAGAGCCCAGACCACAGCGAGAGGCAGGTCCGGCCCATGCCATATTCATGAGTCGGAACGTGGAGTGCAGAAGGGCCAGCCAAGAAGACATGGCCCTGGAAGACACCGCTTCTCAGCAAAGCCTGTCTGAGGAGCAGTAAGGAGCACTCCTAGCACAAGGGCCACGCGCGTCTGAGAATTAAATAAAGACAAGAGTTAGGTGAGGAAGCTGCACATGGGTTTAGGTTCTTTCAAATGTAATAAGCAACCTTCAAATGTTTATTTTTCTAACTTCTACACAAGAATACTACAGGGCAGGTGTTCTTCAGCTAATGGCCTTCGCATGGGTAGGGTTGGAAGATACCCTAAAAAACACACAGTGCCACTTCACCTCAGGTTCTTGTAAATCCTATAACAATGAATACAACCTGTTTAACGTTCCTTCCCTTGGAACGGTTAGAATCACAAATGAATACAGTAGGAAATATTAATACAACTCAGTGAAAAGCACACAAGACATCTCTTTCCTGCCATAACTAAACAGCTGATTGCATGCAAACTAACTGAAATTTGATATATAACATATAGCAAAAGGCAACTATGAACAGAAATAATGAATACATAAAAGGACAGTACCACGTGCTGTAACATTAGAGCTAAATCTGATTTTTTTTTCCAACAAGTCTCTGACTTTTCTTTAACATGTTATGCAGGTGCTAATGCTCAACAGCAACATAGCATCACAGAGTTATATACTGCATGCAGCCATACTGAAATACTGTGTGAATAAGCCATGCTACACATGTGAGAAAAGAAAGTATCCAGTGCATGGAAAGTCTTCAAAGCATATGGTGCACCTTATTTGCAAAGCAGCTTTGCATAAATTAGGTATTATCCCATGTTCCTGTTTGATTTACAGGAATGTTTCTCAAATTCCAGGCAACAGTACCCGTAGGAGTTGCTACAAGGCCCAGGGGAATCCTTGAGGAGGACCGAAAAGTGCAAAGCGGGCTGTAATTATTGTCTGGAAGTATTTGTGTTAGGAAGAGAACAGCTAAATACCTTTAATTGCTGGACACAGCTCAGTGTCCATAAACGCAGCCAGTAATTACAGAACCTTCCGATTTCCCTCCCCCAGAGAAACTGAGCTGCTGCCAATTTAATAGTTGCATAAAGACAGATGATGCAAAAAGAGCGGCCACACTTTCACAAGGTTTGAGAAACACTGATTTTCAGGAATGCATGACTACTTTGGAAGGCAAAAGGGTGTAACAAATCCTTCCTCTACTACAGAGTCTAAACACACATGTGTGTTCTCATTTTTAATTAAAAAAATTGCAGCTATCAGTGTCTTGCTGTTCCTCTTTACTGTAACTACCATAGATTGTTTCTAAATCTCAACACGATGATGTGCAGCCAGGCTGTCTTGTCCCAATTAACAAGAAAGATTTAACAAGAGATGCTGTATCTAAGTCTCATTACTGTTAGGCATTACTCAGTTGCATTCTGATCTTCCTACTGTGCCACACTTAAGATCTGAGTAGTAGAACTAAATAACACTGAGTGAAAATAAAATGATTCAAGTACGTTTTGTGTGGCAGCAGTTTTTGGATCTTCTTTTCTCTTTGGAATTGTTTTCACTTG
Organism: Anabacerthia variegaticeps; assembly: GCA_035583185.1. Classification (NCBI taxonomy): domain Eukaryota; kingdom Metazoa; phylum Chordata; class Aves; order Passeriformes; family Furnariidae; genus Anabacerthia; species Anabacerthia variegaticeps. The sequence goes on along the minus strand of JAWWEW010000112.1, from coordinate 43,315,201 downwards.
CTTTCTGCCTTACCAAATTAAGAAATTTATTGGTTTTATTTCACTTCAGATCTTGATAAGTTGATTATTTATAAAGCTCAGCACAGCTTAGGAAAAATTCTGGCCATTTTTACAAGTGCAAAAGCAGAGTATTCATGTACAGCCTTCTGAGACACATGGACACTGTGCACAGTTCAGGCCCTGCTACTGTCTCCTCCGACATTCAAGTGTGATGTGGGAGAGGCAATTGAATTCAGCTGCTCCCTTCTGAACAGTTCTGGCAGATCCTGTCTCTTTCCCACCACCCTGTTCATGAAGTGCTTCATTACAAATGAAGGATGGAGGTTATACAGGTAGGTGGAGGGCTCTTAATAACAGCCACCAGCCCCAATTCTGCCTTGGATGCTTTTGCATGGCAGTCCACATCACAAACCATCATCTCTTTGTCTTCCTGCATGGAGGCAGGGCGAACAGGTGGCTGTGGAAAGCAGTAAGCACTTTCCCATGTTTACCTGGCCTCACTTAGGCCTCCAATTTTCACATCTTTAACTTTGAATTAATTTCCATCAAAAATAAGTAATGCCAGTAGCCCAAATCAACCTGAATTATTCTGTGTATCCAACTCAAGCACACTAAACCAAAAATAGCTGGACAAATCCTTTCAGAAGCAAGCCACTGTGTCTGCTTTGTTGAGACACTGTGCAAGCAGAGCAAAGCAGGAGTCAAAGTAAGATTGTTATTGTAGCTTAGTGGGTTGAAAAAAAAGAGTGACCAGTAACAAGCATAACAAAGACAGGAAATGAGCGCAAACTTTCCCATGTTACATTCCTCCATATTTTTTATAGTCTTCTGTTATATTAATAAGACTACTGGTATATACAGTGGTTTTAATTATGAGCCAACCCTACAGAATAATCAGACATGATTAGAAATAAAACCTGCAGCTAGGTATGAGGTGGTATTGATTAAACACATTTGACCTCCCCCATTTTTGCACGAGGTAGAGATACACCCACTTACTCTCCTCATAGCACAAGATGCATTTAAGGCTCTGGTGCACACAAAGCTAAGAAATAGGAACCTAATCTTTACACGAGACCTAATTTCAACAGTGAGCTGTTCTGAACAGCTCTGCAGAGCACCAAGGAATGCTGTTGTCAGTACCAGTGCCTACATACACATAAAGGCTTTCTGTCATGTTCCTGGAAGACCCAAGCAGCTTGATACTTAATCTCACACTCAAGGTGTCTCAGAGTTGCAAGATGGAGGTACCTGCAACCTCAGGACCCCACTTGTTGGGCAGTTTTGGCCTCTGAATGAAAAGCAAAGGTAACTTTCACTGCTTTTATGTCATCTGTGACACTGCTGATGTGTTTTACAATGCCGAACACTGTTAAAACTTTGGCCCTGAAGTTGCTCAGGCTTCACAGTTTGCTTGTACTGCTGATCTCTTACTACACCTGCAATGCAGGAAGGAGGGCCACCACTAACATATAAGTGCCTTTTCTAAGGAAGTCCACAAGGGTTTTTTGCATCAGGTGCTATGCTTGATTTTTCCAGAGCTGCAGAGGCCACTTAGATCATTCAGGCAGCCCAGAACATTCTTGTTTCTACAACATGCTAAAGGTGACATTCCCATCTCATTAGCAAGGAAATCAAGTACTCAATCCACAAGAGCATTTGGTACATGCAGTTTTTTCATAGAAATGAAGAGATGGGAGGCTTCATCTGCTTCCCCCCAGCTTAAACTCCGTAACATCACCATTGCTGAAAAGAAACACTGAGAGTGATTTTATCCAGACTGGCTCAGCAGGGCCCTCCCAGCCAGAGAGGAACACCGACAACACAGCAGGTTACCAAATGGAGGATAGTAAGGTAAAACGAGCACAGACACAGTACTTCAGCCCTTACACTAAACAGGAGATACTTACCTCCCTCCCATTTTGTTTTCCTAAACTTTCCTTTCGCTAACAGGCTCTTGTTTACATCCTACAGTAGAAGCCAGGTACTACACTCCGAACCATGAAACATGGCCTGAAGGTCTGGTAAAAAGACTTTAAGTAACTTTTTATCAAAGCCAACCACAGGCTGCTGAACTGCTCACGTCCACCAGGTACACTGGCAAGACCCCAGCCAGGCTGTTTCCCACCACAGGAAGCAAGTAGGAACCAGTGATGAGCATGGTCTACAAAGTTCATTCCTGCTCATCCTAAAATAAAAGCCAGAGATGCTGGCTGTTCCCTCCATTTTGCAGCATCATGTGAACTTCTCTGCAAGGAACTGAAATTGTCATTGCAAAGTCTCACCTCATTCCCATAGGCAGAAAATCTTGGCATTCACTGCATTTAAGACAAATCTTAATGAAAAGGACTTATCAGTGTGAGTCCTTTTCCCTTGACATGATGACCAGATACTCTCAATATCTATGACAGACATTCTGACACTATTAAGTTCTTACGACTCTGTGATGTCATTCACAGCTTTTTATAAAAACTATTAGAATAAGGCAAGAAATGTCATTTGCATTTGTCTCCAGCCCACCAGGCTCTTCTCTTGCTGGAGAATGTAGTTATAGACCAGCTGAATTTTGTGCAGCTCATTTTAAAAGATTAAAATTACCAGTGAGATTCTCCAGCATGTAATAATCATCTTCTCATCAATGCATTCTTTTCAACTACCCAATTACTGCCATATTTAGATTACTCCCTGGATTGGGAGCTGGTACTTAATTACCATGTTTCACCAGTGCTTGTACATCCTTAAATCTGCAACACAGACATATTACTTATAATTAACTTTGCAGTAGGTCCAGTGTCAAAGATTCACCTCTCTCAGCTTCTCAGAGTTTTACAAGTCAAAAATTGCCTAATGCATGATAAATAATGCAGTCCCTGTTTATTCCATGCTGTGTGCAATTTTATCTTGGAATTACAAGCCTCCTTGCCAAAAACATCCTTGATTCTCGGGCTTCAAGAGAGTAATTGGTACCTCACATTCTCCCCTTTTTTGCACCAATTAAAACCTGCAGGTGCACTAACGTTGTCATTTGGAATGTAGCTGGTACATCAGAGGTTCTTTTCACCAAATGTGTGCTATTAGTAAAATCAACCCATCAGGGGAATTGTGAATGCTGTTTGCCGTTGCAGTGCTCTCAAGGCCTTCCAAATATTTTACTAGTGCAAGACCAGACAATAAATTTTTATCTTTAAAATAAACACAGGTTGTCATAAAAACTTACGTTCAGTTGGAAATACTACTTACTTACTCTAAGTATATTTGAAACTGGCAAATCATATTTTTGAGACTGCCAAAGATTTAAAGGCCAGACATGACTGTTAAGGTCATCAACAATCTCCTGCTGAACACAGGCTACAAAATTTCTCTTTATTTCTCTGGAAAAGCACTCTAGCTCTGAGAGAAAATTGACTTAAAAACCAAAAAAACCCAATAACAAATAAAGACTCTCACCAGTCTTGCGATAGGTAGCAGAAAACAAAAGACATTGATGTCAGTAGCAAAAATATGCTTTGCTTTAAAAGGGTTGACACTTCACTCACAGTCCCAGTGAAAGAAAAATCCACTTGCATTTTCCAGTGACCATCGAGCCTCAATACAAAAGGTCTTCCTTGCACCATGAGGCAATGGCTTAAAAGTATTATAAGCACACTGGTCAAAAGCTTCCCAAACCTGTTGTTCCAATTGTTTGGGTTTTTTTTTCCCCCCACTCTATTATATGATGAGACTACAGTAGGCACCATGGCACTATATGCAGGGCAGTATATCTGTTTTCATGGGGATCAAATACCACTTGAAGTGATCTCCCAATATTACAGGCTGAACTGGAGTTTGGAAAACTCAACTCTGCCATCACTCCTAAAGGAACTCCCCTCCCCAGCCTCTAACAGACGAGTGTGAAATCTCTCCCCTTCATTTAGCTTTAAAGGTCAGTCCTCATTTAAGACTCCACAGCAGTCCCACTAAAACCTTGCTACACTTTGGGTCATCATTTAATCATTGAAAGAACTATTCTTTCACAGCATATTTTACAGTTTAAGAGACTTGACACTGAAAGAGGAGGACATCCAATACTTAAGTGCAGAGATGTTTCTCTTCAAAAATCTATGGCATACAGCCCTGAAAAAGGTTACACTGGTCTGAAGTCCTTCACCTCTAAAAAAGGTCTTTTGTCTGAGTAAGATGCCTGAAGTAATTAAGGGATTAATGGTATCTCCAGGGCACAACCTTATTTTGCAAAAAGCAGCCAGGAGCTGTACATTCTCAAAGGAGCGGGACGCTAAGAGGAATTTTCTTTTTCCCAAATATGATGAAGACAACACTATCATCCAGAGAGATTTGGGTAAAAGGGTAGTTCTAACAGGGCAGTCAGGGAATGATGGCCATGGCATCCTGTAATGTAGCATGTACCTCCTACCATGTGTGGAGGGGCAATGTTTGTACCAGACCCTCTCGTTCTGAATACAGAAAACAGAAAGGACATTCCCTCCATGCCCCCAGCTGTTTGCAGGACACCTCTAAAAATGCGTGTCCCCATCCAACCCCATACAACTGTGAGCGTCAGTTTTACAGAAATAAATAATTAAAATTATATTTGAAAATGCCTTTAATATAGTTTGCTGGTTTTAACAGTCATTGAACTGAACAGAAAAATGTTAATTACTGAATTCTTAACAACTTTCTACAACCAGAGATGACTATAAATTGTATAATGAACAGTGTGCACCTGGGAGTGACTTCTGTTTTCACAACACGCAAAACTGATTAAGTGGTGGCACTTTCCCTGAACACCTTTGTACACCTCATAGGGAAACATATTATCTAATACTCTCCAACACTTCTTATTTCACCATTAAGCATGTACAAAATTGGGTAAGGGAAAAAACCCAAACAAACAAAAGGTATCAATAAATGTAACAGATTGTAAAACAAATATAGACAACTGCAGTATTAAGTACATCCTGACTTAAACTCTGCATGAAAAACACAAGTCAACATTTGACTGAACTCCATGGACCTGAAGGTTTATATATGCAATTTTTAAGGGGATGTGGGACAGGATTGCCATCAGAAAATTGAAAATAAACTCAAAATGCAGCCCTCTTATCAACTACTACCTGGGCCACATAGGGGAGGATAGAGCTTGTTATTTTCCCTCACAAACTGGAATTCTGTAAATGTTACTTGGGACTACAGAAATTTTCTTTGAACTCTAGTTAACCCTTCTTATACTGCAACTGCAGAGAGGGGTGTCTGGGGGTACAGGGAGAGAGAGCATCTCCTTATTCCTTCTGCTTCATGATTTCTCAGCATCCATGCTGAAACACCCTTGAACACACCTAAGCTGAGTCACCAACAGCAAAGGCATTTCTACATAAACCAGGCAAAACACATATACATTTTGGACAGAGTTCTGTTCTGTTCTACCAGGGCTAACGTCCAGATACTAAATTGCTCTCTAGGCAGAAGGGTCCAAACACACTCAGAAAGACTAAAATCTCAAACAGATTTTAGAGTTAATTGTTTTTACATGGGGTAACTTGGATCAGTTAGACCACCTAACTTCCAAACACCCAGATTAGAACTGGATGTTAGCTATTCAATTTTTTTAATTCAGTGAACTGAATAAGTAAGAATCCTGCTATCTCATTTTCACATTTTAGAGTATTACCAGCTTTACCTTGCTTACCCTGAAGGCTCCAGTAAAGCCTCCTGGGGCTAAAGCAGGAAGGACAGACTCTAAAACACCCACAAAATGTTGTAATGTTTTGTTGAAATAAAAACTTCAGTGTTTACAGGAAATAGGAGGTCTTCATTTTCTGCAGGATTCCACAGCTGCCAAGATGTCTTGCAAAATGCTGTTTCTGTTTTCCTTACTAACCTAGAGAAAAAGAGATTAAAACTTATGTAATTTGATGAACAGCCTCTATACCAGGGTTTACTTCAAAAACAATCAAAGCAGAAATTCAAATGCATTTCTTTCTCAGTGCAGGAATGTTGAGTGTCAAACACCTGCTTTCTTCTGCTACTGAGAACACAATATGCTAAACCCACAAACATCCATAATTGAATAATCAGTGATCTTTTTGATTTAATTACCCATGGCATTTTGCAGTATTATTCAGGGTTTGAATAACTAACGAGAATCACTCAAAGAAGCAGCATGTGCTTTTGTCATTACTAGAAATCCTTTTCAACCACCAAATTTAACTTTCCTACTATAAAGTGTTCTTACGCTTTCATCACTTGAAAGGGTTGTATTTATTAAGATGACAGACCTAGTCAAAAATATCTGCAAAGAAAAGAAATTAAAACAGGCTTAGCAGCATACCTCTGTTCTCTGAGAAACCTTAGCACTGCAGGATAGAAACGCCTTGAAAAAAAAAAATAGAGTACTTGAAAAAGCTGGAGTCTTCTGTAGCACACTGAGGGACAGATCCGGTCAACCACTCCATGAAATCTGGGATTTAAGGCCAGCATATGTGAAAATCCATGTAGTCCAGTGCCCTGTCTTTTGCTGGGTCCATCTGCATCCCAGCCCATACAGATTAGTGTAAACTGCCAAGCAAAACCTAGCATTTGCTAGTCAGCTCAGCTCCCAGGGGCACAGAGCTCGGGGGAGCTCTCTGTGTGTAAATTACCCCTTCCTGACAGACCAGGTCCTGATCCAGAGCCCAGTGACCCCCAGTGCCACACAGTACTAACTCAAATAAAGCCTGGGGAGATGACCGGGGTGATAAAGGGTTAAGAAGCAATTGCAAAGCATCAGCAAAAGCCTCATTTAAAAAACTCTAAGAAATTTCCCCCACTGTTCAGATCCCTGCCGAGAGGGCAGGAAGAAATCAGACAAAGACAGATGAGCCAAAAAAAAAAAAAAAAAAGGAGGAGTTCATATAAAGTTGGAGAAAAGCTGTTTGATGAGGAAGGAGAGACACAACACTATGCACAGCATAAAACCCTCTACCAGGAAGGTTTCACTGCACTCCCTGTACCTGCACTTAAGATCTGTGCACAAGAGTTTGTATCCCTTCCAGTATTACAACCAATAATGAACAAAGTATTGTTATTATTGTTATTATTATTCAATAGTTGACAATCCTACCTGAAGAATTTGGCCCTAGGAGCCTACCACTATTTACAGTCACAGACATCCTATCCAAATGCTGGAAAACAACACTGTAAAACCTATGGACAGTGGTCTCACCTACCCCACTTGAATTCTAGACAGCAGATCAACATGGGAGTAATGAAAAAGTAACACTAAAAAAAAAAAAGAACAAAAAGACAGGGTGGGGCATAAGGTCAGGGAAGATCTGCCTGAAAATGTCACTGGTTTTATTGAGAATCATTCCAAGCCTGTTCTAAGATAAACAAAAAACTCAACAATAACAAAGGGAGCAAGACAACAAAGAATGCTCTTCAGTAAGGCTATTGAGAGACCCCAAGGTAAACAATACACAGCACATAGGAGCCAAACTCTAAATCTCACAGCAAGTGTACTGATATCCTGACTTTCAAAGGACCTTTTCCACATTTAATAGCTCTTCCCACTCTCTCACAGCCAACAGAAACAATACTACATTTTATCTATCCCTTTTCCATAGCTACATGCCAGAAATCCAGTGAGGGCAGCAGAGAAAAAGTGCCAAGCACTGGGAAATTTTCACAACTGTTTTACAAAGGCTGCTTGATAGATGTAAGTCTCCTCTTTAGATCTGGAGACATTCTGTGCAGGCAACTTTCCCAGAAAGAACAAATCTCCTAGTATCTGTACTGAATGTACAAACAGATGGGTAAGTTTTTAGAGAGTTAAAAATAACTGTAGATGCTGCTTATACTAAGCATTTAGGTAATTTGGAGGAAATTACCACCTCGACTACAAGCAGGCAACCGCAGAGGACAAAAGCTTTCTTCCCCTGTTAAAAAGTACTGTCAAGGTAAGTACTCATCTACAATCTGTTCAAATGGAACCTTTTCTTCTCATCCATTTAGCTATTTTCTTTCTTAATAGGCATATGCAACCAAACTTCACTAACAGGTTTCAGGGAAGCAAAATTAATAGATCAGAGAATGGGAAAAAATTAGTATCTGCCAGCTGCTAAGGATAACCTGATCCTATTCATGACACCATGTCTGCAAAACTGCACAGACAGTGCAAAAAGAGTCTCTGTAGTTTCACCATAAAGTAGTTCTCTCATGGAACTGGGCAGCAATGTAAAGAAATGCATTAGATATCAGAGCTCCTATCGTTAAGAGCCCTAAACATAATAAATTAAACATTTGGGACCAAATGCTCAACTGCTTTTAGGGCATCTAGGCCCATTTACACCAACAAAATATACTTTCAAGACAGAAGGGACTGAAAAACCCCAAACAGCTGTCTCTGTGCTCTTGGCATCAAACATCACAACTGTCCTTGTGACACTAAGAGAAGGATGAAAAAACTTTGCTGAGTTACTTGAATTCAGCCTAACTCTGTAGGAAGTGATAAAGCAGCCAGCACATCTTTGGAAGGTAGTCACCTACTTCTGCATACTTCCAGGCACCATAAAAGTTAGGAAGGAATTACTGACCATGAGCTATTTGAGCACTCCAGGTTCTCCCCATGCCACAGTCCTCAAAGAACATATAAGCATATAAGCTGGCGATCCAGTATTCCCTTCAGTTACTAACATCTCTGACTCCTCACGGGCCAGTTCTGTTCCTGGTCATGCACATGTTTTAACCAGCTGGGAAACAGTGCTTAGTGTGTCACTGGAGCAAGAGAGGCAGATGCTCTCCTGCACAAGACTTCAGCAAAGTAGGTGTGTGTCACCGGGGAATGACTGCAGTCTATCACACATTTCACATGCGTGCTTTTGGTTAATGGATTCACAGAGAATTCTGTTTCATTGAAGAAACTTGCATGTCCTAATCTCGGCAGCATGAACAGGATGGGCCATCCTTTTAGTAAAGATTTTTTCACTAAAGAAAACACTGCTTGGTTTAAATTCACAGAAAGGCTTTAGCTGGCTGCTGTCAGTACTTGAGAGAAGGATGTGATGGCAGACTGACACAGCTAAAAACGTGGGGTTGAGTAGCAAAGGCCCTCACATCACCTGATAAAAAGAGACAACAGGAGCCTCAAAAGCTTCCTTGAAAAGCGAAATGCTGTTTTCTAGCACCCTGTTTCCTCCCCCGAGAGGACCAAATGCACACACTACTCTGCTGTTTTGACTACAGCCTAAGCACTGACTGTTATTTTCAGTGAGGCTTCCTCATTCCCTCTTCCCCAGTCCAACTCATAAGTGAATGGCCTCTATGGGGATCAAATCCACAGCCTTGGCATTATTAGTACTGTGCTCTAACCAGATGAGCTAATCTTCATGTGCATCTCTGTTCAAAAGCCCGACAACAAACACACATTAGCTTGGTAGTGGAAAACCTGGGGCTTTACCTCTGAAAGGAATGGTAGGAGCTGAATGCTCTCATAAGGAGAGGAATACTCTCTCATCTTTGCTCCAACAATTACTGTAGCACTTAATTAAACCAGCATTTAATCTGAAAACAGAAACTGCAGATGATGGTGGGATCCTCAACTAGAAGAAAGCTGAAGAACATTTCTGAGCACTGCAGTTTTTTCAACCTAACTCTGAAGAGGAAACATAAATCAGAGTAGGGAATGCATTTAGCTTGGGTTTGTGAAGCACCCAGGACACTTACAGATGTTAAGGAAAACTCATCCTGTATTCCTATGAACAGGCTGTGTTTTATTGTGGGAACTTTTTGAGACACCCCCCCCCCCCCCGTAACTGATCAGAAATGCACCTTGAGGCCCTAATATTCTGAAAATGATGTCTGTAAAAATAACATAATGAATTCCAAAATTGGTTCACTGACTCCAGAGAAAGTATACTACATTTACATGCATCTTTCTTCTATAAATCATTTCTGCAAACTCCACTGCTGCCTTTTTTTTCCTTTTTTTTTTTTAGTTTCTTGAATATGATTACTGGTAATATATCTGCAAGCCAGTCTGGGAAAAAAAGAGCTTAAAAATCTGACCGGACTTTAAAAGATTTAACTCTTAGGAATAATGAATACTTATGCAGCAATAATACTACAGCAAGAAAACCTTTTAAAACAACTATATTATTACTTCTGCAGCTCCTCACAAGCAAAGCCAGCTGTGTGAGCCTGCTATATCAAGTGCCAAATGTTTGTTTTTTTTTAATAATGTGAACACCTGCCCATTAAGAATAAATGGAAACTAAAAAACTTATTTCATACAAACTACCCACAGCTATCAGTTGTTTAAACAGAGCCAAATACAAACCAGTAACCTAGAACAGAAGGCTCTTTAAGGATATTGAATACTACTCACATTGAACACTTTAACATCTTTCCTACTTCTTATTTCTTCAACAAGATCCAGTGGCTTTCCCTTAGGTATCGGAATAGTTCCAAGCACCACAGTCCCTGAGCCAGTGAGAGTTTGACGAACAGCTTGAATAAAAGCCTGGCTGAAGAGTTCCATTTTACCAATCTCATCTATGACACAAATTCTTTTCTCTGTATCACTGCCATGGTTTACCTGTGGAAAAGCACATCAAGAAACTGTAAACAACAAAGAACTTAGAACAAGCAACACTAATAATTTCTATGCTGATAAAAGAAATACCTCCAAAAAAAAAATTCAATTGTAATACCGGGGAAAGTGGAAGAGTCAAAGCTACTGCTGGCAAATGACAGACTTAGAAACTACCATTTCTATTTCATGAGAGATTTTTTGGAAAGATGAAAATATATGTACAGTATAAATATGAACTACAATAGGAAATATCCATATACCAGATTTCCTTCAAAGCAGAATTCTCACAACAGTCCCATATGAGCTATTTGAAAATTAAGAACTGTACTTGGCCTATTAGCAGCCCTCAATCATTCTTAGGGCCACTGATTTTGAAAAACTCTTCCCATCAAATTATGCATTTAGAATAAACCAACAGTCACACACAAAAAATATATTTAAATAAAAAGACTTCCCTTAAGTCTAGATTTGGCAGTTTCTCCTTTTTCAGCTGGCTTGAAGGAGGGTCAAAACTAGCACTTCTCTCAGAACAATTGCTTTTCTTCAAAGCTGTCTCGGTAACAACCAAGTCATTTCAAGCCTCTCTCACATCAGAAGAGTCATCTTCCATTTGTTTGTTGAGATATACCTTATTCTTTAGTCCTAGTCACCTTCCTGGATCGTAGGAGAGACATCATACTAATGATGCCGAATTTGCCCCAATAGGCACAGAGAAACTGCTTAGAGACAAAGTTTCATGCTCAAAGCAGGAGGTATTTATTTGCAACGCGT
>JAWWEW010000112.1:43254173-43303766 GCA_035583185.1 Anabacerthia variegaticeps | reverse complement strand
CTAGGCCTTTATAGTGTTTCACATTCTGGTGTTTTAACTCTTGGTTTTTCACAAACTGTTTCTCTTTATTGGTTTCACTAACAATCAACCACATTTGTCATTTGCTTGCTTTTCTCATGAAGCGAATACTGTGACGAACAGTACAGTGCTGCAGACCTGTGTGAGCAGCTGTAAAGTCTACGAAAAAACACAGGTGACTGCTACTGAGGAAAAGGCAGCCCATGAAGTGGAGGACCTCTTCAACAGAAAAAGGAAGTGCAAAATGCCTACCTTCTTTTGGTAAAAGTAACTGAAAAGCACAATCCATTATTTACAGAAGTGAGGCGGAAATCAACTCAATTCAAAACATCCCTACAGATCCACAAATATGTACCAAAAGAAGCCATATTATACAGAACATTAAAAAAAAAAAAGTCAAAACACTATCCCTTGTGAAGGTAAAGTATTTGCTTCTGGGAAAGTAGAAGAACTGTATAACATGCATCCTAAAATCTTTTCAAGCTGAGTCCCTACTGAGTAGCTGTTTTATCTAAAATCCTTTCATAGATCAGTGAGCCAAAAAGCCAATACTAGTCACTAGGTCACACACTGAGAAACAGAGCATTTAGCTTTGAAAAAAACTGAAAAAACTTTATCAGTCCTGCCTGGTAAAGTTTGCAGAACCAGAGAGGTCTGCCATTGGAGGATCTACCCCATTCTAAGTGGAGTAAATAAAGCCTTAAAAGCTGTTGTCAAGACTAAATGGGCATGTGCCCATTTCATGCTGCTCTCTGATCAAACCACAGCATACCTATGACTCTCCTGACGTCATTCTTTATTTGTCTCTTCTTGTTTCAGTTCTGTGATCTTCCTCACTCTCCTCTTCCGTTTTGGGCCACTTACATGTATTCCCACAATTCCCACAAAACTGATAATCAGTGCTTTCTATGAGCACAAGATCATACAATGTGTCATTCTGCTGGCCCCAGTTCTCTTCACCTTCTTGTACTTGCAGAAAGCTATAGAAGAAACTGAAAAATTCAATGCTGCTAACACTTTCCCAGTAAGACCTCTCATGGACTTCATATTAATTCAATAGCAAAAGGATTCCAAGTACAGCACTGGCTTAATGAAGTACTTTTATTAAACCATCCTTTCATATACTAACATCATAAATATAGTTGCAGTGAAATGAAACAGATACAAATAATTCCATTTTATTTATATTTCCTTTCTCCCTTATCCCAGCATCTCTGTTTTCCTACTGTCACACTTTAATGTACCTTGATAAAAATCAAGAATTAGATCCTCAACCTTATTTTTGCTCCTTGCACCTCTTTGGTTTCTTGTTCTAAGTTCATCAAAAAAGTCCCTTCTTTCTTGTCCCCTTGAGCTTTGGTGATGTAGAAAAATCACAATGGGCTTTTTTTTAGTAGCACAGTTCAGCAGCTGCTGCACACTGTTTGTGATGCTATTGCCAAAATCAGATCTGTTCTTGTTTAATTTGGGAGAGGGGAAAGGTTGGAGGGAGAGGAAGGAGAAGGAAAAAGGCAGTAAGAGAATATTAGCAGAAGAAAGGAAACAGACTGTGTGGAAAGTCTTGTCACAGTCAGAGCACTCCTTATGCAGCTGGCTAAATTCCAAGTAGCCAGGCTGCTATTATCAGTATGCAGGTACTTACACAGTAGGAACGAAAAACACCCACTGGATTCAAGAAACAATTGCTTCACCTGGAAGAAGACGGGAATCAGCGGAAGAGGAGGGAAAGGGCCCTAAAGAAGAGCAGCAGCAAAAGCCCTTTTCTTGGACCCACTGACTCCACTCAATTCTCCACGTTAATCCACTCACACATTTTGTTTGCTTTCCAATATGTGAGACAATAGCATAGGAAGAAACTTCCTACCAGCTGCCTCTTTAGGCCAAAGAGGTCCTGCTCGCAGGATGATATCAGATCAAGAAAAAGAGGAGACTGCAATCTTTCCAAAACCACAATAATGGTAAGAGAACAAGCCAGATTTGCACCTCCAGCTTCCTCACCCTGAAGTCAATCAGAATCAGTAAGGCCCAAGAAACAGGCCACTTATTAATAGCAAAAACTAGCGCTGAAAAAGGGCCTTCCAGTAACACCAACTATCATAAAACACATGTTTTTCAGCAGCTTTCACAGAATACTCACATTTCTTAGCATAGGAAGAACCAACTGCTCAAAGGAAACAAGGTCTACAACATATTGTCCAACCCGATATTCACGTCTTGAAGTAGAAGAATCAGAACTGAAGTTGAAAAAGAGACACACAATTCCTTCTCAGTACTGAGTTTAGTGAGAATTCGCTGCAGTCATTCAGAGTGGATTTATGAGAAGTTATTCAAATAAATCAAATAATCCCTTTAATTCTTCTAAGAAAGGAAGGGAAATACACTCTGCAGACCATGCACTAAGTTATATTGCAGTTAGCTTGCTTTCAGATAATATTTATACCATAAGCTACCTTCACAACTATGCAAGCTCAAGTTTTAAGAGCATATGGAAGGACAATGGCATCTAAAAGTCAGCAGGTATATTTACACTGAAATAAAAATTTATGTCTGCATTTCAGACCTTTGAATTTGGTAACGTGACACTACAGACAGCATCACAGCAGCAGCCCAAATCTCAGTGTAGGCTGCAAAACCCTTAAACAATCTTGGAGAAACGCTCAGTTTACATGTGCTGCACCACAATATCCTGGGGGAACCTCCATTATTAGCAGAATCCAAATTATTTAGTCAGATCAACTCTGTCTGAATGAGGTGCTAAGGACACACCTGGGCCTTGGTTAAGTTTTGTACAAAGTGGGAAAATCTAGTCTAGTCAATCAGGAGAGACTGTAAGCTACTCTGCACTTCAGAGGCCCCTCTCTTAGTGGTGCTCTGAAACCCTCTTTTTCTTAAAATTCACATATGAGTTTTGAGGACCAGTCAGTGGTTCTTTAAAACAACGTTATATGTGATTTCCCTTTTTATTTTCCACTTCTGGCTCCACAAATTAGCTGGTAGAAACACAAAAATTTTCCTCCCTGCCCACTACAAGCTCCTTACTGTATCCCAAAGAGACTTAACCTTATAATAAAAGGCTCATCACTGCTTTATGTGTTGTGAAATAGGCAGTACGAGAGAACATTCCTTCCTAGCACATTTTCAATATTTCAGTATGCAATACAGACACTGCCTACATACAGAATATAGGTATCAGCCAGGACACAAGAACTAAACAATGACCCTGACCATGAAAGCTGTGTGTGCTGAAAATCACCTTTTGGAAGAGCATTTAACATGCCAATGGACTGGAGCAGGCACATAAAAACAGTAAGCCACTTACAGTTATTAAAAGCTCAATACCTGACTCTAGATAAAGGTCCTCGGTTTCCAGACAAAGTGACAACATCAAATCCTGTTCTCCTGCCACCTTCTCTAACTTCCTCCGTGTAAAATCCATCAATGGGGATGCCTGAGGATTTCAGAGCTTGAGTGACTTTCTGGATCAAAGTAGTCTTTCCAACCCCTAAAAACAAAGAATTAAAAAAAGTACACAGGGTTAATCTTCTTCTGCACTAAAAGCCAGTTTTTAAACACCACAGTAATAATTCTGTTCAGCAGGAACACTGATTACTGTTGAAGTTTGCAAATTACTTTTTTCAAATGGTAGGAAAGAACAGAAGCACCTTTTAAAGTTCATTCTGTACTGAAACTGTAAAGTTTTATTAGCATTTAAGAAGTCACAACAGAATGGTAAAAATATCCCACGTGACCACTGAACTTACTAACTTAGATAGTGCACAGGCAGGCCACAAAACTTACCCCAAGGCAGGTAAATACACAAGAGCCATGCTGTTACATGACTGATACCCAAGCTTGCTGAAGACTGAGTGACAAATCTTCCTTTCTACCACTGATATTCACTACTTTTTAAGAACAGAGCTAAGTTTACCCCCCTTTTAGATCAAAAGGTGAAAGCTGACTTCTACTACCAGAAACCTAGCTGGCAAAAAGAACACACTTTCACTGATGTACTAGAAACCAGAAGCACTCAACACCCCTGAGGGACCAGGTCCTACCTGGCAAAAAGTATTCCCAACAACAGAAAAACGCTTCTTCTGGTAACTGAATTGAGAGACATTTTGACCACATACAGGGAGAAGATTTTTACTGTGAGGCAATGAAGCCCTGAAACAGGCTACCCAGAGAGGCTATGCAGTCTTTATGTTCTTCAAGGATTTCAAGGTGTGACTGGATAAAACCTTGAGCAACCTGGTCTGGCCTCACAGGTGACCCTCTTTTATGCCTCCTGAAGTTCCTTTTTACATGAATTATCCTGTGACCCTATAATCCAATTTCTTACCCTAAGACTTGCCCTTAAAACCCTTGCTACCTCATGTCTCCTTGCACAGTCTAATGTACCTTTTACAGTACGAACATTGGTCATGCTCCAGACATTGTTTCAGGTCCCACAAGGGAGGTATTTCTTCTCATTTGCCATTGTACAAGAACATCCCTTGACAATCTCCTTTTACGTTCATCTTCATCACCTCTCACAAAATTCAGTGTTACCACTTAATTTTAAAAAAAATCAGAAGATGGGAAAATAGTCCTGTAGAATAAACCTTCAAATTCCTGGAGATAAGGAACATAAACCAAATGTGATATGACTAAAGATGCCAACAGAAATAATTTCAATGTGCACACACCAAACTTCTCCTTTAGATTTTAAGCAGTTCTAGGAACTATTTTCCTAACAGTCAATACCAATGACAAAATATACTGTGGCTTCAAGGGCATCTAGTCAAAACTGAAGAAAAGGGCTTTCTGGCAGTTGAACAACAATAAAATGACAAATGTGGCACCCTCAGTATCTAACATCTTTCCAAAGCCTTGTCTCTGTAAGCGAATTTATACTAATTTGGGTAAGTGGATTTGCTATCTCTAATTTGGTTACCATCATTCAGTAAATTGACAAAGAAAGCTAGAACTATTCAAACTAAGTTTAAGAAAGATTGAAGTTATACATTTAGCTAATCAAACTGTACATTCAATTACAGATAAATGAAGAGAGACAAGGCTTAAGCAGGCCTAACCTCTGAGTCTCCTGCAGGGCTGTTTTATTCAAGTGGATGGAAAGACAGAATGAAGGGGGTAGAATATACCCCTATCTCAGCCTAGCAGCATCATTTTAGATTAATTCCAGACAGGGCAGGCACCTGCAAGAGATTCACAAAAAGAACTAGGCCCACTGCTTTACTCCCACTCCAAAGTTTTGCAGTCATAATAACTGGTTAATTTCTTTATCAACTACGTAGTTTGGCCCTCATAATATATCCCACTATGCCTCCACAATAATCTGATTCCCCTACCATGATAAACTACTCCACTGCTTCAGTCGAAGCCTGCCCATCTAGGACACCGATTTCTACCTCTACCTGCACGTCACTTAGGCTGGAAGTGCTAAATCACTACAATTAAGTTAGAGAAGAGATGAGCTCTCACAAATTATTAATGGACGCAGCTTATACTGGAGCAGGATTAGTTATCCAGGACACGGCTAGTTTTCCCCCCCCCAACACTGGGAAAGGGAAGAGCTGGAGGCAGGGACAAACCAGTGCCGTCTGCAGGACTACAAGGCACCGTGGGCTGGATGGAGACACAGAACGGCCCTTCATTAGGCACAAACTGACCAGGTCAGCACCGGGGGCACCTCAGGGCCGCGGCCGAGCGGGGAGGGCCTTCTCACAGCACCGAGGTGAGGCGAGAGGAGACGAGACCAGACCAGGCCAGGCCAGGCCAGGCCAGGCCGGACCGGACCGGACCGGACCGGGTCGGGTCGGGCCGGGCCGGGCCCCAGAGCTGCCCCTGGAGCAGCACCGCCTCCCCAGCCCCGCTGCCCGGCTCCTCCCGCCCTCCTTACCTGGGGGTCCCGTCAGAAACACGTGTTTGGACATGGCGAGGGCCGCGCTCCGCCTCCCGCCCCGGCCCGGCACTGCACCGCCCCCCGGCCCGCCCACGGCCCCGGCCCCGGCCCCACCGCCCGGGCGGGGACACCGCCAACACCAAACCCCAACCCCAGACCCCGAATGCCACCCCCAGACCCCAAGTGCCCACCCCAGACCCCAGACCCCAAACGCCAACCCCAGACCCCGGGCAGGCGGTGCCCCCCGAGGGTGGCGGGGCGGGCGCTGGGCCAGGACGGGCCGTGCCCGGCGTGAGGCGGCCGCGCTGCTGCGGCGTGGTGGGGCCGCAACAGGGACGCTTCTTGGGGTTAGGCTGGAGACCTGCTTAGTTCCCTTTCTCTAGTCAGCCTCACCTATTACATTTCTGAGGGTGTTAATAGAATCACAGAGTGTTAATGGGCCTTAAAAGGTGGTCTCGTCCCAGCACTGCTGGGACACCCCCAGGGCATGTCCAACCTGGCCGTGAACGCTGCCAGGGGTGGGGCATCCACAGCCTCCCTGGGCAACCTGTGCCGGTGTCCCACCACCCTCGCAGTAAAGAATGCCTCTCTAAGATCTAACCTAAATTTCCCCTCTTTCAATCTGTACCCATTCCCCCTTGTCCTGTCACTGCCGCTCCAGATGGAGTCCCTCTCTGCCCTTCCCGTAGGCCCCCTCAGTTACTGGAAGGTTATTATGGAGCTTCCACACAACCTGCTCTTCTCCAGGCTGAACAGCCCCAACTTTCTCAGCCTCTTGTTGCAGTCGAGGTGCTTCAGTCCTCTCACCAACTTCGTGACCCTCCAACAATTCCAACAATTGCAACAATTCCATATCCTTCTTATGCTGGGGGCACCAGAACTGTACGCGGTGCTCCAGGTGGGGTCTCGCAGGAACAGAGTTAAAATAATGAACTCTCCGTAGAGCTTTTGACCTGTTACAGGTAAGCAACACGCTCCAGGGTGCAGCAAACCCGTCACTTGAAGGAGGAATGGTTTGTCTGATGCCTCAGTGCACACAGCAAATATAACAGTGGAGGGTTAATATACAACTGGGTGTTGTTACAAAGCTGAGCAAACCGGTCACAAATGAAAAGGTTTGGCAGATGTAACTAAGACACCAATAGACATCTAAATCCCAAAATGCTGTATGCATGTGGCCTCCGTATTTGGTTAGACTTGGGCATGGGGAGCAGTAAGAGAGCAGGGAAATAATTTTTGTGTAGAGGACTGTGGTACACAGGCTGGGTGAAGTGATGACCTGCTACAAAGATGTACTGTTCCCTGCCTGGCCATAAGCACCAAAATGGTTACCCAGAAATACTGGGCTATGAAAAGGATACATCCCACTTTCTGCTTGCTTCAGCTATAGTGGGTCTCTTCAGGTTCAGCACATCTCTGTATGGCTTTCATTTTCAGTAATTTCCTGAGGAGTTAAAGGTCATTCATCATTTTCACAAAGATAATGAGTATCCTTGACAGTCAAATGACACATGCAGATCAGCAGGTAGACTGCACGTAACAGACGGGTATTTCCATAAATTGAACAAAATATTTTTCTTGTCTACATCACATATGGCCACTCTTCCTTGTATTGTTTTATATTCTTAGAAGAATGAAGAGCAACTCTATTTACTGATTCTGCATCTTTAAATATACAGTACTTTCAGGTCAGCTAGAATCTGTGCAGATCTAAAATGTGAAAGATGCAATCAGCTACAATGAAAGTACTTTGTACCACTATATTTTTGGCTTCTAAGGAAAGCAAAAGTCTTTTTTATGCTCCAGTTATGTTCTAGTAGAGGGTCAGTGCTCTTGTGAGGTAGAAATTATCATCGCCACCCTCAGAAGGAGAAATTGCAACAAAGAGATGTTAATAAATTACACATTTGGTCCCTTGGGTGGCATGCAGAACCAAAGCTGATGCCTAAGATCCCAAGACAGTGTGGAGGGAAAGGAAACTTGCAGGTAGGAAACTTACTTACTTAGGATGCTTACTCCTGAATCTGGTGCAATGTTTCAGAGTGGTAAAGGAATATTTCTCTTTAGCTGGGATTTATAAATCAGAACATTTTGCAGCTGCTCTATAATTGTAGGTGAAGTATTTCTGCTTTATGTAGTAGACTAGCATTTAGCCAGGTATTGGGAAACACACATCCTTTTCAACTGTGGCCTCAAGAGAGCTGAAATCCATGTTGTCCATTTACCAAGAGAGTATCCTTATAACCAGATTCATAGGGTTTTCCTATTAAGGCTGAGACATGGTACAACCATATATTCGAGCTGATTGGGCCAAATAAAGCACAGTTAAGATGTTAACGTAGAGGAAGGAAGACCTAGTTTCTGCCCTCATTAGCATTGCACAGTCACTGGATATATTACATATAATCAGTTCACTGGATATGTTAGATATAATCAGTACACTTCTGTTTTACATAAAATTTGGGGAGTCATCAGAAGCAAAACTCAAGTGTCTCTTCTGAGCAGACCAGGGATTTTTCTTACCATAGTTTAGAACATCTGTACCTTTCTTTGGCCTAATTGGTTCGCTGGATGTGGCCGGAGGTCATTTTAGTGGGAAGATTGTAACTCTAAATTCTTGTTTGCCTCTTCTCTGCTTTCAAAAATGATCCAATTTAGTTAATTTATCTTTGTCTTAAACATAATGACTTTTATTTCTCATGTGAGTAGTGTTTGATATGTTTCACACTTAAATATTTAATTTAAAAAACCAGGACAACTCTGGCATGCCTCTTTTGGGGTTGTAAGGTCAAGAGATAATAAAGACAGCTTCCCTTGTCATCCAAAATGAAAACTGTATTTTCATAGTTTACATTCCTGTATTTTGTTTTGTGGGGTTTTTTTTAGAATCAATGAAATTGTGATGTTAACTTACGGCTTCCTGCAGTGTTTGTCAGGCACCTTTAATCTAAAGAAAGAACCACAGAGAAGAACTGCATATTTAATAGACTATTAACACAAGGACAACGCTTTATAACTGGCTACTTCACCCTTGCTCTGAACTTCTTGTGCAGAGCTTACTCTGATTGATTTCACTGGTAGGTTTTCTGTATAATATTAAACTATTTCAGTGTATTGGCTGGTTGCCCAGGCAGGCCACATAAAGAGACCCAGACAATGTTGTTTTGTTCAACATGGAGTTTTATGAGGTTTTACAAATCAACGTTTTGTTTTCAGAAGTGCGTATGGAGAATTTTAAGGCTATCTCTACTGTTTGACAGAACCCTTGTTTCTGGTACCTTATTCTAGGAACTGTTTCATCCTGTTTTCAGATGTGGACTCTCAGAGTTATTTCACTGTGTGGCTGAGACCTTCGTCTTGCAAACAAGTGTGTGAGTGAAGTAGTTGTGGCACCAGGGCTTAAATTAGTTAGCATTTCACTTTGATTTCAGTAGTAATTTCTACCACGAAAGGTTTTCTCCTTCTGGATGCTCTGTCCAGGTCAAAGCAATTTAAAAGCACCAAAACCAGGAAGTAGTTATGCCAGCTGTACTTTTGTAAAGTTTTGCTGTTAAAAGGATCTTGTGTTTGCTAAATGAATTGGAATTTTTATGTATATTCTGTCAAAGATTTACTATTTAAGTTTTTTTTTCTTTGATACATTTATTCTATAATCCAGTGTCCCAGTTACAGCAGCCGGGATCAGTTTATCACTATGTGGGTGTAACCAAAACTGTGTATTCTACACCCTCTGTGTAATTTCTGATGAATGGTTAATAATGGATCATTTGCAGCAGCTGCCCAGGGCACACTTAGCTACAAGCTGGGTGTTAAAGAACTCTGTGAGATAGGGGAGTGTTTCTGTCTTCACACCAATGACTCAGCTGTGATAACTCCCTCCAGGGAGGCATTGGCACCTTCACACCCAGCCTGAGGGGTCATGTCTGCTAATGGGCCATCAAAGATTAAAAAAATATCCCATGACATACAGAGTTAAATCACCCATTGTGAAACTCCTTGCCCTGTGGGAGATACTGGGCATTCCCACCTGAACCTGAGCATATATAATGTTCAGGTTTTGGGATTTCTGGTACCACTTGTCGGATCCAGAGGAGGACCAGAACCTCAACAGGACTCTGACTGCCACTCTCAACACAACTGTGACCATCACCCTCCCCAACAGGTTTTCCTTTCCTTTTACTTTGTACTCAAGGGGACCATGTGGTGCTCAGCACAGGGGCTAATGGACACCATTCTGTTCGTGCCCCAGGGTGCTGGGTTATACATCTGTTTTTTTGTGGGTTAAAACCAATTTTTTCTCTATATCATTGTATTTAATGTAATCTTTTTAAGGAAAATGTAGCTCTGACTTGTAATCTCTCTTGGGTTCATTGCTCCTGCTGCTTTATCTTTAAACCACTGCATCCAGCAACTTAATAGAAGATGCTCGTTGTTCAAGAAGCATGAGCTGCAGGGTGCAGGTTGTCTTCTCTGTAGCTGTATGCTGTGACCAGTAGTCTTTGGAGTCAGCCTGTGTGCTTTCCCGATCTTGGGATTTTTGCATTCTCAGCTGGAGATAGTTAGCTGAAATAAGTAGAAGTAGCACATACCCTAGCAGTGTAGATAACTCTAAAAGAAAATAGGTAAGTAGGTTTTACTCCTTCCAGGATGAGAAGAGAAAAACCTGTCTTTTCCTCTGCCAGTATGGGTAGGTTAATTAGTAGTTATTTATTCTTGACAGGTTCCCAGCTCAAAATATTCTCCTGACCAACTATCTAGACTCTGGTTTTGCTAGGTGAGGGCAAGTAAAATTCCAGTCATGTTGAATTGAATTGTATGATTGGACAAGACCATGAAAGAAGTATTTACAAAAAGACCCCCGCAGGGGCAGGCTGTAATTCTGGGTGACTGTGGAGACTTCGGGAGGAGCTGCCAATCATTGTTACAAACTGTCAGCTAAGCCTGATGGAGTTTACATTTTTTGCTCGATGTTCACTAAAAAAAACCCCTTGGATAGAGTCCTAGACATTTTGTGTTGAATGGGGTAAAATTAATTAACTGCAAGTTTCCAGACCAGTGACTAAGAAAAGAGGTCATTTATGATATTCATGATATTCCCTAGAGTAGAAGCTGGAAGGAGTGAGGTAGTGTAATCTACCATCTCTGACCTGCCTCAGTAGGCAGGAGTTTACATTTCAGCACTCTGCCTCAAGGAAGACACAGTACCTTGTTATAGTTTTAGTCCTGTGTTTATTTGGTATTAGGTTTTGAAGATTTTTCCCCTGATGAAAGAGAGAATAGTTAAGTTGAAACCCTTTTCTTTCTCTTCAATATAACTTGTCTTTTTAATTCACAGTACCTCAAGTTTGTACAGCATTTTGCTTATGTCAGGATAGGAAAGTACACTTTTTTAAAAATAAGATTTCATTTTAGAGAGTTCCTTATTTTGTCCTTGTTCTCACCTGCAGAGAATGTTCGGGCTTATAGATTGTGGGTCTAGCTGTATGCCACTGGCCATCTGATGATATTAGTGATGGTGTTTCTGAGTTGCCTTTTGTTTTGCCTGTGGAGTAATCATCGCATCAGCAGGTGTTTGAGAAAACACTGACCATCCACAGCCTGCCAGTCTTTAATCTTAAACTTCCCAGAGAGATAAGCCATTAGCTACATGCAGGGCTTCCTCTAGATAAAAACTTTGGTACTCTCTCTATGACTGATTTACCTATAAAACTTTTTTTGTGGGGGTCATGCAGTAGAAATCCTTTGTGTTCCACCAATGCCTGTGTTCCCCAAAACAGAAGAAATTCCTGAAAGTATTTCCTAAAAACAGCCATAAGAAATAAATTATATCAAATGTTATAAATACCCTTTATATGAGGTATATTTGTAAAACTGAACTTACTCTTGTAAATGGAGATCAATCAACCTTCAAAGAATGTAGTCCTCTGTCTCTACCAGTGCATGTTGAACCTTCTGGGCAATTGCAGCCAGAGAGGAAAAACATAATGACTTTCATTATGTAAGTTGCTATACATTCTTTTAAATGTACATGTCTGGATGTAAGAGGAAGACCTTTTTAATGATCTGCGAGGAATTATGCAGCATAAACAGAATTCATATTAGGCAGGAGAGAGGACACATAGAGCTTAACCCACCGTACAAATCTGTAGGAAAACAGGTGTAATTGTTTCCATTCTCAGTGAAATAGTTGCTTGTTTGCTCTTTCAGTTGTCCAATGTCTTGAAAAAGAAAATAGTGTCCCTGAAACGGCATGACATTTTCTATAGTATTCTTATGTTTTTAGTAGAAATAGCAAGATGCATTCACTTTGAAAAAAGGGGATGATAAAAACAAATTTACTGTTAATGTTATTGTGACAGAGATCCTGACCTGAACATTTAAAATTTGAGCTGAATTCTGCTGTATGTCAGATGTCAATGGAATAATCTGTAATTGAGAAAGAACTTAATTGCAACAGACAATAGATTTGATCATGTTGCTAAATTTTCCAGTTGCTGTTTTTTAAGGTGTAAGAGTTTTGTCAAGCAAATGTCATTCTTGTGATTGTTTAAATAGGCAGGAACATGAGTGAGTTTCTGTACTACTTTGAGTGATAGTTGGCAGAGTGTTTGGCACAAGCTGCTATACTACAACAAGTGCATTAGGCAGTAGTTCAGGTTGAACGTCAGGAAGAATTTCTTTATGGAAAGGGTTGTCAAGAATTGAAATGGGCTGTCAGGTGGAGTCATCATCCCTGGAAGTGTCCAAAAAACATGACTTGAAGATATGGCTTAATGGTGAACATGGTGGTGGCACCAGGTTGCCAGTTGGACTAGATGATCAAAAAGGTCTTTTCAACATTAATTATTCTGTGATTCTATGGTTCTGTAATTTTTGCCATTCAGCTTTTCTTCTATATTGAATAATTTAGCATCAGCAGCACTTTACTGTCCCCTCACTTTACTGTCTTGTCACTTTACCGTCCCCTCTTCCCTATATAATTTGTGATGAAGTTGAATAAAATAGCCCGTAGTGTAGATGCAGATGACCATATGGTGAGGAACTTATTTCATGGCAGTTTGGCTCTTCAAAGACCTTAGGTGTGTGACCTTTCAAAGGCCTGTTGAGAATCCAAATGAACTTTGTTGTTTGCATAATATATTTCCACATGCTCTAACAAAATCTAGGAGATCTGTGAAATATGACTGGCTTCTTGTCAGGACCAGACACCACCTTCTTGTAGTAACTCTCCACACATGGTTATGTCAATAGGTTGATTCTTGCAGGCAATGAGGAAAAGCAAATTATACGCCTCGTCCATCAGCTTCAAGAATTTAATTTCTCAGACACTTAGTGTCCCATTTGTTTTTTAAATTAGTTATTACTTTCAAAAGTTATTAAGTCTGAAGAAATGGAGAGACGGCATAACTACAAAATCTAATTTTCATAAAACAGGAAGTTCCCTCTTTTTCAAGCCTTTCTCACACTAGTGATGCCTTGAAATTATTTCAGTTAGATTTTATTATCCAGTAAGGTACCAATCAGCATAAATGAAGCTGTTGGAGAGCTGCATAAAATACCCTCATAAATAATTTTCTTGTTCTTTTGTATATTCAGTTTAGGTTAAAGCTTTTGATCATTCAGGGTCACCAGAGAACATTATGTACATCTACTCACATCTGTGTTATATCAGATGCCAGGATATAGAACCCACTTATTCTGCATGAAGTCTAATGCATTATTGTCATTTGAGGGTTTCTTTTACAGAAAGCTATCCCAGTGGGATGCTGAGGAATCTGCCAATGTATTTCAATAAAAATATTCCAGTAGTTTATTATCTTAATTTAAAATTTGCATTTCTCTTTCTGGTCAGATTTTTCTAGTTTTGGTTTTCAACCAGTGAATCTTGTTATGTCTTTGTTTTAGAATGGGAATACTGTTCTGCTAATCTGATACTATGTGTACTCACATTTGTGCCAGTATCAAAGAAATGCCTGTATCTTTCTCTTGTTACGTCTTCCTCCTCACCCTAGTTGTTAGTTTCAGGGGCATCCCATACCCCTGCTCTTGTTATAAGAACAAACACATTTTCTCAAGAAATTCAGTCAGTGGTAGTTACTTTTCTATTCCTTCTTTTTCTACCAAGAGAAGAAACAAAGGAAAGAAATTCTGCCTGGTAAATAAATTCCTCTTAGTTCCATCTGTGGTTTTGCCCTGCCACAATGAGGAACATCACGGAGAGTAAACAAACAGTCTCTCCTGTGCCTAAATCTATACAAACTCTGGTATGGCTGTCAATCATTTATTGCCTGATGTGGAAAACAAACCCCTCTTTCAGCATTGGCAGTTAATGGTATTGACATTGCTGAATAGCCAATTCAGCTCAATATTACTGGGAGAAAAATGTAATTTGAGCAATCAGATGGATGAAATTCATTTTTTTAAATGATAAAACCATCTTCATTGTTACCATTTGCTTTAGTTACCATTTTTTATCATGTGTTTTCTAGCCTAGCTGCATTTGTCATGTTACTGGTAATGCAGTTAGGTTTAATTTCCCCTATAAACCCTTGTAGAGAGATGTGTATAATTCTGTTTCTGTCATTGTGAATTCTGATTCATCAGCTTAGATTGTTGTTCTAAAGTCTTGGTTGCTGGAAACAGTGGTTTTCCTCCTTGCCAGGAATTGAGGATTTGTTTTCTTCCCAGAAGAAAAGCTTGTTATTTACTTGTTCGTAATATGTGCTTTGTTTGCGTGACTGATACTTGGAGTCCATTTGTAGTTTACAAGTTTTCAAGTGAAAATCCTTCATGAGTGAAACAAGTGGATCAACTCCAAGTGGGTAGATTTAGCAAGGCAATACATTTAACATTTTAAAATGTAAAAAAGAATGGATCTTTGCCTCATGGCCTTGTGTTAGAGGTTGGCCATTATTCTGAAAGCACTTAGGTTTGTATTTAGCCTTGCCACTGTTAGTTGTCCGTGGACCAGCAATGTCATGGCCTCTTCCTAGGGGTGGTGGAAGACTCCTTCCTTCCAATTTAATTTGAAAATACTTTTGAACTAGGAAACTTTTCCCCATTAATATTATTCCTGTTCCCTGGAGGGGAAAATCTGTGTTAACCTGAAGTTAAGTTTAATTGTTGGAGAATACATTTTGAAAAGTAACATCTAAAGATCACCTGAGCAATCTGGTGTCAAAAGGAAAGGTGACTGCTCTGACTTTTTAAGTTAATGGGAGGTTATGTGACAAAAGTACTTTCTTAACTGAGGAGACCATGAAAGGAAGAAAACATGGAGGTGGGGGAAACAGTTAAAGGCTCATTAAGATGCTTTCTTTTCTCTCAGTCATAAGTCTCTTGACTAACACTCTTAAATGAAAACATCAATGGTTATATTATTTATTTGGATTGTGCTGTAGACTAGTGTTGTGCTGAAGGAATAGCAAGAAGCATTCTTTCTGTGCTCTTGTCCTGAGTTCCTGACCTGAGAGCAGGGCCTTTATAAATAGGTTGGTTGGTTGGAAGGGTATAGCCCTAGATTGCTTGGACCCAAGTCCAGAAAACCTTTGTTGTGACTTTGCCTCCCTCTTGTTGCATGAAAATAGAACACTTCCCTCTGTTGGAAACTGAGCAAAAGGAGCTCAGACTGGGTTTGGGCTTTTTGCCTTTTCCTTATTCTCCCATGAAGTTAGTTGTCATGTGGCAAAGTGAGGAGTTCAGTCTCTGCTTTATGCACTGAGAGGGCCCTGGCCTCAGCCCATATCCATTCCCACGAAGTCTCACTGCACCTTGCCAAGTGAAAATTTACCCCAACCTTAATTACAATGTTGCAGTCAATATTTTCGTATTATCTTTTCTCTCTTACAGAGTTCTGAGTTTCCTTCTGTTATCAATCTGAGCAGTCCTGTTCTTTTCCATCTTTATGAGGCCAAGTCAGAAACACATTGCATTAAAGAGTAATTGAACCTAGTAAGAAATATCTTAATAAATTTAAAATATAAATGTTATTCTAGAAATGCTTTTTGTTCATGTTATTTGATTTGAAATCCTTTTTGTTTTACACTGAATACAACTAAAACACTAATTTATGTAACGTTTTTGAAACGGCCCTGTTGGGCCTGGCTGATTGGTTGCTAATGTTTTAGAGAGCAACCTGTATAAAGATACATTGAGAGAAACTAAGTGAGAACCAAAAGGTCCAGTGGGGATTTAAAAGCAAAAGTTTGATGATTGATACCATGATACATTTTGGAAGTTAATCTCAGCATCCTGACCAGAACATAATTTTGATTATTTATGTTCTGATTTTTCAAATTTCCCACTATATTTTGTATTTGATTGTTGTAGCACTTGGCATTCCCTATCCTAATCTATTTTGGTTGTGATGTAGCAATTCGCATAGCACAACATTTTCCTGCAGAGGTGTAAACAGCATTTCATTGCATAAGTTGGCAGAAGGGAGGACAGTTATTCCCATGTTATGCACACAGCCTATAAATGAATCCTTCTGCATGAAAGATGCTCCATAAGTGTAAGATCATTATCATGACTGTTATAAAAACCTGAATGCAGCTTGGAGGGTCTTAAATATACTTCTGACACCCTTTCCTTGCTGACACTGCTAGTTCTTCAGGGCTTTCCCTGCTATTCTTTAATCCTAATGTTTTTGGGGTTTATTTAAAGAGAATAAACAGAATCCTGGCTCCCACAACTAACCATTTTTCAGCACAAACTGGTCTCAGTGCCTTTTCCAGTAGGTGCTATTAGCAGTTATAAAGCCTGTATCAATCAAAGCTGCATAGGAAGAATATACCACTATTTAAAGTAATTTACTTTTTAAGTTTGGCATATAATTCTTCAAGGGATGGAATGACATTTAGGCATCATGCCTAGTTAATAGTGATACTAAACACCCCCTGAGAATACCAGTCACTGATGTCTCAAATTATCATGATTAACAGTAAGCCAAGTTCTGGCATGTATCTAAGCCTCATGGGAAAGGCTAGTACTGCACAGGCACTGACACACATATACATATATATCCTGCATGCTGTCCTCCTACTAACTTGCTATGTTGTCTCTTGGCTCCTATTGCCCTCTTCTGCGGTTTTTAAATTTTTATTCTTGGGATTTTTTGTTGGTTTTGTTCCTTCCTGCCTTGTACATAAAACTGCAGGAAACTCACTCCTTCCTGGCAACTGGAATCAAACCAAAGGCTTTACTTTAGACTCAAGCTGCTTGCCTCAAGGACTGGAAACTGGGGGTGATCGCAGTTACATTCCATCAGCGTGAGAGACAGCAAGCTTGCTGTCCCTGTGCTTGCAAGTCTGCACCCCCACGTGCTCCAAACAGGCTGATATGGTTGCTGGCCTTGGAAGGTGAAGGGCTCTTCAGGCCAGAAGGGTGCTCTCTCCCTTTCTCACCTGTACTGACTCAGATCTTGTAGTTTTAGCAGGACCCACTGATCTCGACAAATGAAATGATCTTCAGGTCCATTCCTGCTATGTCATCCATGATATCTGCTTCCATTGTTTTCTTTCAAAGTTTTGTGCAGAACTCTAGCTGGAGGCAAAACCTGGTGGTCAGATAATTGTGGATATTTAGAGCTTAACACTGTATGTTCTTAGTGCTTTTCTTTTGAGTGCTATTCATTATACAATCCTTTGTACTTTACAGCGCTTTTCTTTGAAGTTCTGATTTACATATTAGTGTAACTGGGGTGAGCCTGCTCTGGTGGAGCAGGTAGAAAGTTTCTACTACAGTTTTACAGATAGTAACAGAATAGCATAGTTGCACAGCCTGGGACATGAACTAGCTTTGAGTCACATGCTTTTTACTGTAGGGCTAATAGCAGTGTCTCTATGGTCTCTTAGGAAAGAGATGCCATGTTTAACTTGGCTACTGCCTTTATCTTGTGTAGTCTCAATTTCAAATAGCTCAATTTAGTGTCTTCGATGGTCTTTTGATGTTTTGTTGTAATTGTCACAGTTCTTAGGTTTCTCTGTTACTATGTAGTTCTTAAGTAGGCTTCTTCTATTATGTATTTTATACCCCAAGAAAGGATTGCATATCCAAAAGCTTATTCAAGTTTTTCAAAAAGCTGTACCTGTTGGTCTAATAAAATAAGTTACATTGACCCACAATCTTTGTCCTGTCCTTAGCTGTAGAATTCTTTACGTATTTTGTGTTCATTGAATGCTGAACAGGGAGTTTCAAACTGGGCCATAAAGTTTCTATTAAATGCATAATGATGAAAGCATGTTAGTAGTCAGAATATGGCAGCTGGTTTTATGTTTCAGACTTAGGTTTTGGAGAGAGGACAAGGTAGGCCAGTTTTTCTGGTGATAATGAGAATGTCCTTTTATCCAGTCTAGTCTCCAGTTACAGTAATTTTGGACCTTTCACAACTAGCAAATTTGGGGGAGAAAAAGAAAGGTAAGAAAAACAGAATATAAAGTAAATAGTGTTTTTGTTCCTGCAGTCTTTAAGCTGGTGATAGATGGACCTCCAGAAGTATAAAATTCAGTCCAAATGAGCATCCAACACTTTAGATTTTTATCATACGAACAAATCAAATTTAGGGAGATGCTACATAACTTTACTATCCTGCGCTGTTACAATGAAATAGCATGAGGATAAATTTCGTCATTACATTTCACCATTTGTTGTATCAGAACAGAAATTGGATGTATACCATTTGAACGTGGAGCATTTCTTTAACACACTGGGCTGAATTTCAGTTTAGAGAGACAGAAAAGACAGAAATGTCCCCTTCAAATTATTTTTTTCCTTTCCCACTTAATATGTTGGCTTGGACAAAAATCTAAAACTTAAATACCTGACCATGTTTATATGTGCACATATATATGTGCTTCTGTCAAGTATACATTATTTGTACACACATCTATGTTATAAAAGAATGCTGAGAGTCAAAATTATAACCATTTCCAGTATACTCTTATTTCCACTTGTGCATAAAGATCAACCAAATGTTAACACTGCAACCATTTTGCATCTATTTGCAGAACATGAATGATTTCTTATCACTTCAATGTGTCATTGTAATTAATTCACATTGGAGAATAACATTCCGTTTTTAATTTAACTAGTTCCATTTAATTCTGAGTCCTTGTTAGAATGTAGCTTAAACAATGACCGCATCTTATGAAAATATACAAGAAGAAAATAACATCTGCTGCACTATATTGGCAAACATCAGGGCTTAATGAATGGTTGTCAGTATCAAAACAGATGTCTGTTTACAGTTTAAACAATATTCTTACTAGTCTAAGTAAACTCCTAAATTAATTTAACTCTTGTTTGCAGTGTGTAGCTCAAGCTGCTTTGGCATGATGGAAATATTTGTAGATTGAAAGGTTTCTGTTTCCCTTAAGAAGTCTGACTTTATTGTGACATCCTAGGTGGCTTGTGGAATCCATAAGAATAATTTGATTTCATGAGGATTATCTTGTTAGTAGGAGAAAATTTTCCTAATATGCTGAATGTAATTATCTGCATAGGAGTATTACAGTTTAGAATGCTGCAGGGTTTTGCTTGAAGTGGAAAAGGAATATTTAAAGGAAAGAACGCAGATACTCATATCCTACAATCAAGTGAAATAAAATGGAAACAACATCAGTGCTCTCCATACATCATCTTGGATCTTTTTAGATCTACCCCACTTCTCAGTGTTAACAGTGTAGGTACCAATCCTCAAAACAATGAACAAACTGCACACAAGGTCCATAGACCACTCTTCCATTTGTCTTTCCTCACTGAAGACTCATTAAATTCAGTTCCTTATTTCTCTTGGGATAACAAGTTGCTTTAAACTTTTCTTGGTTATCCAGGTCAGTATTAGGAAAGTAAATTTTCTAGTGAAGAGTTTTATTTTTTCAGCTGAGACATTCAGTGTACAGTCTGAGGTTTGCAGGTCAGGACTGAGCCAGCAGTGCAGGTTCTAAATGATTGCCTTGAATATATAGAGTATTTTAA
Organism: Anabacerthia variegaticeps; assembly: GCA_035583185.1. Lineage (NCBI taxonomy): Eukaryota > Metazoa > Chordata > Aves > Passeriformes > Furnariidae > Anabacerthia > Anabacerthia variegaticeps. The sequence goes on along the minus strand of JAWWEW010000112.1, from coordinate 43,283,869 downwards.
CCTTTTAACAATGTCTCTAGCCAGTCAAGTTTCATAGTTCTAGGTGCACTTTCATGCAGATGTGGGCATTAGACAATATTATGTGACCATTTTTTTTCATAATGGTGTCACTAATACTTGAGTAACCTCATCATGACATTATTCTCTTTCCTGGTCCCTTTTTTTTCCAAGGAAAAGAGCATTTAAGAAGATTGATTTTTGAGAATGAGTCAGCAAATTGCATGTTGTGTTTTATCTTTATCATACACAGAAAATTACTGCTACAGCATGTAGGTAATTCACAATGACATATAAATTGGGCAGAATCCAGAACAGATCACAGAGTGGTGAACAGTGCTCATTATTCAATTTAGTTTTATGGGCATCAAGAATAATTAAAAATAAATCTGTAGGTGTTACTGAGGCTTTTGCTGTTTTGCCAGAATAATCCCTAAATATTGCACATACTTAAATAATTAGAGGTTATGAATAGCACACAAGCTCAGTGCCACTCAATGTAAGCAGTCTTTTACCCCCATGCACTGATAAAACTTGCTGGATTGCTGTGTTTTCCTTACTGAAAAGTGCAATCCCTAATTTTGTACATGAAGTTTTAGATGTATCTTCCTGTGCATTGTAGGTATTGACTTCTTATCACTGAGGATTTTCAGTAAGATGCTGAACCCCACAAAATGCAATAAAACCCATGGGGAGAAAGTTTTTCCAAATGATTTTCTGTCTTCACAAAGTAACTTTTTCTTAACTACTTACCACTTGAAAACTACGGATTTGGGTTTTGGTTTTGTTTTTTTTTTAATGCTCTCATCTTAGTTTCTAGCAAGTATGATGCACTGATTATCTTGTAGAAACCACTGAACTATGACTTCTTATTCCTTTGATGCTTCTTGCAATCAGCTGTTTCTCCCACTACATCTCCCAGCCAACAGCAGGAGTAAGGCAAGAGAGAGAAGAGGGTAAAAGTAGAGCTTAGAAATTAACCAAGCCATGAATTATAATTTATTACACAATTACAGATGATGGTGAACTGGATGTGTGTGGAATCCCAGAATAATTATGGTGTGTGAAAAGTTGGTTTCCTTGGTTTCTCTTTGTTCTTCTTTTCACATAGAATCAGCTTTAGAATTTCTTCTCTTACACCTGATAATAGCCTATGCATTTTACAACATTCCTAAAGCCAAAAATAAGAGGCAGAATGTGGCCTCTGTAGTGAAACTGAACAGAAAGTTTGGCTCTCTGTGTTCTGACAGGATGGCAGAACATCCTCTTCTATTTCCTCCTTTTATTCATGTAGACTTGGAAGAAATTTTCTTCTGTATATTTTGGCCTGTGAAATGAAGGAACAGATTTAGGCAGACTGAGGACCTATAAGATTGTATCCCAACTTCTGTTCTCTCTTTGCATCTGACACAATGGGCACTTAGGGTCATACAGTATAGGATATATCTGGACAATTGTGCTGCCTCCTGCTCCGCCTTGAAGTTGCACCAGTGTATGAGTGTGTTGAACATGAACATATACTGAAGTGCCAAGGAAAACTGGAAAGCAACGAGTCATCAGGAACTATAGTATTGGTCTGATTCTGGAGGAACCTGACGACAGACTGAGTTGCTAACAAAATGTCTAGAACTGTCTGGAAAATAGAGTGTTGTCCTTGAGGCTGGAGAAGAATGATTTAAGAGGCATGTAAGGGAAATAATTATCTGGAGAAAACAGACTTTAGAAAATTAATCTGCTTGAAATGTTCAAATTGAGGGGATTGCAAATCAGTGAAACTTTTTCTTCAGGATAATTAGTCTATTTCATTCTACTCCTCCAGTCTTCGTCATGTGTCATGGGACATAGTGCGAAAGAGTTACACTTAAAATAATGGCAGATGGACAATAAATTCTATATAGCTGTTTGTATTTTCCCATCGTAAAAATACAGAACAACTTGGACTTTCCTGTGGAACTTTCTGCCAAAAGGATTTGCTAAATGCATGTTAAAACAAATGAACAAAACCCAACCACAACAAAAGCACAACAGAAATAGTAACATTCCTCTTTTTTATAAGCTCACGTGATCTTGAAAAGGTTGTACCTATAGAAGAGCTATGTCAGAGCATAATCCATAATAAAGATGATAGTAATTTTTCTCCCCTTACCTCTTTCCTAGATATCTTGTGGTCCTAATAAATACCAGAGAAACATAACTCCAAACCTTAAACTCTATAATTAAAATCGGCTAGGAATGTCATATGCTTATTGCAGGTTGTAGCCACCAAATACCACTTTTGGCAGTCCTCAGTCAAATGAATAACTGTGAGGCTTAGGTTTAAAAGTATATAAATTGAAACGAGCTATGAGGGTGAATGGAGAAAAAGCCTTTTGTCCTGTGTTTGCTATCTTAGTGGAACTGTGGCATGTCTGTGTCAATAGAAACACTGATGCTACTGGCCATCTCTGGTACAGGAAAGGTACCAGTCTTGCTTGCAGTTTTTTGAGATTAAGAAAGTATTAATCCCTCATCTAGAGAATTACTTTTCATCCATAGCATGAAGAAAATATAAGGCCATTGCATGGAAGTTTGCAGATGATAAAAACTGCTGGAATGAAATACATGAACAAGGTAAAGGTATTGCACTATGAACCGGGTGCATTTACGCGTGACAAATGCAAGGCTTCATGTTGCAGAAGCACAAAGATGTAGATCCCACTTACCTATTGGGGGCTGCATCTTGAGAAAGAAAGCTTCAAAAATAACAGGGAAGGGCTAGGGGTTGAGGGGTAATTGGTTGAACACATGCTCCTACTTTTATGCTGAGGCTGAGTGGTCCTTGGCAGTGTAGCAGAAGGAATCCAAAGTGGGGGAGAAGAAGCACATTCTGCCATTCTACAGCATTAGTGTGCCTGTTACTAAGCTTCATTGTCCTGTGCTGGTGTTAATACACTTAGGAAGGAAGAGACAAGAGAACAGTGGTGTAGAAAACTCATTAAGTCTCCCAGAATAAAAGGTAAGCTCTCAAAATCACCCACTGAGGTGACTTGAGGTGACATATCAATCTTAATACACAGAGGAAGATTTGTAGTATGGCAGATTTAATGAGCTGTAATAAGGGAATTGGACCAACTCATATTAGAAATAGAGTGCCAGATTTTCTAGTGGGATGGTAATTAGCTCATGGGTTGTAGCAGTCATGATGGATTTTGCATCACTTGCTAGACTTTAAATCCGATTGTGCACCTCTCCATACAATTAGTTTTGACTGCAGGTTATTAAAGTGACTTGGGAATTGTTGTGTGAGGGTGTCTGCTCTGGCTAGATGAGTGTTTTCTGTTTTAAACTTACTTGTAGTTGAGGTACAGTTCTAGTCTGCAGAAAGTTCCAAGGTTCGCTTTTACCAAAAGTACAGAAATCCTTTAAAACTTTTAAAACTGCAGATCAGTGTGTTGGCAGGAACAGAAACATTTCTCCCTCATTGTGGTTTGTCTCTCAGGCAGCACTATTTTTTTTAGATTTGTCTCTGCTCATGCTGATCAACTATATCCTCACTGGATCTCCTGTGACACCTGGCAGATCACCAGGTTCTTGCTACTATTTTTCAGCAACACTTGGCCACATGAGAGTGATACCCTGGACTGTTACTTAGACCTTGTGGAGAATTCTGTAAGTTCCACTGAATACTGCTATGCTACTTGTAATGTAACAGACCGGGAGATCAAATCCAAACCTCTTAAACTGTACCGCTGTGGAAAAAATTGATGCTGCTAATTCAGCAGAGGTTGTTCAGCTCTTCTGTACTACTCAGAGGTTGTTCTGACTCGTTCTTCAAATCTTCTGTAGCTGTAGCTTTCAATCCATTTCTGTTCAGTGTAGAAGCCAATTACTTTCAAAGGCAGCTATAACAAACTGAAAGCAAGTGTTGCAGTTTCTTCAGCACACATAACTTGCAGTGGTGAGGGAAAGTAACCCCTTTCATCCCAAAAGAGATGGATGTCTATGGGACAAATTCTGCTCTGTGATACCTTTTTTACTTGCACAGGATTGTACTGGTGCAAGGAGACAAAATATCCTCTGGTGTTCTTCCCATAGACAGGTTCATATTTGATAAGAGTGGTCTGTCTCACATCTCAGCGGTGCAAGAGGGAGCTCCAGGAAAGTAAAAATCCTGCTCAGTTTTGCAAGAGGGAATGTGTCTCGTAGTGGCTACTGTTTTTCTCCCCCTCCTCCTTTCTCCCCTCCCCTACCACCCCCTGCTTTGTTTTGACTTGTACTCTCTCCACATCTGCTTCACTTATGCCTGCTGTGCTGGAGAGATGCCATCCATCAGAAAACCCCACATCAATTCACCAGGCACAAAAAAGGTTCTGGTAGAGTCAGCCTGAACCCAACCTTGGATGAACTGGTCACCTAAAGATGCCAAAGTATCCATTATTGTAGCAGCTTTAGTTGCATCTGTTCCACTCAGAAAAAAATACCTGTAAGTGAAATGATTTTATTAGCTGTAATTTTAGCTAACCACTTTACTCCCTGTCAGAGTAATCTCTCCTACTTTTATGAATGACTATAGTAGCATAAATATTTTAATATTGTGGTTTCTGGCCTAACTTGCTGGTGGTTCATCACAGCAAAGTTTTTGTTTGTTTGGGTTGTAAAACCAGTGCTTTTTCAGTCAGTTTGGTTTGAAGGAAATTGTTTCTCATAAGGTCCCCAACACAGGGAAATGCATCAATTTTCAAAGGTGTGTGAGATAGCTTCCCCAGGCTGCCCAGAATTACACAAGGCAGTGGTGCAGTATAAAAGGTCACTTTTCCCCCTTTGAACATTTGGAATGAATGGGTTCAGAGAGGGTCTCAAAGAGACTCCTGCCTTTTTTTTAATACAGTCCTGTTCAGTGTTGTGTTCAGTTAAAATTTGAATCTTCTTTAAAGACTGAAGTGATCACGAAGACCCTGAGATTAACTCAGTTGGTTAGAGCATTGTCTAATAATGCCAAGGGTTCAGGTTTGATCTCTGTGTGGACCATTTGCTTAAGAGTTGGACTCAATGATCCCTGTGGGTCCCTTCCAGCTCAGCATATTCTGTCATTCTCTGATGCAGGAGAGGAGGAAATCATCCATTCAGCTTCATGGGTGTACTGACATATGTTGTAGTTTCTAAGTTACTTGCATCTCTGACTTCCCAGTGGTCCCACCTGCAGTCAAAGAATGAGGTCTCCCTTGCTGGACAGTCTTGCTCTTCTGTCTCCACTATGCATTCCCAGGCTGAGCCTATCTGAGAATTGAGCAGCTCTCAGAGACTGCATTTCTACAATTGCAACAGAGTATGGCATGGACTTGATTTGGTATTATCTTCTCTGTCCATGTGCAGATTATAGTTCTGGAAGGGAGAAACAGAACAGTCTGTATTGCAAAAGGGTTTAATTTGCAGGGAGGTATCTTGCACTGCACCTGGATACAGAGCATGTGAGGCCTCTGCTCTCTCTTCAACATCTCTGCCCACTGCTTCCAGTGTGTTTTGTAGGCATGTGCCCTGACTACCTTGAGAGGTCTAATTTTGTTATAAAAAACACAAGCAAAAGCAATAGTATTGCTCATGACCTGTCAGGACTCATAAACCAAAATAGCTCTTCAGAACTCCCCCTTCCCTGTTCTTTTAAGCATCCATAGCTAAACAGTCCCCAGGCTTTCACCAGTGTTCTTCAAAGGGCAACACCACGGAGCACTACACACTGCTGGCTCTGCTTGGCTGTGAGCTCACATTAATAGAGACTGATTGTCCTCAGACGAATAGGTGTTATCAAGAGAGTCAAAGTATTCCATGGTTTTTCTTATAAGGTGAGGATGTGAAACAAAAAAGACTTGTTATCTTCCCTGTTCTGGTACAGAGGATTTACATTAACTGGTTCTCACTGTCTGTGAAAGTCATTTTTATCTTGCCTTTCTAGCTCTGTAAACAAAAAGTCCTTGCCTATACACACAGCTGTCAGAAAGTTCCTATAATGCTTTCTGATTTTTCCACAAGTATAGGATCAGTGTCACAGAGTACATATTGATTTACTGTATTGTATGATAGAGACCTTCTGCCAATTCATTTAATACTTACCATTTAGGGTTCAATTTTTATTGCAAGCTTTTGAAGAACAGGATGATGTAGAAATATTTCCTGCCCCTTTGGCCAGGGAAGGAATTCTTTAAGTAAAATCAAAGATGGGTGCCTGTAGATAGCAAGGAAAAGGTCAGATAAATTACAGAAACTGCAAGTCCTCCAGTTAATTGAGAAATAACAATTCAATCCTGCTGTAAAAGTCTGGTGGCTTGGGGTTGGGAGTGGATGTGGGTGTTTTGTTTTTTGACTCTGTGAGGTGGTTTGCCAGTTCTGACTCCTTGGTATCTCACAGCAGCCACAAAACACAACCACAAATCCCATGAATGGCGCAGCTGTAGGAAAGTCTACAGAGAGTATCCTCATCTGAGAACACAAGTTTTGTGTCATGATGTTTTCTCAGAATGTATTTTGAAAATGTTTCTGGTGTTGGATTTTTTTTTTACATCTCTGTCAGTGCAGTGTGAAGGAGTACAAGAGCGTCTTAATGAAGATGCAAAAATAGACACAGCTGTCTAGTCTTCTTACAGCATTTTTTCTAAGTCAAGCGGGTTTTTGGGATCATAACCACTGCTCCATGAGCAACTTTTGAGATGGACCAGTAAAATCAGACAGATTGCCAGGAGGGCAGTCTCAGAGGTGTTACAATCCTACAAGCTTCAGGAGAAAGCCAAGGTGGAGGGGAGAGAGAGCCCTTATTAGTGCCTTCACAAGAAAAATAACAACTGTGTTACAAATTTATGCCATTTTAGACATGAGAGTACATTTAGGAGAACAGTATAATGCCCTAATGGCAAAAACTATATAAGTAGCTCTTTCATCCTATTAAATATCGACAAATCTGATCACAAAAACTAGTACATAATAGAACATGTCTGATTAACTTTGCTGCCCATAGAACTTCTTGTTTACATGGAGACAATTGTTGTAATTTCCTTGACAAGACACATCTGATGTTTTGATTTTTCATCTCACATATTTAGAGGATGGGGATTGCTCCTCTGTTCCTCTGCTCTGATGGAACTATCCAATTTTCTATGCTGGATCCCCTCGTTAACAGGGATTTGTCACCATTACAGACTGGTGAGCTCAATAGGACAGCAGAGAACTGTGAAGTACCACCCAATACTATGTGCTAAAATATATGCCTGCAAGGAGTCTGACTGACCAGATATTTGATATTTAATATTTAGTATTTATTATTATTATGAATATTTACTTCAAATTCTTGTACATGCATTTACATAAAGCAGTAGTGCAACTGTGGAATGACACACCTCGGAAAGAAGGAACTTTGTATGGTACTTTGTACTTGGATGACATGGGCCCTCCCAGAGATTCCCAGGGAATGGCACAGGAAAAAGCAAAGGGAAGAGAACAAAAGGGAGATAATAGCATAACCTAGTGTCCTCCCTTACTGCTGGTCCTACTAGCAGATTGTCTACAGGGTTGCCTCCAGGCTTCAAGCAGATGTCAGGAGACCCATCAAGAGTGCTTATGTGGAAGCCCCTGCTTTGTGTCCTCAGTGGCACCTGACAATCAAGCAACCATAAACTGAGGTCTGGCTTCAAAAGGAGTGCCGTGGATTTGTTTCTTGTGATTGAGCTGCAATTGAAGTTAAGACCTTCCCCTGGCTGGAGCACTAAGAACTTCTCTACTTTCCCATGTGCCTTCCTTGGTGGCCATTAATATGTGAGATTGCCTGACCTCCTTCCCTCAGTCATCACACTCTTGGTGGTCTTCTTGCCTTACCCAGTGGCCTGTTTTGTTTTGTTTGTCAGCATCTATGTCAAATTTTGTTTAAACTGTCCAAGGCATTGAAAAGATATGTTAAGGACATACATAGGATGATACACATATAAAGCCTGACTCAAAATGTAAACTAGATGGCTCTTTAAACTGGCAGCGTATCATTAAAACTTCCCATGTGTCAACAGTTAAAGAACAAAAAGAGGGAAATAGCCATAAAACATTTCCACAGAAAAGTGGGTTTAGAGAGAGGCAGTACTCTCAGCACACAGCAGTTGAGACCAATATGATTTTGTGTCCTGTTTTCCTTCTTGCTGTTTCATGTGTTATCTCTCTGGGACAGCACCATGCTACTATTTCTGTAGCCCCAGAATGGTGGAGCTCCTCCAAGAGGTGCTGCTCTCTAGAGCAGGTTGTGTACTATTGTGCAGCGTTTGTCTTCCTTCTTTTTAACCACCTTTATTATATCCCTGCTCTGGACCTTTTCTGCAGCAGTTTCAAATTGCCACAAGGGTAATTCAAGGGTATTTGAATGATGTGTATGGGGTGTGGCTTCTTGCAGGAAGTGAAGTCTGATTTCAGTATCTGAAGGGGGACATTATGTAATGCTCAAACCACTGAAAGGACAATAGATATGGTTTGGATTCCAATTTATTATCCGCATAGTGCCATTTAGTCCTAGGTGGGAAACAATTTGAAAGTGTTAGTTCAAATGTCCAACCAACCAGCAGTTTCTCCACAGCCTGGCACCCTTGTGGGTGGGTTCTTCATTCAGTCTCTCTGCTTAGGAACAGAAGCACTTCTCAGGGTTATTGCCATTAACCACAGGTGTGGAGGCTGCTCATATCATACCTGTTGAGTAGAAAGGGACCGTCATCTTCCTTAAACTATCAAAAAAGTCACTTCTTTTTTAATGGAAAGAAAATAATTCAGTGATCTTTTTAGTTTGATTGCTCATCAAATCCAATGACATGTTTGGTATCTATAGAGAATTCCTGGTGACAATCCAGGAATCCAGAATTTTGTATGAAAAAGAAAATACGAATACTTTTTCTCTAAGAATTGGCACAGGAAATAGTATTTTCTGATTGTGCGTCTGAGAAAAGCAGCTTAGATATTACCTAAGCAATTCTTTTGCAGGTTATAGTTTCTGGAAATATGAGTACTTTATTATCTGTAGTTCTGGTCTACCAGCCTAATGTACTGTAAGCTGCTGTTCTGATAACTGTCCGTGCTATTGCAAATATAATCCTGGATTTATGGGAGTTCTTAATGAAAGTTTATTTGCAGTTTAATACCAAAGGTTCAACTTGAAGCATTTTGTATTAAAAATCCCCTTTGTTTCTTAATATCATACCAAAATAAAAGCCAGTATTTATTTTCTTCCAGCTCAACTTTGATATAGGAATACCATGTCCGAATGCCTGCCATTCGTGGTACCTTTTCCTTTTAGTTGTCTCTGGGTGTTCTGGATGTAAGTGCTGTGCTTTGGGCTGGGTGTGTCAAATGATTCCTTAGGGCTGGTAAGTTCCATCGCTTCACACACACATTCCTAATCACCTTGAAAAGACAATAAATATCAGCTCATAAATTAATTACTTGCATCTGCCTGCTAATATTACAGTCAGTGTGGAAGAAGACACCTGTGGGATATTTTTATTCTTTTCTAGTACGTGACAAATATGGATAGATAATCCAAGATGCTTCAAAGAACTGGTCAGGGAATTACTTATTTTCCTCATGAAAAGATTTTGATAAATGTAAATGCTTGATTTTTATGAAAATCAAACAACCCTAAAAGGTCACAAGCCCCAAAATTGTGTAGGGATTTTCTTTGAGGTAAAACCCAGATCTTTTAATTAAAAGTTTTGTATTTTTTCCTTTTACCAATGCAGTTTATTTTTTGCTTGTTTTTGGTTTTATGGTGAGTTCCAGTAACTTCAGTTTCTGATTTCCTTTATTTGAAAACAATAAATTGAATTTTGTTTATTGGGACATGTTTTATAAGATTATAGTACTGAAGCTTTTTTTAACATTAACTGAAGCATTTTTAAACATTTTTTTAAAGATCTGAAGGCAATTTGACCAAGTCATTTAAGAAAAATACCCTGTACTTTGTCAGAAACTAAATGTGGATGTTTTTAAGTCAGGATGAAAATGTTTTGGAAATGTATGTTGTATTGTTGTACTTTAGTATTTCTAAGGCAGGTAAAATAGATACTATCCAATTTGCTCAGTGAAAATTTTCAAAACAGTACAATAAATTGAAAGGTTTAGTTATGCTATGTGGCATACTGTGAGAGAATTTTATTCCTGCATTGAAAAAAAATGCAAGAATATGATGTGTTCTATGGGAACTCCCCTAAAAAGTTATACACCAAAAAATTGCAAATATATCTAAAAGGCTTGGGGGCATATGATGGAAAATATAAGATGTTAAGATGACTGTAAAAGTTGAATTGTTTGGTCAAAGTGAAGGGTTAGAGGAAGAGTTTGGCAAACTGTAAAATGGCATTAATAAATCCTGTGTGTTAACACAGTGTGGAGGCCACTTGGAAGGATGGCTGTCAAGCACACAGGAATAAGTGAAAACTATTGAAGTGATACATAAAAGGCTTCTGCTTTCCTTTTGCTAGAGGGAGATGCCCTTCTAATAAAGGTGAAACAGGTTCACCGTGATGGGGAATGCGTTAGTCCAGGTACACACTAAACTTATATTTCTCAAACTGTGGGGTTCATGGGAAGGCAATCTTGGACAGCTGAATCTATGTTTTAAAAACAATTTTTCACTACTAGTAAATATTTCTGGAAAGCATGAATTCATTTGCTTTTGCTGCCAGCAGCTGCTCATGCTCTAGAGCAGGGGAGTCAGTGTTTAGACTTGCAGCCAGTATTTGCAGATGCCTTTCACTCCCACAGTCTGGTGGGGCTTAACAGCTGCTCCCAGTGGAGAAGTGCTGGTCAACATGGCAGTAGCATCAAAGGAGGGGATTTACTGCTGATAGCTGTGTAGGCATGGTTTGTGTAGTCTCAGATGGAGTTTGTTTGAAAGAAGGGAAGGATAATCACATGTAGATGGATAGAGCCAAACAGAAAGACATGTCTGCAAAAAAAATCCCAAAAAAACAAAACAAACAAACAAAACAACAACCCAAAATCTAGGAATACTGCTTTCTAGCGTCCTATCATAAGATAGAGTTTACTCCGTCATTGTCCTACTCTGCAGGACTATTCTGAAGCTAAAATTTCAAAAATAAACAGGGTGTAATACATGCACTCAGTAAATGTAAATAGTTTGTTTAACCCTTTCAGAATGAGGCTCATTACAGGGTGTGATCCACTGGAAAGAAGAGGATAGTGCTTTTTTGGCATTTTTTGTCCTTGCCTAAGTAAGGTGGACACATTAGAATACTTTGACCTCTGAATTCTTTCATTCTTTCAAGTCTGTTGTTACTAATGAGGTTCTCAGGTGGAATGATCTCCCCTTTTCTGTCATATCTTCACTATCCATTCCTGGCACCCTACCTCTTTGTTCTCCACACAAGAAGCTCATTTACTTGTTTTCTTGCTGGCTCTAGCTACTGGGGTTCATTTCCTTTCCATGCATTTTCTTCAAAAGGCTTGAAATGTCACATAGCTATATGTCCTGCTGAGATGCTCTTGTCTTATTAATGTACCAATGGGTGTTTTTTAATGAGAAAACGTGAAAATATCATGAGCCTCTTTTGTACCTCCCCAGACTGATAATGAGAAATTGATGAATTGTGTGAAGTCTGCAAAGACTTGGGAATTCATTTTAAGTCGGTTTGGGCAAATATGCACAAATAAGAGTTTGTTTTTTAGGAAATGGTTTGAAATTGGCTTTTCCAAATAGCATATTTTGACAGGGGCTCAGGGCTCTGAAGCTGAACACAACCTGACACAGTATCGCCAGAATAATGTAACTAATGAATTCCCCTAATGTAATAAAAGCAACTTGTGTCACACAGGGTTGCATTAACTGTTCTCACTGACTTTCATTGCTTGAGTTAATAATTTGGGGCTCATATACATTGTCTGGTAAGAGCCATCTGATGCTCACGGGGTGGGTGCTTACTCTCCACTGCTGATCTCCCGAGGAAGTGATGTAGCATAGATGCAGTGACGGGGACCGGGTTTCTCATGTCAAGGCTGGGCTTGTGACTTTGATGGTGTGTGGTTGTTCCTTGTTTATAGGCTGAGGCGAAAGGCATCCCAATAGTGCTTTTGAAGATCTGGTAGGTGTTTTCTTGTGAATTAGGGACCTTGCTTTCAGTCTTCTATTTCAAACTCTTGATCTAAGTTGATGTTTGCTTTGGCTGCACTTTTTGTTCCACAGTGTTCATTGTATAAGAGAGAGAAGAAGGCAGGATAGCGAAAAACATGCACCAGCAGGGTAGGCAGATGTTTAACCTCTGCATTGTGTTTTAAACAGGTCTGGAGAGACCTCTCTGTCTGTCTAGTTACACTGTGTGAGGCTTGCTGAAGGAATGGTTTGGTTGTTTCCTTAGCAGAGACCTATTTTTCTTGGTTCTTTCTATCCAAAATGCATGGTCTGTGCATGACTTTGAATTAAGGGATATGGTTGGTATCAGTTGGAGTCACAGCCTCTCTACAACCTGGGCAAAATACTCAGGACCATGGATTTCAAAAGCCTCAGCTTTGGGTTAGCAATAGGGTAGTTGCTACAAGAAGGGGTTTTTTTTTTGTTTTTCTGAGTGTCTTTGAAAGTATATCAAGCCCAAGAGGTGATATCTCTACATATTTGTGTCTACATTACTTTCAGCAGAAAACAAGGCACAGACTCTGGACCTAGAGGGTGTCAGAATGGTCACACTGGATTATATGATAAGTTGGGGACATGCATTAGGCTGCAGCTGGGAGTGTGCCTTTGACTGCTGTGTGCCTTTCCTGAGCAATGTCCCTTGCCAAGATACCTCCCGTCCTGCAGTGCAACATCCTGTTGCTCCAGGAACCCCCAGTGCAGGGTATTGCATAGTTCCAGCTCCCCAGTGGTGGCAGGGGGGTCACAACAAAATGATGTTTAAGGTCCATTCCAACCCAAACCCGTATCACCTACAGGTGATTTATGCATGAAAATGCAAAGAGCCACCCAAGTCAGGAGAAAGGTTCACCTAATCCTGTCACTGGAGACAGCCAAATGGGGGAGACTGGAGAGGAATGTAATATCCTGCCCCAGAATACTCCCCCAAGATCCAGGGATTTTTGGCTCAGGTACTCCCTAAATCAATGGTGGGAACTTTGTAGTCAGGAGTTCTTAATAGATTTTTCATTTTCCAATTTTGAACATATACTTTTCCACGTATTCCTGTGCTAAGATTTTTTGCAGCTTAACCACATATTGTATCATCAAGAATCTCTCCTTTGCTTTGAACTTCTTGCCACCTGCTAATTTCATTTAATGCCCACAGTGGGAATTATACTTTGAGACCAGAAGATCCCATGCTCAGCATGTAATGTGTGCTGAAATGTGTGCTGCATGGGCAAATGGGAGTCATAAACCAGAGATTCTCCTGGTCCATGCTTTGTGAAGACACATCACACTACCACTAAAACTCCTATACCACTGCAGGAAGAGTTTCCATGTACTGTCATGTATAAAAATTTAAATCCTGGAATCTAATGTGGAGCCTAGGGAAACAGATGCGGGAAAGGAATGATGAGGAAGTTTCAGATGAAACCTCGTCTTGATTACATGCATTAAATATTGTAACCTAAAATCCTTTTATAGTTAGGTCAAAAGTTTAGAAGAAATTAAAGCATTAGAGGAAAAGTACAACAGGGACTTCCCTTACTAAAATATGTATAAAATGTGAAAATGTCCTTGAAAACAAGAACAGTAAGATGTAATGGAGCACAAGACTAGAGAGATAAGTCATTGATGGCAACAGATCTTTAAATTACATACAGCAGCGGGAAACACCCAGTGTTAAAAGATAACACATGCATATCCACATATTGACACATGTTCTTTTTTAAAATCTGGCCTCCTGTGTTGGTGTTTTCATTGGCAGCAGGAAAATAAATTTTGCCTAATCTCTGATTTTCATTCCAGATAGCATCTTCCTTTTCCCAGCTGCCAGTAGTTACAAGAATGTCATGCAAGAGTAGGAGCTCACTGGTATGAACTGGTGTCTTGACCTTGCAAATCTCACAGTCCCGACTCCTGTTTTGATGAGGTGTGCTGTTTCCTTCATGGGTTCTGTACCATCAGGTTTAAGGGGATTACCTGCATGAGCAAGGATTATGGAACTGAGATTGTTGTGAGGAAAACTGTGAATACTGTGTGCTCACATGAAATATTTGTGCTTTAGAAGCATATAATTAATTCCTCCTGTATCATACTTGTAGGTATATGTGTGTGTCTAAACCCTACTGTGATAACAAAATCAAAAGGAAATTACTCAGGAGCTTCTAGGGTTGAGGTTTCATTATGCCTAACATCCATGCCTTCTTCCACTTACAGGTTTTGAAGCAAAAAAGCACTGTTTTGGTGGACTAACACACTAAAGTTTGGAGAGTTTCAGTCATCATAGTAGTATGCAAGCAAATATAGAAACATCCCTTTTGAGGTGTTTTACCCATCACTTTTTTTATTGTCATCCCTGCCAGCAGGAGTCTGAACCAGACAGTTGCTGCTAAACCAAACCAAAAAATCCTTTCTCAGACTGTAAATATTGGATCAGAAGAGACTATGAAAGCTCCTTGAATCCACTCCCCTTAACTGTTCTGACCAGATGATTTTCTAATCTCTTCTTAAAAACCACTGATGGAGACTTCACATTCTCCACAGGCAGTCTTTGAGCGCTAAACTAGCCTTCCCACTAGAAAGCCTTCATTATGTCAAATTTGCATCTCCCTTGTGCAATCAAAGCCATTAATTCTGTTCTATTGCAACAGGCATTGGGAAGAGTCAGTTTCCTGCTTTGCAGTATCATTTTATGTACATGAAGCTTACAGTTTTCCCTCTGCTTTCTCTTTTCCAGATTAAATCTCTCCTCTCCCTTTGATCATAACCTGCTGCACACTTTCTCTAGATCTCTTCCTTGAAGTGGGCTACCAAAATTGGATGCAATAATTCAGACTTTGCCTTACCAGCATTTTATGGAGCAGAAGTTTTAGAAATTCCTTTTAATCTATTTATATAGTTCAGTATGACATTTAGCTTCATCCATCTAAGGATAACCTTTGGCTTTTTTTGTGACAGAGTAGAACATCCACAGGAATGGCAAACCTGTGGTTGCTGAGTTACATGCAGTTTGCAAGAGGATCACATCCAGCTTCCTTGTACTGGGCTCTATAGGGTACCTGGAAGCATTCTCTGTGACTGGAGCCAGAGAAATGGTTCAGACACCAGAATCTGTTCCTCAGACTGAAGTGTGGAAGACTTGTTTTCAGTTTGGATTGAATACTGTAGTTCTCCTTAAGAAACTGATCTTGAAGGAACTGGGATGAATCCTGCCAGTTGAAGGCTGCCAAGTAATCATCCAAGCTACCATTGTAAGACAGGGCAGTGTTTTTCCTGACCATCCCTGCTACAAAGAGTAAAATCTAGCCAAACACTCCTCATTTGCAGTACTTGTATTTAACTACAAAGGCAACACTGTCAAGCCAGAAAATACCTAAGCTGACGATACCCAAAAGGAAAATTTCTGTTGAGCGAAGCCCACTGGGTATCATTGGGATGGAGAAAAAGGACTGCTGAACGAGGAATCTTTGGGATCCACTTCTGTGTTGCATAACACTGCAAATATAAAACACTGTCTAGAGCTAGTCTTGTGTACAAATACTGAGCTGGTGCGTTAACAACCAGTACCAAAGTGTTGCACAGCTCTATGAAAAACCTGCGAGCGCTAATTATCTTCCCAAGTAGAGACATGCATTTGCAGCTGCACACAAGCTCTTCTCTATTAGTACAACCTATGAATGAATAAACACTGATAAGAGACACTTAAATATTGTTCCTGAACTTTGTTGTGACAGCTGTCGCTTGTACTGTCTCCCCCTAGGTCTATCTTTTAATTACATCAGGTTAACACAATGTTTCATCTGCCACCCTTGGCTGATAGCAGAAAGGGACAAACTCGTCCATGGGATGAACAGGTTTAGCTTTTCTTGCAGCCCTGACACAGTGCTTGCTGCTCTCTTCATGAATCACTCACTACCCATAGTCAGTTGTCATGGTTAGAAAAAGAAATGTCCTGTCTAAGGGTTGAGCAGTGGTTCAGGGAATTGGCATGTGCTTTATATGACATCGTGGTCCAGCAGCTAAAGCATTTTTATCTGAATCTGCAACATGTGGTATAATTCTAAATTCCAAGCCACTTTCATCACTTATAGGGGTCTGAGAATGGACTGGAGAACGACAAAAAATAGCCTTAGCTCTTGAGCAATGACTTAAGCTATGTACGCATCTTTCCATAGTCACTGAAGTGTTGCTGCAAATTGGAATTGCTCAAATATTCCCAGAGAATAAAATGGAGAGCCTTCAAGATTAGTGTTCCCTCTGTGAGCAGATTACTACACGCAGGATGTAAGTAGTTAATTTTAATGGCATGTTTATGGAGGCAGGGTCAGTCTGCTGGGAAGTGATTCCATATCACACATCTTCAGTGGGTTCTGCAGGGCTGCTGGCATCTTGCATGTGAATAACAAGTCTTGGAAGTACTCTTTGCAAGTGGGTTGGCTGCTGGAGAACAAAGACTGAAATCAGTTCAAAGAAAAATATCCTCTAACAGCTTGGAATATAATATATTTTTAAAATGACCCTGGAAAATGAGTTTCCTTTGGAAAACTTGGAACTGGGAAGATCTCTGAATAGACTCTTTGCTGACTGCTGCAGAACTGTGTTAAGATGGAGCAAAATACAGTACAGTACAATAAATGTTATAGTTTGCATGTAGAAGCTGAAAGGTTTTCCAAAAACAAGACTTCTAAATTTAAGGAAGACTGGTTAGATTATTCCCTACTTTCTAACATGCACTCGTGTGCACTAACAGAAATTAATGTTCACACTTAGTAGTTCCTTTCAGATGCATCATTAACTTAATGACATTCATGACAGTGATAATTCACTGGAGCTGAAAATGTTATCTTTTTGATCCAGATTTTATATTACCTTTGGCTCTTCCCAGATCCAGAAAAGGGAGAGGAAGGCAAATGCATCCTGTTTTATTTGTGGGGGTTTTTTATGAAAAAGGAGAAGCAGTTCCACTTCTGTGCATTTTCTTCCAGCTCCAGCCACATCTACAAAAGCCACTACAGTGGAGATACGTCTGTCTGCCTGTCAGCTCGACACCTTTCATGGCCAGCTAGCTAGTGGTGTCCACATACAGGGCAGACCATACCTAGGGGCTGATGTCAAGCAGGGCAATTGCAAAGGACCGTCACTACCGTGTTGGCACAAAAGTCTGAGTTTCTTATTTCTGTCACACAAAGCTTCAGCATTTTGTTCTTACTCCTTTTCTTGTTTGTATGCTAATACTCCCTTCTTTCCTTCAGACATTACTGAGATAGCAGATAGAAAAACAGGGAGTTTTTCTCAGAGAAGTAATGACTCTTGTGTTCATGTATCATCTGGCAGATTCCCCTCCTTTTTGTTTTTTTTTTTTTGTTTTAAACACGATTTGTTTCAGTAGCAGATAACTTCCCCTGTTCACCGTGCCTGCCGTGACAAGCCTCCTGTTTCCATTCTGGACTGTAATCTCTCACACAGTGAGGGAGGAAACTGTAGATGACTGAGCATTTCTCTAGTCAGAGAAAAATGTCCCTTAAAGAGATTTCCCCCACCCCACCCCGCCTTGCTGGAAGGGGTTGTCTGCAGGTCAGGTGGGCGAGTTGAAATGAATCACAGAGGAGAGAGTGAATAGTCAGTTTGGGGTCATCTTTATTCTACCTCCCTTGTCTCTTTCTGTCAGTTTTCCAGTTTTACTGAAGTTAGATCTTTCAGGATCTTTCCTGAGAACAAAATGAGGCAAAGAAAGCACATCTTTCTCATTTTTTTCCCTAGTTGTCAGCCAAAAGCTAGTCAGTCACTTTAGCACCTGTGAAACTGTGAGCTTCTGTGCTAGAGCCTGCTCATCTTGGTGAAATGCCTCCTACATTTCTACTTTGTAGAAAGGAGAAGCTATCTGAAATGCTCTGCAAACTGACATAAACCCAAAGCACCTTCCTGGAGAGGGAAGAAGTTTGTGATAGCATGAGAGATATGGAGCCGGAGCATGCTGCAAATCTGAGACTTCCCTGCAGCAACAAAGGAAAAGCTGGGGTACACAGTGTGCACTGTGGCTGCTCAGGAGACTTCAGCTTCACCTCCCCACAGCCATGTAGCCTGGCACAGGCTCTCCTTGGCTCAAGGGCCCTGTTCCAGCTAGTAGAGCTGTGGCAATCCATCGTGGCAGGGGCACTGGTTTGCTGTTGCTCACTGCCCCAAGAAGTGGTAACCCTGCCCTTAAAAGTCCTGCCTGCCAGAGCTGCTTTGCTGCTGCTCTGTGCTGCAATGGGCAATTGCAGCTGCAGGGAGGTGCTGCTAACGTTGCTGTAATAAGCATTAACTTTGACTGAAAAATGTGCTGGTTGTTAAGGGTTGTGCTTTTTCCAGGGACTGCTGGCTGGCTCCTCTGAACAGATATCAAACTGCAGTGCAAATGTGGAAGAAATTCTGCAAACTCACCAGGAATATGGGGCAAAGCTCTCTCCCATCTCATCTGTGCTTTTGTCTTATCTTTTCTTCTAGTTTGCAGAGCCCTTTGCTCCTTTTCTTGCTGTGTAGTAGATAGGAACATTTGGCTTTTTGCAATCAAAGCAGCTAAGGGGGGTCTCAGTGGGATTATTTTTACATGTAAGCATTGCACAAGTCCAGCTCCAGGAAAAGAGGCCAGCGTTTTCTTTAACACATGCAGGTCCAAAATAGGAACAACTCTTCTAAAAACTTAGAGACTGAGATGGCCTTGAATTAGGTCCAAGGACCTCAGATTAATTACAGAACTAAATCAGAATTAATGCTCTTTTATAGTTCTTCTACACAATGGTCTCTGGACTTAGTGAACCTGGATGTCAAATATATAGATAAGGATGATCTATACTGAAGCAGAATAAAGGGTGCATTTATCTTACTGTGAATTAAGGGTCTGTCCTTTGCTGAATTCTCCTGTTATTTTACTGTATTTGAACAAATCTAAGAGCAACATCAGATCTCTGCAACTGAGGAGAGAAGGTTGCATGGCATATGCAGCTTGTTTCACTCAGTCTTGCTCCTTTGCCAGAAATTCATCTCTTCCCTCCCAAAAATGGTGCTATAATGTTTCTTGCACTACAGAAACTTGCAGCACATGCCACGAAGGTCATCTGTCCTCCTTTTTTTTAAAGGCTGTCAGGCTAGAGCCTCTGTGAAAGTTATAAGTTTTAACTTGCAGAGTGAGAACCTGAATAAATTGTAAAGAACTCCCATTGCCTTTCACAAAGAGATGAACAGTCCTTTCATGCTTTACATAACTGCAGCGTGCTTTGGAACAAGGTTACATCTATTTCAGTCATTATGACCGAGGCAGGTCAGGCAGCACTAACTGCAGGCAGATTTCCAAGCAGAGAAAAGAGTTGGGGCCTGCAGCATTTTGGGAAAGACAGTATTTGGGAACAAGAGGAGCCCCAGGACCTACACTTGCCAGGGAGCCACACGTTCACACAGACACCCAGTACTACTGGTGGGTTGATTGGCACTGTCACCCGCCTAAGAGGAAGCATCTCCTGCTGGCTTCCTACCAGCACACAGAGTCTCTAATTTAGGAAAGCAAAGTACAGTCTTGCATGCCAGTCCTGAAAAGCTACCAACCCTGATGTGGAAACAAGGACAGGGAAATCTGTAGAGCTCTAGCCAAGAATAAAAGCACACTCGCTTCTGAATGGAAGCAATTTCATTGCCTGTTGAGATGGAGGGACTTTTTTCAGCATGGAGGAAACTCAGGGAGATCTGATTGCTGCCTGCAGCTAGAAAGGCTGAGGAGACAGAGCCAGGCTCTTCCCAGAGGTGCACAATGACAAGCATAGCATCACTCACAAGGAGAAACATCAGCTCAGTACAGTGTTAAAAATGTCACAGCCAGAGGGATGCAGCAGGGGGACACATTGTCCAGGGAAGGTGAAGGGTCTCCATCCTTGAAGATACACAAAGATTGACTGAACAAGGCTCTGAGCAACCTGCTATCACTTCGAAGGTGTCCCTGCAGAGAGTGGAATGTTGAGCTCCATACCCACCTCAGTTTTTCTTTGATTCCAGGTTGTTACTAACTAAAGCAACTATGGAAAATCACTTTACTCTGTTTCCCTCTGCTTCCTTACCTTCATGTTGAAAATAGTATTTTAGTTCCACAAAACTTGTATCCTTCATTTTTATTGACTTTTTTAGTTCTAGGGTGAGCTTGAAGGTATACAAATCATAACGAAAATACTCATCTTTAGGAGAGCAAATACTGAAAAAAAAAAAGGCAGTTCAAATATCCTGAAATAAAATGGTTTCTTGATGAGAGTGATTGAAATTATAATGTGAATTGAAATATCAATTACCCCCACCTTCTAGGTCTCCAGAAATAATTCTCTTTTCATCTAGGTAAGCACCATAAAGTGGAGCAAGAACAGTGCCATCTGGGTATTCCCAATCATGTCCATAGGAGCATTTGCTTGAAATTATGTAGAATTGGCCCAGTCTTGATTTGTAAAGAGCTTGTGGGCATTTGCAACATGAGGCTGGACTTAAACAATTTTAATAGCCATGCAGGTGGAATGCAGTATAGGACAGGATGTTCTGGTTACAGACATTGAGAGATAGTTCAATTTCCTAAAATGTCAGTGATGTCAAAAAATTCTTCAATATAGCTACAGCTACCTCCTTTCCCCTTAGACCTTTCGCTCTTAGAAAAGGCAAAGCTTTTTCCAGTAGTAGTGCTGGAAACATTTCATTACCCTTTCTGCAGGCAAAGTTTTCTCTACATATGGATACATGAGCTGGTCAGATAATGAATGAGCTGATTGGCTGAACATCTGCAGGTGCTTTATAATGACAACAATTAAGCTATTCTGAAGCTATTACCATATTAAATTAACTTACTGCAATGCTATTAATTAGAATTCATGTTCTAGAAAGGAAACAGAGCAGCAATTACATTGTTATTTAATGACCTGTAAAAGTAAAATATAAAAATGGTAAATTTCCTCACGTAATTAATTTAAGGCTGGAAGATGGTGGGTCAAACTGTTCCCCAGTGTAACTCCAGCCACTTCTGTACTTTTGCAACATGAATGATTATATATATGTGTTACCTTTTGTCTTGAAACAATAATTACTTGCATATGATAACTAAAACTCTTCAACATTTGTGCCAAAAACTAGATATCAGGCAAAGTTCAGCTGTGCTCACTGTGAAGTCTGAAATTTGGTATGGATTTGGGAAAAGACTCAGTAAGGTTTGTGACTGAAGTTGTCAGTTGACCTCAGAAATGCATATTTTACAGACAAGATTTAGCAGTGATTACTTTTTTTGCATAACATTTTAAGGCTCTCCTTTTACTTATTTTCCAGCCCTCCACACCTTGGCAGAAGTAAATATAAGTGCTTTTGAATTATTCTTTGCTATTGAAATTCTCAAATTCTGTGACATGGTGATTTCTTCAAGGTGTGTCCTTGAACACTGAAACGGATGTGTCCTGCCTACCTCTCTGAGGAGTTATAACATCAGGACCTGCCTGTCCTTGGGCACAGAAGCCTTTGCAGCTGTGTGAGTTTCATGAAGCAGGAGAATTATTTCCCTTTGTGTGTTCAGCATGGACCATGCTTGGAGCCCTGGAACAGAACTGTTAGGGTGGGCTGAATGTGCCTGGTAGCTAGTCCAGTCAGGAACCCCTGGAGCAGCCCTTGCTCATTATTTCATACTGTCTTACAAGTGGGAACTCTGGATAACATCCAGTCATGAATCATAGCATTGTGAAACAAAGAGAGTTGACTGGAGCAACTGGAATGCTTATGGGTTGCTATCCGCAACAGCAATAGAAACTGGGCTAGACACCTCCTGTCCATGAGCTATCATCCAGTATAGGCTAAACCCACAGAGCAACCCATAGGTGCTGCTTTTGCCCTGAAGGAGCTCTCAGCCACAGCTTCTTCCAGCCCTCCTTGCCGATGACTGAGCTGTAGTGTTACGAAAGGGATGGTTGTGATGCATGTTACACTTCTGTAATATACAGCCCTAGATCCTTACTGCTTGTCCACACATTTCCTATTGCATGCTTTTTGTGAAAAAAGGAAAGCTGTGGCTCTGGACATTTACAAAAAATTTTCTGGATGAGAAGCTACTGTAGTTACCCTGGGATCTTCCTTAACAATGCCTGTTTTCAGACTGACTTTCTTCCCCTGGTGAGAGAGGAGAAACTGTGGGATTTTAACAATTCATTTTACTGAGGGACCTGTATGTTTATTGTTGTTTTAACTATAAAAACGTACAGAGGCTGGAATCTATCCAGAGAAAGGAAAGTGATTTCTTTTATTTCCTTACACTGCATGGTGCAGTTGCAGGGGAGTCTTTCCATCCGTATTACAATAAGCATTTTTCTGAGCAACAGCGGGGCACAGAATTCTGCAAGTTTGAAGAAAAGCAGGATGACAATCAAAAGTTGGAGATGAACATTGAGGTGTCTTTTCTTATTTGATGTAGGTTCTTGGCTTTCTAATCTTCTCTCTACTTATGCAATAATAGTCAAAACTGTTAAAAAGAATATCTTAGCAACTCAGAGCTTCTTGTTTGTAGCCTCCTTTACATCTGCTTTTCCGAGGATTGATGCAAGGACTCAGCATATTTATTTTTAATTGCAGTAAGTTATTGCGTGTATGTCTGTGTACTTATGTGAAACTACAGATATAACTGACGTGCCCCATAAGAAATCCCAGGAAGGCAATTTCTGTTTAAATATCAAACATTGTTTAGCCTCAAGTGTTTTAAATCAGGCTTAATCCCTTTTGCCTCTTAACCAGACTGTAGTTCCCCATAATTTTAAAAATATTTTCATATATGTGAGCAGGGCAACATAATCTTGATGGACTGCCCTAGCTGTCCTCCTCAACTTTTGAGGCAAGTTTTCAAGCCTTCAGAGCAGGCGTGATACAAAAAAAGAATTCAGGAGGCCCATGATTTATGTCTCCCTTCTTGAATATATATAAAAAAGGATGATGTGGTGTTGCAAAAACAGATTAATGCATTGTACCTGGAGCTTTGTGACACCATAATAAACATTCTGATATGTCCTTTTGCTTAGTCTCTGTTGGAGCTTTTCCTGTAGACATTGTTGCAGCAGGACTGTAAGACAGAAATTCCTTGGCGAGGCTCTCATATGCGGCTCAATTTCCAAAACAAATTGTGTTGTAGATTATTATTATTTTGTTATTTCATAAAAAATGGCACTCTGCTTGAATGACTTTCCCTTTTAGTATGAATAGTACAGGCTCAGAATAAAAACTTGCTTATTTCACTTTGAAGGCTATGTGGCCAAATCCCAGTATATTTTGGGATGTGTATTAATAATTGAATCTGACCTGAATCTGTTCCTTGCAAATTTGGCACTAACTACTGTGTCTCTAATTACAGGAAGTCCCTTCTGTCAGGGTGCTAAAGCTGGGAAAAAGGTGTCTCAGGATCCACCATTTGATGCGTGGATTTTCACAGGATGCAGACAAAAATCCCAGAGTTCTGCAGAGTACATTAGTGCCAATGTAAAATCTGCAGCAGACTCTCTGTGGATGCACCCTGCCTTGGCAGGTTTTTAAATTTGGGAATCCAGAGGGTGGTATTTTCCCCAGAACCTTAATGTTATATCCTGGGGGTCTGTCCACCTCAACAAAGCCATACTTTTTCCTCTTACATGCTGTTTTTGATGATTAAATAGAGCCATCAATCCATGAGACACAAGTATAGGAAACAAAAAGCTTCAAATAATTGTTCCCTGCCACACAAGTGAGGATGTGGTGTAAGGATCTGAGCCCACACAGGATTATGGGCACTAAATTTAGACAGTCACCTTTCGGAAGCTTATCCTAACCTAATTAAATGTCTGTTTTACCCTTAGGGTTGGCACTTTTACTGGATGAGATAACAGCTGCATCTCTGTGAGAAGCCTTGTGAAGGGCAAAATATTTGTTAGCAGTTGCTGTTTTCAGCCTTGCCAGAATAAACAAAGAGTTAGGCACCTGCAGTCTTTTCTTTTAAAAAGTCAGCACAATGTGTACATACTCCGGGGTCAGTGGAGGAAGGCACACGGAGGACAGGCAGGCTCAGCCATGAGGCTTTAGGAAGATGCTTCTGGACAGAGTGATGGGCTCTTCAGCTTGGAGACACAAGGGACTGTTAAGTGATTAATAACACTCTTCTAGTGAGGGTGAGGAATACACAGAAGAACAGAGTGCTTTGAAATCATTCATGTATCTTGGGACAACCCATTGTGAGATCCACATTGCCTATAAACAAGAGAGCTAGCACAAACAAACTGGGGGAGTTCAGTCAGAGGCAAAGGTAGAAGAAAATAAGAGAATTATTTTTTTTTCCTTACTCCTTTTTATTTTTTTTATAATTAACCACAACTAAATTTCAGAACACATGATTTTAGACCCTGATTGTCTAAACAATATATCTTCATCTCAAAAACAATTAGGCATTGGGCTTAACGTGCCTCAGAGGGTTACATAAACTAGGCCCAGGATGGCTCCTTACCCAAGAAAAACATTCCTGACTGTGTGGGAGAGCAGATGGCATTTAGGTAAACTGTATTTGCAGGAAACCCCTCTGTGCCATGAGATGGCAAATGGTAATGTCACTGCTGTTCCCCTGCTTGCATTTGTGGGAAGCTATGGAAAAAAAGAAGTGCTTGATAGAGTATGCCAAATGTTGTGGTAATGAAGCAGAGAGGGTCAATCTGCAGACAACTTATTACAAGGGTCAGGACTGTTGTACGTTTACAAGTGCCTGTGGCTGATGTGCCACATCATACCCTATCCTGGGTGACAGCGAAGGAGTGAAGGGGAATTTGTGTGCTGGCTCCATTCTCCAGAGTAGGCAAGGAAAGACCAGGAGTAAATGCAGCCACAGGTAGGTTTGGATGGTAATAAAGGATTTACAGTTGCTCCCTATCACATGGATGAGGGCATCTCATGGTGGAGAGGGCTGTGTGGATGGGGCTAAAGACCTGATACCCCTTAGGCAATATTATCTTGAAAGGCAGTAGGAAGACTACATCAAAGTGTGGCTCTGAATTTGACACCAGATGTCCTTGCAGAGGTAAGATCTATGTTGTATTGGATAAGGGTATTTTGAAGAGTGTCATAGCCCTGAAGGCACCCACAAACCCTAATGGCCCTGATAAGCCTTTCCTGGGACCACCCTACCCATGACCCAGAACCCTTTTTCAGCCCTTGGGGCCATCAGTTCCTGCTCTAATCGTGTTGTAGCATTGCTGGTCTCCAGCTCTCCATGACCCTGTTGCTGTAGACTTGTCGCTATGGTGACAAAGCCCAGCGAAGAGGTCACTGCTTTGAGTGAAAACAGAACAACAGGCCACTGGAGTGGAGGGTTAGTGGATGTTTCTGTAGGTCTTGACTATTTGTTTCCATGTACTGAGAGAACTGGAGGAGATTTAAGGGAATTAGGCTGGAGCCAATCTCTCACTACCACTTGGTTGGGCTGGGTTTGAAAAGAAGTTTTATTAGTGTCTGGTTTCTGCTTCTCTGCTTACCTGATGACTACATTGTCTATTAAGCTTTTTGTTTTTTCCAGCTATAATTTATGAATTAAGAATGAAACCCTAGTGAGTCAGTTACCATGTGGACCAATTCGCCCAAGGGAGGTTTATCCCATCACCCTCGTTTTGGTCACTCATGGACTAATGCCTTTCCCACAGTAACCCTTCTGCCATGAGTTGTTGCAGGTTACACATGGGGTTTGGACTATTTTTGAGACTACTTTTGTATTATTACTATTGTTACCTGTAGCATTTTTAAAGGATGGGTATTTAAGGGTGGAGAATATGCAGATGAAAATTAAGTATTTGATTTTGTTGCCATGAGTGAGAAAGCCTACAAAAAGTCAGATTTTCTAGGTCAATAAATGAATATTTATTATTTGAAAATCTATTGTAAAGTGGAAGAAGCTCAAAACTTGACAATGATGAATAACTTGTATTGTTTGTGAACTCTGAGTTATCTAAGGGAAAAATAAATGTCTTTTTATAGGAAGGGACTCTCAGGGGGCTAAAAGAGACTGGAAAACCTTCATATTCTGCCCATTTGTAGAACCAGTGCCCAACAACAGAGAAAAGTGAAGGTATTTTAAAGGCCTAGTGATCGATTTCCTCCTCCAGTTAGCCTTGCAATGTTTCACAGCCTTTCACAACTTCACAGTAGGTTGGGGCACTGTGAGAACACAGGGATAGAGGTGCCTGATCACTGAGCCTTCATGTTGCCAGCAGCTATTCTAAAACCAGAGCTCTTCCAGCATGCTGTCAGTAACTCCAGCTCTTCATTTGCTTGGCTCATCCATATAAATGAGTTCCTCTTGCTTTCAAGAGAGCAAGTTCAGTTGAGCTTGTGGAGAAACAACTGTCCTTTTGGCTTGTGCATCATTGCCAACGTCAGTGAAGGGACTTAAGAAAAGAATCGGTGAGTTAGAAAAGTAACATTGTCTGTGTGCCCAATGCCTTTGGCACCCGAGAGATGGATGCGGTGCCATTCTTGATCATCCAAGAGAGCAGAAAAGGATGCTACTCACAGGCTTCCAACCTATCTCTGTGTTCATCAAGCATTCATCCATATGGTGGTCTCAAGCTCCAAAGTTCACCTTAGTGGCACTGGAAATAAAGACTGACTAATGGTATGTGTAGATTCCTGAGAACAATAACTACCATTTGAAAGAACCATATTTAAGCTTATAATCCTTCTTTGCTCATCTGGCGTATCTCGACCATCAGGTCAGCCTGCAAGTATCTCCAGTGCTATAATCCAGTTAGCCTGATCTCTTTTCCAAAAATGAATGTGTGTATTGTAAATCACCCTTTGCTTTTGCAATCTTTCTTTTGGAAGAAGGCCTGTATTTCCACCACAGGCCCTTGGAAAATAAAGGAAGTCAGCAGGATCTGAGAGAATCCCATGTGTGCTTTCCCACAGGATAAAAGGATGTAGCAAGGGTGTCTGGGGTGCAGCTGGCTGAAATGATTACTTTAGCACTGCAGGGATCATCAGCATGTTGTCAAGGATGTGTTGTTGGGCCAACACATCCAGCAAAGGCTGGGAGTACACTGAGGAAGGGCAACTGTACACGTGACCTTTCCTTAGGGTTTTTACTGGACCTTTAGTTACACATAGTAACAGCCACTTTTAAAGTCCTAGATAAAACAGCTTTTAAAACTAGGCATATCATTATTTAACTAAGTGGTTAGTTCCCAATGGAAAGGTCTTTTCAGCTTATCTTTGAAAGACAGGCTTTATTGTGCTCTGGCTCTGTGATAAATTTTCCAGTTTGTCCTCTGCTGAAGGGAGATCTGTTCCATAATTTACAACTTCTTACTCTTGAATTTGTATGCTCTGAGGGCTAACACCTTTAAATGTAGTGCAACCCAGGGAAATTAATGTAAGAATAGCTGACTAGAAAAATATGGTTATTAAATGTATTAGTAAGATGACAGATTCTCTGTGCTGTTGCCAATCTGTGACATTGAGATCTGCAATTCCCTCCCTCCTTGCTTGCACTAAGTAAGGACTTACTCCTGGAATTCAAAGTTGCTTCTATTGTTCAATTTGATGGGTTCCAGTTAAAATTTGACATCAAATGAATGTATCTCCACACTGTAAAAGCATGCAACTCATCTCTTTTTGCCTACGGGAGAGTAACACAGAAAGCAGAGCTCTTGTTGTTGCCAAGAAGCCTCCAGTCCAAGTGGCTGGGAAATCTGTCTTAGCAAAGAATTTTTGAATCTTTTGTTTACAAGTTACAAATTCACTTTTCTATAGTAGATTAAAGCTTTAATAATGCATCAGGAACTGTATTATAAACTCTATATCCATGCTTAAAGCAACACTTACTGAAATCCCAAACCACCTGAGCAAATCCACTTCAGATTTGGCTCATTGTTCTTCATTCTTTTGAGAACAGAAAATAAGTTTAGTCAAAAGTTAATTTCTTATCCTGGACCATGAAAAAAAGAGCATATCACACAAATGTATTACAAATGTATTCTGTGATAACCCAGTCGCTGTGGAATAGCTTTCTATAGGGAAGGTATTAAGAAAAAAGAGATGAAGCTCTTGCATCACATCTAATGATTACCCATGAACAGTGAAATCAAACTGAATCAGAAAATGCAAAGTACATTTATGGGTGGTACTGTCTTTTTTATTGTGAAATAGGAATGAACTGATATCACTGTGGGGCAAATTTAAAATTAAACATTGCAGTTCCTACTCTGATAGTTACATGTTTAAGTGTGTATTTAAAGGATACATTTTGGTTGGTTAAAGCACAATTAATTCTAAATACAGAATTAAAGAACTATCTATTTGACAGATCTTTTAGAAAATTCAATATGAATACAAGGCTCAGAATGATTTATTAAACCCACTAAAGCTGGAGTCATGCATAAGCAATGAAGGAAGGCAAGCTGCAGCCCTGTTCTGGTTTTGCAAATTCTGCTGCTGGTTTTAATGTTCATAACTTTTAAATGTCTCTTCCTTTACTGAAATGCAAATGTTAGTCCATCTGTTGTATGCCATATGCTTTTTAAAACAATATTATTGTTTAAATGTTGGATTATTAAAAAAAAAAAAAAAAAACAAACCAAAATATTTTTTGAAATATTCTCTCCTTAGACTGTAAAGAATCTTCTTTTAGATTTTATAGATTCCACCACTATTTGCTAAGACAGAAAACTTAATTTTTGGCTTTGATCAACTTACCTGTCACTCAGCTTTATTCATACTGGTGCTCAATACACAGTAGTTTTTCAGATAACAATAAACTGAAACTGTTTTCTTTAAAAATTATTTTCTAGGCATGGAAGTGCCGACTGAATTGTCAAAATGGATGAATGGAAAACTCAAAAGTTTTGCAAAGCTTCTGTCTTTTGCACAAAGTGTGTGACCTTGAATCCAAATAGTTTTAAAAATTAAAGGAGGAAAGGATGATGCAGTTTTTTATTTGGGGGAAATATACTCTGAGTCCAGCTGTGAAAATTCAAAAAGAGCTTGTACAGTTTTGAAAACAGAATGCTTAAATGTTGGTAAGAAGGTAAAATGTAATCAAGGGATATACAAGTGAAAGGAAATAGTGGAGGTAGGTTCAAATCAATGATTAAGTAAATTGGTTCTACTGGGTTGAATGAAGAGGGGTTATGGAGGTCTCAGATCCAAAAAGAGGTAAAGACTGGAGACAGTGGGATCTAGAAGCATGAACATTTTAGTTTCACCTTCTTTATTTTTGAAGTTCACGTCAAGACCTGCAATGTCTGTTCTTCCAGCTACATTTAAGACTTTCTACCATGAAAGCTGGGATTTGGAAGGCCCCTGTCTTTCTGGGAAAAAAGATCACTTTGAGGTATGCCCTTCTGTCGTGGTTTGACCCCGGACAAATGCCTGGTGTCTAGCAAAACTCTTTCAAGGCCTTTCCCCCCCTCCTCCCCGCCTTTCACCTTCCAGAGGGAAGGGAAAAAACCAGCTTGGAATTTATGGCTAGAGATAACAACCGAAAGAGGAGCTTTGATTAATACCACGGGCAAAGCAGAACTTAGAATAATGCTTAAATTTA
>JAWWEW010000112.1:43239381-43254073 GCA_035583185.1 Anabacerthia variegaticeps | reverse complement strand
TTTTAAGTCCTCTCCCTGATCCGTGGGGTCCCTCCCCCTCTTTCTCCTCTTCTCCTCCTGCACTGACCTTGATGTCTGTGTTGCGATGTTGTTAAGCCATGGCTGCCAATTTCTAACTGTGCAACAACATCTTAAATATGTTTTCACGCAGGGCCGTAACTTAATGGTTCAAAAGCAGGAAGTTTTCCTCAGAGTTGGCCCTAATTGGCTCTGCTCTATAGGATGGAGGGAAACTTCCAGAGACTTCTGACAAAAGCCAATTTTCCTCTTATAAAAAAAAAACAAATCAGAAAAACCCATGACACCTTCCATAGGGAAAATGGGTTTATACCATTTTCCCTGAGACTGTAGACTGGGATCTGCCATAAGCTGAAGAGGGATATGCAGTTCTTAAATGGGGAAACAAGGGAGTGCACTAGGATCCATGGGCAAGACTGGTAGGGATTTGGGTCCTTTTCCTGTCCCTTTCCATATGAACCATTGGATGCCTAGCCTGGCCTTTCGATGTGATGAGCAGACAGCAAGCTACTTCCTGGCTAAACCAAAAGTACAGCATTGAGATGGCACTGATGGACTGGGTAGACAGGCTCTGAGCTTGTCTCAAATTCTCAGTAAGGTGCTTTATACCACATTGGGAAACCTTTTCTGTTTCCAGGCTGGTCTCCAAGACTACATGTCTAATAGTAAACACAACAGGCTGTATTTACTCTGTCTTCCAGCCCATGATCATTTCAATATCCTCACATTCTTTTTTTTCTAGACAGGGACAGTCTTATGTGCTCTTACATTTCCTGGGAGCTGCCCCCAGCCCATATTGACCCCCAGCCCAAGTCTGGACATGTGGGACAGTGCTGCTGGGTGAAATTAAAGCCCAGCTGCTGGGTTCATGGCTGTTCATTTACCAGGGCACAGGTCTGTGCTCTGGCCCTGCTTAGTTTATTATTTTTGACATAGCCTAAGTACCATGTCACCACAAGCATTTGAATTCCTTTCTGATTTGAGTTCTCCTGTTGCCAGCAAGAGCTAGTGTCTGATGCTCTTCCTGATTACGCCTGGAAGGAAATTTCTTCCTAAGCACTGCTGGTAAGAAATCTATAACATAAGTCATTTCCAGCCTACAAAGAAACGCATTTTCTAATTAGTGGAAATGCAGCTTCTATTCTGACTCATGTAAATAGTTACTTCTTTAGAGCCTCTTGAACTGCATGTCTTGTTAGTGTAGCTTTATAACAGTTAAGTTGCCCTGTTAAGGTAAAGTTGTTCAGGGATTTGAAGGAATCTGACCGTACCACTATGGCTTAATGCTATCATTATGAAGCTTCTGTGTGTTCTGATGGGTCTACCTTAACAATGACTAAAGATGAGTAAGGAACATAAAGGATTTCTTTAGTCTCACTTTAAAGCCTTTATTTTAATTGTTTTTTTTGTGGTACTTTTTTCCCCAATTCAACTGCACTTTGATCTATTAGAGTTTTGGTTGCTTATAGACATAAGCCACTGAGGTATGTTTTGTTCCCTTACTCACCATTTCTTTTTCTGGACAGAATGTCCTTACTACTGATTACCTGCATGTTGCCTGACTGTTTTCCTTTTGAATTCAAGAGAAAAAAAAAATGTTGTAGCAAATAATCACATAAACATCATGTAAGCACTTGGAAGTTAACAAGGAAATGAGTAACAGCCAGCATGAACTTGTCAAGAACAAATTATATCAGACTAATCTATTTTTTGCTATGACCATATAACAGGCAATTTTGATAGAAGAGACTCAATAGATGTCATGAGCCCTGACATTAGGATGCTCTGACATTCCTGCAGATAAGATGGAGAAACATGCCCTGCAAGTGAAATTTCTCATGTGGCTGGTTTTGTGTTCTCAGTGCACAGTTCTCCATGTGTCACTGACCAAATGGTGGTAAGCAGTCCTCAGGCACTGTAAGGGTCTGTTGACTCTGGGCACACTCAATCTTTTCACTAACAGCTAATTGATAGATGAGGAAGCATGTGTATTACACTTACAGATAATTGTAAACAGGGAGTGACTGAGAGGTGGGTGAGGTAGTGCTTCCTATCTACTAGGTCTTAGGGAAACTTCCACAGGAGTGACAGCGTATAACTCAGGGTACTGTATATCTCAGGGAACATATGTACAGCTGTAATTGGAAAGCAACAACAATGACCAGTGGCCTGTGAGGGAAGGCTGAAAGAGCTGTGGTTGCTTGGTCCAGAGAAAAAACAAGAGGAATGGCAAATACACGGAAAGCTCACATAAAGAGAAAGGGAAAAAAATTGTTCTTTCTGTCTGTAGCCTGTAAGATGGAAAATAATGGATTTAAATCGCATCAGGGGACACCAAGGTTTGACACTGAGAAAAACTTCTAGCATTCAGGATAATTAAGCACTGGAACACGTTGCCTGGGGAAGATGCATAATCTCTCTTACGGCTGGGGTTTTTCTTAAAAAAAAAAAAAAGGAGTTAGACAAAAATCTGTCATGACTGATATAGTTACAAGTTGATTTTTGCCTTAGGGCAAGAGGTTGGGTTAGATGAATTTTTGAGTCCTTCAAGCACTATTGCCTGTGGTTCAGTATGTCACTGCTGATTTCAGCACTTCCATATTCATTTCTAAAAGCTGGCTGAATACACAGATAGCCTGAGTCTTCACTCAGACGTCTCCCCTGTGCTTTCCTCTAATCCATAAAATGATGCCCATAAGGATAGATCTAATTACATTTTAGTTTAGAGGCACATGTATTAGGGAAGTAAGAGATAAAGAACATTGGGTGAGAAATGTCTTGCCTTCCCACTGACGTCCTGCCAAGTGTACCAAGTTCAGTCTTGTTATGCTCCCAAATGACCCATCTATGATTCCATTAGCACAAAATATCACCATCCAAGAAGAGCTCACATGCAGAATTCATTGAATTAAAATTTAAGGCAATAAATGAGGGCTTATAATATATTGGCAACATTATCAGTAGCAAGATTGCCAGCATATTAGTGACTATGATGGATTGACTACTGGGGAATTCATTAAATTTACAAGAGTCTCCCCAAGTAATCCACTGGCTAAAATATTAATTGCTGCCCTTGGGAGCACTTTGGCCATTTAGTTTCCAAGCAGAGCTTACTCTGAGAAAAGGATTATGCTACTGAAGTTTGCTTGAATTTAGGAGTAGAGTCAATTTATGTTGGGTTTTTCAACATTGAAAATACTTTCTGTTTCTACAAAGCTTATTGCCCTACTAAACATAGGGCCTGTGAGAATTAATTTTATAAGTGAAAAATACATTACTTAACACGAAGTGCCCAAAAGTAAAAAGAATAGCCAATACTATATTTGAGCAGTGAAGCTCAATTTAAAGGCTGTGACTGTTTGGTTGTGTGGAGGATGGCGGTGATTTCTGTCTGCACAGTCACTTCTGCTAAAAGGAGAATTGCTGAAGTTTTAAAAATTAATGTAGAGAAATTCTCTTCTTTCCATCTTAAGCTGATAGATACTTTAAGGTTAATGTTGCAAAGTCAAGTGTATCGACATATTGTGAATGTGCACTGGAGAAATTCTCCAAAGATTGAGACTGTAACTCTCTTCAGCACACTGGATCTGTGGAATTGTTCTTGGGTTAACTCAAAGTGCAAAGGGTCACAATCTGTATTTCATTTTCTTATTTGTAAATTCTGATTTTGATTTAGATAACTGGAGATTGGTGAAGCAGACCAATCACCTTCTCCAGGTGATTGTGACTGAATGACAAATTGGTTTATTGACTACGAAATTGATATCTGTAATAACTTTCATGGGTCAGTACCTGCAGAGTTGATGTCTTTAATGGAACTAGAACTATAACTCAACTGTAATGTAGAAAAGATGAGGAATTTTTGGATGAGGTGACTGATTTTTTTTTTTTTTTTGCATACCCTTAGTGATATATACTAAATGTTAAAGAAAACAATCATAGCAATAATAGTTACCAAAGGCTGAGAGAGGATGGGAAATCTATGGCTTATTTATCTCATGCTGGTATTCTGGGACCCTGAAGACCAGCACCTGAATCACTGATAGTAAGGTGAGTGTTGGGGCAGGAGAGCAAAAGTTTTCTCACATTTCTGAGCTTCAATTCACAGCTCCAAGTAAACCCAAATGCAGTTGCAGTGCTAGCTGGCATAGCCTTGTTGATAGAATAGTTTTTCATTTGGGCTTTTCTTTTTATCTTGCACAGGATGCAATCCTGGCTTGTCAAACCTGGGAAATGAGTGACTTCTCTATTGTATTGTCCTGTTCTCAGTAAATTGCATTGTGATTCCCAATTTACCTGCCATATGCCCAGTTCTTAAAAACCCAACTACATAAGAAATTTGTGCCCAAGAACATGGGAAGGGAGGATATTATTTACAAAGTATGTAATTGAGGAGGGTCATCCAGACATTTGCTAAGTGATATCCTTCTCTTTATTTGGAAAGTTTGCTGGCTCTGGGGTTTCAAGTGGAAACTGTCATTTACACTTTCTGATAATAAAACTTAATTAAAATTTCATTCCTGTACCAGCAAGTGCCAGGTCACCAGATGGTTCCTAATTGTTATGTCCACATACTCTGCGCTGGATTGAAGTTGATGTTTGTGCTAATGTTACTGGGACAGTTGCTACATGTATGTTTAATATACAAATCTTAGTGTTTAAATAATGTAAAAATAATTGCTTTGGTATTTATTAATCTGTGTAAAGTAATAAACTTCCACAAGACCCTAGCAGATTTAAAACCACAATAAACTAGTTGGTCCTTTTTAAAGAATCAGAATTTCTGAGATGGTAACAGCTGTAATCCAGATAGGGAGATAATTTAAGTCACAGTCTCATCATATCAGTATGTGCATCGTAAGTAACACTTATCCTGAGGCAAATGCCTTCCAGGATGTGGGATAGAATATCCAAATTGGGAAGTCAGAGTAGAAGAAGTTAACAGGACAAACAAATGAAGAAAATCTAATGACTATCACAGGCTTATGAAAGGCAAGAAAGGACACCCATTGAGAGGATGTGCATCAACACACTTCATACTTCTGAAACTTGCTCAGGACCTTTTGGGCCCAGAAAGACACTTACTGTGCTAGGCTTAGAAGAGTGTGTCATGAGGTCCAGGCCTATCCATGACAGAAAGGGACAATGATCACTGAAGCCCATTAACATTGCAG
This sequence comes from Anabacerthia variegaticeps, assembly GCA_035583185.1. Taxonomy (NCBI): domain Eukaryota; kingdom Metazoa; phylum Chordata; class Aves; order Passeriformes; family Furnariidae; genus Anabacerthia; species Anabacerthia variegaticeps. Next base: position 43,248,881 of record JAWWEW010000112.1, on the reverse strand, counting down.
GAATTGCTGGACCCTGCTTCCCTTCCTCTCTCCCTCTGTGTCCTTGGGTGCCTTTTCCTTTTTGGTCATGTATGTGAAGAAGTGGCAGCTTGGCCTTTTTCTTGCAGCTGGTTCTGTGTCTGCATGTGAAATAATGAAAGAGTAGGAGGTAAAGCAGTTGCAGAAGATTCATAAGAGAGCAGGCATCTGGCTCTGGCCTGCTCTGAGTAAATGGCGAGAGGGAGCTTTTGTGCAGAAATGGGACAAAACTATTTAGGTGTCTTCAGGAGTGACAGGCATGGTGGTAGAAGACAGAATCAGCTGCCTACTTAGACATGAGGACAATCACGAAGACAGCTTTGGGAAACTAGAGTGTAGTAATAGATGATATGGGTCTGATGGATTGCCTGACTACTTGCTGAAGTGTGGACAGGATGTTTCCTAGCTGATGCATTTGAGAATCTCATTTGCTTCATGAAACATTTTTGCACTTAACCTCCAGATGTGCCTGCAAGTCTTGTTGATGTTCCCCAATGCCTGTCAGGAAGTGATGAAAAAAGAGAGAACAAGTAATCCCTGTCACCACTGATCATTTTATATTGGTTTTGAAACATAAGAGTGGCAGGGCTTTCGGTTTTGCTTCTTTTGTTACTTTTGCTTTGCTCTGTTGTCTTTAATTGGGGTATCAAAGGATATTCAGTAGTGTGTGTGTTTTCATGTATACTGGGGGTTTTTTTCAACTCTTTGTCCAGAACAACTTTCAAACTGAAAAGAAATATATCAGCAAGCTGTGGTGTTTTGTGCAGGGATGATTAAAACGTAATTTCTGATATATAAGTAATGTTTATCCTGATTGTCTTAAAAGGCAAATTCTTTCTTGTACAATCAGGAAAGTAATTGAAATACAAGTTGAGATGCTTAAGTTAGCCAGGGGAGAAGCAAATTAAACTAGGTTCTGTCCAAGAGGGACTCATCCCTAAAACTTACTCCCTCTTTCCTGTTATTTTCTGTCTTCATTTTAATGTACTGCAGGTGAAAATGCAGGGCCTATGGGGCTATTCCAGAAAGACATACTTTCTTTGACCTGCAGTGCAGGGATCAAAGTCTTGTTACTATTGCATCAGTACAGTTTTACTCTGCTTTATGCTGTACATCTGATCCATAACTTTGGTATTTACTCTGGTTTCAGAACTGTTGGAAGACCTGTGTGAGATGGCTCCAGTTAAAGCAGAACTGCTGGGATCTACGCTATTGCTAAACTCAAACCAAAACAAAATGCATATCTTCACAGTTCTTCCTATTGAGATTAGAAGTAATAAATACAGTGAAGGAAGCTTTTCTAAATTATTTGGGATGTTAAGCAGAATGGGAAAGTGCTTAGAAATATTTCTCAAATGGTTTCTGTAAACATTCCTTGAATAACTTTCCTGTGCTTAGGTTTGTTGTGTTTTTAAGAAGACAGGGACACTTTCTCAAATATTAGTTTTTGTCTTCCCATTTGCTTTTCAGAAATCTCAGAGGTTGGGGAAACAAAATTTCAACTCCATTTTAAGACTTCAAAAGAAGCAAATAAAGTTTCAGAGGAACATCTGGAACTTAGCCCCAACTTGACACCAAACTCCTCTAAGTTTGGCCATGACTCATTGTTCTGGACATATAAATGCGATGCCAGCAGCTGACAAGGCATGTTTCTTTAGCTGATTATTGTACTGCTACAAGGTTTCAGAAAAACAGAAGGCAAATTTCAGTTAGGATACTATTGCGATTCGTGCTGTCCTTGATGCAGCCCTTGACTGTATCAACACATACTAAATTCACATGGCATGTGTGTGATTGGACAGGATTTAATAAAGCAAAAAATTTGGAAAAAGGATGCAGTTAAAAAGTGGTGTTGTAAGTCATGAATATACCAAGGAAGCAGTGAGTTGTGAATCTGCTGCTCTCATTGAAAATAAACCGAATTTCCTCTTGATAAAAGGTTTCAATAATGGTGAATCTGCTCCAATATTTTGTTATTAAAACTGAGTATGTAGGAAATGTATCGAAGTACTTTGAGTTTGGGTTCTTGCCTTTCTGCTGAAGAACCCTGAACAGCTGGTTGGATGCTTGTTTTGAAGAAACCCTACGCATCTATTCCACTTTACAAATAAAACTGCACAATATTTGGAGGGTTGTAGAGTAACATTACAAAAGCAGGAGGAAATGAGAGACCTGCAACAATCAAAAAGCTGTTAACAAACAGATTTTCTTACCTACAATAATTCTATTGCTGAATCTTTTTAGAGTTATGGACAAGAAAATTAAAACTGCATCCTATGGTATATCAGAGTTTCCCTCACATCGTGTTCAACATTAGCAAGGTTTGACCATGTCCTGAAGAGTTTCCTTAACTATGTATGCCATTAGATTTTCATCAGCATTATCATTAGCTTATCCTTATCCCACTGTTGACATCAGCAGTCAGGAGTAAAATGTAGAGAAGGTCAGACCATGATCTGATGGTTTCTGTCTTAAATTTTATGTTTGGCACGTTCCTGTAGACAAGAACTCTAGGCAGTAGTTATCCACAGGAAGAAAGAGCAGGAGTAACATAAAGGAAGAAAATATAGATACACAGCAATTTCCAGACTTTTTAATGTTTTAATTTTCTTTTTGAGAATGGCTGAAGTTAGAATTACACAGCAATGGGTAGAGAGTAGAAAACTAAGGTTCACAAAAGCACAAAGGGGATAAACCATCCAGAGCCCAGAAGAAAATGGGTGGAGCTTTAGTTTGATATCAAAGATGAGAGCAATCAGGGAAGGTGTCTGAGAAGTGTTTGGAGTTTTCTTGAATGATAAGGAGGACAAGATGAATTCTAAAGATGGCATGAAATACATGATGAGAAGAAGCTGGAACAGTCAAGGCTTCAAGATGAAAGGCACAATGGGGCAGGCGGTGGGAGATGTTTCTGAAATATAGTTCTGGATATTCTGTTGGCATTGAAATTTAGGGAAGAGTCAAAGGTTATATACTCTTAGTACATAAGAGACAGGAAAAATTACTGAATCTGCCTACAGTTATAGACAAGAGAAAAGGAGCTGGAATTTCCTTGACACCAAGGGAGTTTCTTTCAGTCATGATACCATTAAGCTTTCCAAATGTCTCTGAAAATATTTATTGAAGCATGACTTACCTACTTTCAAAAACATTTTTGCATTCCAAGAGATAATACAGTTAGAGTCCTCTGCATGGCTGTCCATTCTGCAACTTTTTTTGAGGTGACTAATTCTTGTGGAATTTCAGGGTATTTGATAATTTAAATACCTTTATTTCCTTTTAAAAACCTGCTACCTTCTGTTAATAGATACATAAAAAACATGAATGCATGAAAGAAATTTTAAAGGCTATCATCCAGAATATTTGTAAAATGTATATGATTAGAATAAATTTATATAATAGATACCTGAAATTTTTTTTAATTAGTATTTTAGTTTTATTGGGGGAGGGAGGTGTTTAAGGAGGGTGGGGTTTGGGTTTTTTTATTAACTGTACCTGAATCAATCTTTAAATGTTCATTTAGTTAGGAGTAATGTGTATCTCAGATGTTATTTAAACATTTCCTCTACCAAGCCACGTTATTTTAAACAAGTGGTAAATGAATCACTTGCAGAGGTCTCTGCAGAATTGAAGATTGATACTGTTTTCTCCAGCATGAGACACTCAAATTCATCCTCTAGAAAACAATAGAGAACACTGACTACCCTTTTGGGAAAATGCAAGCAATTCCATAAAGTCAGGGGAGGTTTACCTTACAGTTGTCATATAAAACTCAGACAAGTGAAATCATAAAAGCCAAACCAAAATCAAAACCAGTTTAATGCAGGTGAATGTCAATGCCAAACAAGAAAAAGGCAGTGAAGTTGCAGTTTGTCTGCAACATAACAGAACAAAGAATTTAAAATGGAGGAAGAATATGAATGTGAACAAAATTGAAATTAAAACTGAACAGTATATTGACTGAAAGTGAGGATGCAAAATGCAAGCAGCTAGCTGGTAACAAACATTAGCTATAGCAGATGTGATTGCCATTAGCTCTAAATGCATGTTAAATTAAAGCCAGCATCTGTTCTCACAGATATGGCCTCAGTCATCTTAAAAGAAAGGTTAATCTGGAAATCAAAACTTTACAAAAGGATTAAAGGCAAGGTTTGATAAAGGTAGAGAAACCTGATCTCTTATAGCCATGTAGTACTGGCTACCTAAATTTATTTTAATAAATAGTATCCTGAAATAACTGTTTAAAAAACAGTCATGGCAAACTTGTTTTAGGGTCATAAATTCTGAATTAATGTGTGTTTCTAAGAGCTTATTTCTCGTTTTGGGTCTTGCTGTAAAACATGAAGTTCAATTTTATATGATTTAACCACCCTGAACTTAAGCAGCAAAACTATGGTTTTGAGCAGTCTACTTTATTTCTAGAATATCACACAGATTTAAAGAAATGTTGCTGAAGTAACAAGCCTAAAGTAAGAAGTTAGATGGCTTTGTTTAGTGAGGATCTATAATAAGCTTAGTAATTACTTCTCACATTTTAATTTTACTGTAGTAAAGTTTAAATTTTTAAAGTTTACAACAATGTAGAACTCGCAGTAATCATAGTTTTCTGTTTAATAGTGTAGAGCAAGGAAATTTTTAGAGGTAGTGAGTCAACGAGACCATGTATTCTTAAATATTTATTCTACTTATGAAAGTAGGGTGAAAGAACTGTAGAGGATATGCTACTGTTATTTGCTTCTCCCAGAATACAGCCATGTCCCCTGAACAAACATGATACATGCAATTTAGCCCTTACCATTTAGAAATTATATCTGTATGAAAGACAGATATAATAGTCCCATTAGAGAAATCTCTTATTGAACCTCTGATGCTAACAACCTGATAACGGGGGTACAGGATTGCAAGTTACAATCACAAAATTGGTTAGCTGGTATAAAGTAGTTGAGTGTAGATTACTACAGGATCTGTACAAAAGGGAATTTGCTACCATTTTTTTTCTTATTTTACATTGGTAGTAAACATGTCTATTTTGTTATGTTGGGTTGACATACAGAAATCTGTCATTAGCAGGTACATCTTGCCAGAATATTGGTTTACAAGTTTTCAGTAATAAATCAGTGACACAAAGTTCTTTCCTACTTTTGTTGACTGAGAGTTGCTGTTTGAATGTTAAGTAAAAATCCATTTACTCTCACAACAATATAGATAACATCTGAAAATATTATTATCCCTGAGGGTAGAAACTATCTGCTAACCTCTCCATGCAATAATAACTACCTGGGGCCCATATTTGAAAAGAAAAAAACAAACTGAAACATGCAAGCATGATGCTGCAGTTCTGTTCCAGTGTAAAGTCTCCTATTGTCTCCCTAGTATGCATTTTCTGTCATTTTCATAGTTCTCCTCATAAAATCATAAATGCTATTACACAGTAAACATTAAAAATGTTATCCCAAATAAAATGAGCTGAAAAAAGAATAGTTTCATTATTTAAACAAAAGAAATATTGTTTCTACAAGATTTGCTTCTGGAAATTGAAAAGTGAAGACAGGACAGGGGATAGAAAAAAGGACTAGAAATTTGCCCTTCAGTTTCAACCCACTTGGGGTTGAAAATAAACTTTTATTTTGAAAATAAACTTTTCTTATATTTTCTTCTTCAAATCATGGCCTTATAGTGTTAGCAACTCATTTAAACAGCCACTGTAAAACTGGTTGCTCAGCATTGTATTTTAATGACAGTTTTGCCCATGAGAAATGCAAGACATAATTCCATCAATAAAATCAGAATCACGGCCATCTACAAATGACAGTCAGAATCCACATGTATCAAAGAAGTCCATGGCATTAGAAGTAAAAATAATATTTTGGTCTGGAATTGTAACTGATGAAAGAGACACCCTAAATAACATTTAAGAATTGCTCTGGCCAGAGATTCCTTTGATATATAGGTAATTTCAACTGCTCACCTTTACATTAGAAATATTAGTACTGGTGTTCCCAGAAGTCCACACTTAGATACTTGAATAATCCTCACAGATGTTCATACTTTAAATAGGAGAGGTAGTGTCATTCCTACAAAATAAACACATAGTAGAATGGAAAGGAAAAAAACCCCTCCAAGATGTTAAAGTGTAAACACAGGCACTTGCAGTGAAGTACATGGAAAGCTACAGCAGGAAATTACAAAATTGTGGAAAAAAGTCTGTTTGTAAATTATAAGAAAAAGGGGAGTGGGCAAGTCTGTCACTTAACCCCAAGGATAAATGTCCTAATTGATGAGGTAGCTAGGAATGTAAAGTTGACACAGGAGATGAACTACTCAGAGAGAGCAAAAAGGGGGGTAAAGAAACTAAAAAGGCAGGATTTTTTAGTCCTCTTCAGATTCAAGTCAAGAAACGCCTCTAAAATTTGTGATAGGGATACGGACTCTAAAAAAACCTCAGTAGTTAAACAGAAAACATGAAGTTCAATGATCAAAGTGGTAGCCATAAAAACCAAACCAGAAATCAAAAGCAAACATCAGATGGTAGTTCAACCATCTGAAGGGAAAAGGGGACAGGGCAAATTCCTCATATTCTCAAATCTTTAAATCATGACATAATATGCTCCTTTGTTCCCAGTGTCTGGGCTGTGGGTGCCGACACCCTCTTTCCCCAGTGCCAGAGAATGCAATCAGGTGGTTGTGAAGTGTTGAAAATTTACTGTGCTCTTCCATACTCAGCACACCTTTTGTCTTCATGGTCAAGTAACTTCCATCTACCTCTTAAGTTCTCCCTGCTTATATAGATTTACTGTCACCAGTAATTCTTACACTCTTTTAAGATAAATTGTGAAAATCTAACTTAAATGAGAAACTTTAAGCTAAGAAACTCTAAAAGGGCCTATTTGGTTCTGGTTGCTATATTTAGTGATAGAACAGGGAAGCAAATACATCATTATACAGATTAGCTGATAAAAATCTGTGCTGTTACTGGCTGTGACTCTTATGTTTTAAGTAACTTCTGAAGAAAATGAAGCATAGAACTATTTTCATGAGTAATAAAAGCTTTCATTTGGTTAGGATTGGTTTTTGTACTTGGCTGTTTCTGTAGCAATGTATTACTTCTACCCTGGACAAATTTTGTGGGTACTGACTGCTTTTGCTGCTTCTGTCTTCATTTCTGCTTTGACAATGTTTCATGTGCTGTTTGGATTACTCTTGTGTTAACTGGAGTCATGCTGTAGGTACCACTTGAGCCATTTGTTAGAGATTCAAACAGTAATTTATTTTTAAAACCTCTTAACTAAATTCACTGATGTATTAAATGTGCATGTTAAAGTGTTAAATTAACTTGTATTTATTGTAGCTAAATGTATCAGGCCTTATAAAGTTTAAATACCGTATCTTAATCGAGACAGTGAAAACTTTTAATTACACTGTGTATCCCGGGAGCTTGTTTATTACAAGTTCACTGATGTCTTTGTACTGATGAGGAGCATGTAGTTTTTCCAGAAAATCATCCTCTTTTTCTGACATACTGTTTTCCAGGACACTAAGTTCAAGATCAGACATGTTAGATGGCAAGTAACAGCTAACTTTAGTTACTGACTGCTTTTCTCCTGCTGAGGGCTGCCCTCTTCCTATGTTCAGATCAGTACCAGATCTAACTTGTTTGCTTGTCAGTGTAGGTATTTGTTTACTATGCTGATCACCCCTGTTTGCTTCCTTACTGATCTTCTGGGCTTTCTGTTCTTCATCTAACAATGATGCCTCCATCAGCTCAAGGTTAAGTGAGTCAGCAGATTCAGCACTAGCTCTCTTGCTGGTTTTAAAGTCACGGTTTCTCCTCAAAGACTGGACTGGAGATGAAGCCGAAGGAACTGGCACTAGATCTGAACTACTTTCAGCTCTTTGACTTGTCTTTGAAATTCTGGACCTGCAGGATTCTGGCTCTGTATCTGACCTACCTCTCTTTGGGCTTTCAAGACATAGAGGTTCAGGACTGCTGTCAAGAGCTTCTGAGTCTTTCTCTGTACACTCAGCACTGGTGAAATCTTCTGAATAAATTGTGTTCTCAGGACCTGCAATAAAGTCATCCGAGTATATGAATTCAGGGTTGTTTTCAACACTCCTGCTGAGGCTTGGTTTATGACCACTTATAACAGATGCGTCATCATGCTCTGTGGTTTCATGATGGATTAAGTGTACTGCTTCCTCATTATTTCCCTCTGCATTAGCATCTGATGGGAATGCTGCTGGGAATTGAGCTTTTACACACTTTTCCTCTTGAGCAGATTTTAACAGAGAGTCCTCCAGTAAGGGGGCTGTAGTTACTTTGTATGGATGCTCCTTGCTTGCAATTGCATCGTTCCTCCATAGACTTGTAATAGAGTGTTTCTGCAGGTCAGGAGACACATCTGCTGTCACAGAAATGGACTCTGAGAGAGCACTGTTTTCTAATGAAGTCTGGACAGTTTTGTCTAGCTGATTATTGCGCTTTGAACTGTCTCCCTTGCTACTGGACCGGCAAGAAACCACATGCCGTTCTCCAGCATTTCTGAGCAGCTTTCTGTTGGGTAAGGGACTTCTCTCATTCAGTGTCTCCATTTGCTTTTTTCTGTGTTTCTCTCTCCTTTCAAGAATTACCAGCTTATTGGGGTTGGTCTGCTGCAGCCGTAGCCTCAGTGTATTTGTCAGCCCATACAACAATTTCTTTCTGGGAGGTCTGTTCTCTTTAGCTTTGCAGTTCCTTTCGCATGCTGGCTCTCCCCGGGGCACGGCTTTCTTAGGTCTTCTCCTAGTGCCAGGAGACACTGGTGATGTGGCCTCTTGTTTGAGTCGAGGGCTCGCAGCTTCACTGCTCCCGCCAGGTCCCACAGGTGCCTCTGCAGGCTGGATGGCAGCGGAGCGGCTGAGGGGCCCCGAGGCGCTGCCACCAGTGCCCGGGGGCTGGTAGTGCCAGGCGAGCTGGGGATGGACAGCAGCAGGCGGCGGAGCGCCGTGGGTGAGCAGCGACAGCTCGGCCAGCAGGGCGCTGAGCAGCGGCAGCTGCCCCAGGGCGGTGTGGGGCTGCTGAGGGCTGCCGGGGGGTAGCAGCGAGGGCCCGGCACCGGGGCGTGGCGGGATCTGGACCTTGTGCTCCTCCCGCGGCCTCCGGGCCTCGACGCGCTGCCCCTGCCCCTGCCCCGCTGCTGCTGCTGCTGCTGTTGGCGGCGGCCGCTGAGGCTCGGCCGGCTCACGGCTGTAATACAGCAGCGGAGGGCAGAACACGTTGCCCTCCAGCTCCTCACCCCCTTCCTCTTCCTCCTACTTCTCCTCCTCCTCCTCCTCCTCCTCCTCCTCCTGAACCCGCGGCTCCGGGGAGGTGCCAGGCGCCGTGGCAGCGCGGGGGCCGGCGGGGCTGCCCGGGGGCTGCTCCTCCTCCTCGCCGTCCCGCAGGCGGCTGAGGCGGTACCGCAAGGCCAGCTCCGCCACGGGCCGGCCCGCCGCGTCCCGCACCG
>JAWWEW010000112.1:43167451-43220687 GCA_035583185.1 Anabacerthia variegaticeps | reverse complement strand
CTTCCGATCTAAATAAAACCATATTAACAAAAATCTGTACAGGGCCTTGCCTCTGTCAGCATTTGTTCTGTGTTTGTCTGTTTATCCTGCCCCATTCCTTCTTTGTTCACCATGATTGCATCTGCATCGCTATGGTAACTAATGAACGATTATTTAATTTACCAATCTCTGGGTGCAGCAATTTAGTGTTTAAAATATTCTAACACTGTCATACACATATGCACAACCACATACAATCTGTCACACAGGAGATAATGTAGGTGCTTGATATTCATATTTTAAGCTAAATTGTTCACCTATGTCTCCAAATGGGACACGAGAGCTTTTTCTACTGTGATGAGGCCACAAGCTGAACAGTATGTGCAGATAAATGTGGTTTTATTATTTCATGTTTGCTGTCATGTTGCTGTCAGCTGTCAGCCAGCACACCTGAAATGAAGGCAGCGCTGTGTACATCCCAAGGGATTTCTGCCCAACTCCCAGGTCTTAGGAGTTTTTGAGTGTTCACAGGACGTTTTCAGAAGAAAAATGGTATTTCATGTTTGTAGGAGCCAATCTAAAACTGTTATTTTGGAGGAATGAAAGGGGAAGGACAACTGTCACTAGCTGTTCAAAGGGATGGTGTGCCTTCAGCCATCTGAAGTCTTCAAGAAAAAGATAAGTAATTGCTGGAGGAATGCTAGGGCAGATACATGCTCTTCCTTGGGGCTGGTGTAGTTGGGCACTGATGGGAAAAGGTAGAACAGCATCTACTCTCATTGTGTGTTCTTTCAGCATTCTGTCTGTTTCAGTGCTTTGATGAGCTGAAGACTTTCAGAAGGCCACTAGACACTCAGGTACATTTTTGCTTGAAGGGACTTGGTTTTATTCTATCCTAAAGAATTGTGCATCTGACTTCTAATCTGCAAGGGGAATACATGCTCAGTAGAATATAGTCCTGCCACAGGTGAAGCTGATAGTTTTAATAAAGTTACTTGTGGGTTTTTTTCTTTCTTTTTTTTTTTTCCTTTGACTGCTTGAGGAAATGGGGGTGAAAGGGTGAAGGGACAAGAGTGACCATATAAATCCAGGTGTGATATGCTCTTATGCCTGATGAGTGGCTGCAAGAGAAATGACATTTCCTTCCTGGACCTGATGGGACCTGAGACCTCATCATTTCAGAGTCATCTTGCTCAGGGCCTGGGATGGAATGTTTGCCTGGGCTTGAGGAGAAGATTTCAGACACTCTGGGAAGAGCTGTGAGAAGTTTAATGTTACACAGTCCTCCCTCTCTGCTTAGGTGGAAAACTGCAGCAAATTGGACTGTACAGATACCTTGTTGCCCATGAGCTGCAGTAGATAGCCTGCTTCTTTTGACCATCTTTTGAGCCATCTTCATTTGCTCACAGGTAAAAATTCGAGTCTGCAGAGAGTTATTCCCACATCACTTAGCTGGATGTGGACATATATATGTATATACGCAGAGTGTAGTTGTAATGGCACAACTCAGAAACAGCTGGTTTGGATACGTGGAGCTGAAATCTTCTGGGTAGACTCCACTTCGCACAGCGAAGCTGCCCTAAGAGCAGCTTTTGACATGGTGGCTATGCTTCATTACAGTTTCACATCTGAAACCAAGGACTCCTAAATCATGACCTATTGTTGATATATAAGAGTGCAGTGATCCAGACAGGTAGTTTTATTGCGGGTTACATGAAACAATAACTGGTTGTATGATGGCCCACAGTTAACCTGTGATAAGGTGAAAGCAGGGGCGCTAGAATAGATTGAACTGTTATATCCCAAGGTTGATTTAAGGCTAAAATGGAACCTAGATCCACCCAAACTGCAAAACTGTATGGTCCCTCTGCAACAAATGTTTCATTTCATTGCCCATATCCCAAGGAGGCAGCTTTAAAAATCCCTCCTATTCCTGAATCCTCATTCTCACTGTGCATGAAGCTCAGGTAAAAAGGCAGGAAAGGCACAACCCCTGCAACTTCTCAGCTCCCTCAGCTTTCTCCTTCTAAGTCCATATTAAACCTGTATCTCTGTTCCGAAGCTCCAAGGAACCTCATTTACTCCGGGCTTGTTTTAGAAGCCCCTACAGTTCAGGACATGCCCATTATGTGCTGCACTAGGAGCTATGTGCTCACTTGGAAGATATTAAGTGTCCCAAAAGAAAATTACAGCCATCTTACAGCATGAGTCATCTCTGACAGCTGTGTGAGACGTGATTTTCTAGTTGTACACAACTTTGACATTCAAAAAAACTCCAAGCCCGTTTTTGTTTCGTATAGGGCTGAAACCAAGTTCTTTCTGGTTTTGTTGGAAAAAATGCAGAAAGAAAGAAAGATCCTTACTTTGCATAGCCAACAGTTCATTAATCAACTCAGATCAGGTGAAAAAGATTCAGCATTGCCAGCCTCCCACATTTCACAAAAGGTCTTTGACCACAGAAATATTAAGGACCTCCTTCACAATCTTCAATTGTTTTTTCAATGCAAAATGGAACGGTGCCAACCTGTGAAAGTAAGAGGCTGACTTTGGTAGGTAGTTAATAGCTTGTTGATTTATAGTACCTGCCTAGTATATGGGGGTCCTAAGTTCAAGTCTGTGAGAACCTAGGACTTTAGGCTATTGTCAGTTCTAAGCCTCTCTTGGGTTTTGATCATAAATTACACTCTAGAGATGAAAAATCTTTCCTGGCAAAATTTCTGTCAATGCTGCTGTGTTTACCTGCAAAATGCACACTTGTTATATTCAGTTTCTGATTAAAAGACATTTCATTGAAAAATTTATGGACTATCTTGAAGTGTTTGACAGCATTAGATCTTTCAAGAAGCTCAGGAAAATTAAATTATTTTTACTGTATTTTGGATTACAAAGTCTTTTGGTGGATTTCCAAACACCCTTTTTTCAGGGTGGTCCATTTTGTATGATTTGATAGTATTTGATATGCGTTTTTGATATTTTAGGTTTTCGGAGGACTTTGAGGCAAAAGACCCTGTTGAACTGTGTAGTAAAAAAAAAGGAGAATTTCTGAAGTATGGAAAATTTGCACTTCCCTGTGGATAAAAAATGACAGGAAATAGCTAATTTCTCCCATTTTTAGTAGAGCAAATTAAGAGAAATCTAACAGAGTACTTGATGCCACAGAAGCATTTGGGTGGGCTGAAGATCATTTTGGTGGCTTTACTGGGATTCACGTGGGCAGATAAAAAATTGCATCAACTGGAAAAGCAGAGAGGCCATTCTAGTGCCTGTGGTGACCTCTGGCATAGCACAGACCAAGGGTCCTTGTGCTGATCTGCTCAGTAGAGGAGAAAATAGATACCACCTGAAAAGTGTAGCTCTTCTTGCTCCTAAGCAAACTGCCCCACTTGTTTTCTCACCCAAGGGCTCTCCTCTGCCTTTCTAAGAGGCCTGCTCAGAGGACTCTTGTCTGGGATTTCTCAGCTCTTAAACAAATGAGAAAGGTTGATAAATCTTTAAAAAATTCTTCACTTCAACTCTTTGTCAGACCAAGAACATAAATAATACTGGCAGCCCCATTCCAAGTGCTTTCGCCCAAGACAAGTCCTATCTCAGCTACTGAGATGTGGTGTTTTTCATTTTGCCCAAGTGACTCACTTAACCCATTTTTGGCTGCTTACTGCAGCCCGTCATTGGGGATTTGTGTTCCTGATTTCAGTAGATCAACGCAGCTGACTGAGGGCTGTAAGACAATGCTTGAGCTTTACTTTTATGAATAAGGCCAGCAAGAGAAAAGCATAAAGAGAATTTAACCTGCCTGTCTGCTTGTGGATACTGTACTAATGGGGAGAAAATGAGTTTAACTGGAACAGTGAGGACACTGTAGGCAGGCTGAATGAAGGAGCAAGAAAGTGGGATCTTGGCAGTAGTGCTGTAAGTGCTGACCAGAAGGATATGTCTTTGTGCTGAACAGTAGCAAGGTGATGCAGAGATGGCATGTGGTGCCTCAGCCCTGCATCTGGGAAGCGTGCACTTGACTTGTGTCAGCCAGGCCCATTAGCACAGATGTTATGTGCCCTGTGCTTTTGCTGACTGTGGGACTAGCTCAGGCATCTCTGCTGCACACCTCCCTGCACAAGGGAAGCATTTCCTTGGGGTTGAAGGAAAATCCTTGGGGTACTGCAGCTTGCGTTGCTCAGGGGAATTGCCTGCATGTGGACATGGGTATATGACTTTTCTGTGTGTAACTAATCTGTTTTGTGCCTTGAGATCATGCCTGAACTGTTATTTCTGTGCTGTTAGTTTCTTCCTGTATTTGAGAAAGAGTGAGCTCGCTAGCTTACATGCTTTTATCTCTACTTAAATATCCTTAAAATAAATCCTTTACTTAACTATCTTTGCTCAAAACTCCAACGTTCATGACTAGAGTCAGCATTTTTAGTTAGTTTTCTACTTAGGAAGCACTGATAAAACATGGAAAAGGGCATAAGGGTCCTTTTGCTTTCTGAGTACCAGCTAGCAGAGCTCAGCTTTGTTTGTGAGCTTCTGAAGTAGCCAGGGACACAAGAGAGATGAGTACACTTTAATGTTATTCCTCTCAAGTGTCTCACCTTGGGGTGACTTCTTACTTATAAAACTGCTTGGGGTTCTCTCAAGCTGAGATCGCTCCAAGGCAACACTTTTGATCAGGCATGACAGTGAAGTACATCCATAATGTTATATGTGTCCTGCACAATAAATAGCAATTGGATACAGGGACGATCCACAGCAAGTCACTGTGGCTATCACACAGCATTGCCGTCTGTCCCACGGGCATCCTACAGCAGTCAGGACATGCTAGTGGCCTCCGCCAGTGCCAGTTTCCAAAATGGGGTGCAAGTTTCAAAGGCAAAAAAAGCAGTGTCCTGAAATGCTGGTTATATTTTGTCTGTCTGTTGGACTTTCATTTATTTCTTAACACTTCAGCAAAGAAAAATCTTTGCTTTGTTTTTCCCCACCGATCACTGGCTCTCTGTTGTTGCCTGGTGTGAATATTTTCAGTACTCTTTCTTTCTTCTTGCCAAGTACAGTCACAGGGGAGGGGGAACAGGCTTAGGCTGGTAGCAATCTCTCCATGCAGTCTCTTCTTTGCAGAATGGGGAAGTGATGTTTCTTTCTTTTGCTCTTTTCTGCCACATCATGTTGAATTGCTGCTCTGTGCTGTGAAAAAAATAGACTGTCATTTTCCCTTTTGCCACTGCTAGGTAGTAAGACTGAAGAGTAAAAGTCTGAATCTGCTTCCAAGCTGACGGGAAGAGGAATGTAGTGTCTACCCAGGATGCTGTGTACTGAGCACAAATAAGGATCAATATACAGTTTAAACAATATATTTCAACAGAAAATTCTGTCTGTGTTTCTGTCAGAGAACACTTTTTTACTGTGAGAATGACTGAGCACTGGCACAGTTTGCCCAGGGAGGTAGTGCAGACTGCATCCTTGAAGATATTCAAAAGCCACCTTGATATGGTCCTGGGCAATCAGCTCTAGGTGGCCCTACTCGAGCAGGAGGGTTGGGCTAAGTAACCTCCAGAGGTCCCTTCCAACTTCAGCTGCTCTATGATCCTGTGATTACAGACTTCAGGTTGTTATAGCCATGATACTGTCAGGTCAGAAGGGAGAAAAAGTTTGTGAGTGAGGAGTTTTATTTTTTAATAGACCAATAATGTTAGGGAAAAAATGGTCAGAATTTTGGACACATACTTTCATGGCCTTCTGTGTACCTAAAATACTGGACATTTTATAAATATGGTATGTGTTTTAATAAAACATACTGACTTTACCCCCACAAAATTTTTGGCTTAATATAAGCACAAACCTACAATGCAGATTTGTAGAGAAAGGTGAATCCCTTCATAACTTAGGAATGTGAGCCATGTGCATGTGGACCAGAGGGACCTCTCCCTGATACCAATAGCTGCTTTTCCCAAAGGAAAACCCTTGACACTCAGATGTGGAAGTGGAAAGCCTTCAGGAAACAAAGAAAAAAAGAATGTTCACTGCCAGTTTGCGTCAGTTTATCAGACTGTTGCTTCTGGTTAATATGCTGACATATAAATGGTCTAAAAGAGTAGGGAAATTTTTAGCAGAATTGTTGTATTAGGCTTTTTAGATCAGCTAAGGTCCCTATGTGACCAGAAAGATACTCCAGTGAGCAATATGAATTACAAGCATGAAGAACTTGCAAGATCTAAGTCAGTGAGAGGCTCAGTCATGAACTCTACAAAATGCATAGTGAAGCAGGAGCTACGTTGTACTTTTCAGGTAAGTGCTGCTGGAAATGGCCTCATCTACAGCCAGTCATTGGAGTCTCCTCTTCCTCAGCTTTGCTGTTTAGGCCCATACCTATCCGGTGTGTTTCTGACATATTTCTGCAACGTATGAATAGCGTCTTCTCTCAAATATGATCAGTTTGCCAGAAAGTCATGCCCTTCTCCAGGGAAAGCTGTAACTTGTTGCTAAAAGAGATTGACTTGAGTGAAATGTACCCAGAGATGCAGAGGTGTGGAAGACAGGAAAAGAAGAAAAAGGTAGAGAGGCCATTTTGTGGCTTGCAGATTGACTTATTTAATGACATTTTCATTAGCAGTTATCGCTGCTAAATTGCCATGGGTTTCTCTCTTTAGAGCTGTCTACATTAATAATGAGTGACTCCACTGGGAAGTGATTTACATAAAACATGCTTCTCTTGTTACAGACAGGAGCTCTGTGCTGGGCCAGAGAGAGCAGGAAAAGAAAGGTAAGTGTACTCTGTAAATGAAGGGCAGTTTTCTGTGTGGAGTCATGAGCACCCATGAAAAATCACTCTCCCCACCACTGCCATCTTGGCACAAAATATCTTCCAGCTCAGAGTCCTACTGCATCTAGGTGGATATTTCACACAGGTGTGACACAGAGTACTGTGGCAGAAAGGTTGGGATCAGCTGATGCATATCAATACTGCAGATGAGCTGGAGACAGGAGTAAAATCAGCTTTCCCCAAAGGACTGTTTCTGCATATTTTGTATCACTTCTGCAGTGCAAAGCGGCTGAGGCCCCTGATCACAGCTTTCTGCATTTCTTCAGCCTTAAGTGTCAGAGAAATAGGTTCGTATTTTGTGATCTGTCTAGTTCTAGACAGACACCAATGTGAAAACATGACAACTAGAAAACAGAAAATAAAATACCACTTTTTTTTCCAACTTCCTAAAAATGTATTTGTTTAATTTCTTCCTAAATATGACTGAGTCTTTACCTTATGGCTTTTTCTCTAAGTTGAATACAAGCAGTCTGGACAATTTGGTGCTAAGTCATCGTCTGTGTGTTTTTTCTTATGGATAAAATAGTCTATGTTGACTCATAAATAAAGAGATGTACAACTTCTTAGCTTCTTCATCCAAAGTTACAATAAATTAATAGAAAACATGTTGCTGAGACTGTGCTCTCAAAGGGGATTCCAGTTAAAGTAGACAACAAGCGAGATCTCAGTTAAGCTGAGCTTTCTAAGAGTTAGTGATCTAAGCTGTTCAATGCATACTTTTCTAGAGGGCAACCTCCAAAATGGCTTAGCTTCCTTATCTAAGCCACCTATTTTAGGGTGAAATTTGTTTCCTTATCTCTCTCCATTGGCTATGGAGAAAGCTTAGTGACAGCCTCGACCTGAAGAATTTCAAAGGCTATCTTGGTAGCTTGAGACACTATTTTAAGAGATGGCAGAATAGTTTGGAAATGGAAGTATAGCTCCCAGGAGCTTAGTTAAATTTTATATATATATATATACACTATACGAATAAGATATACACACTTCACATGCTTTCAAGGGAAACAAAGATAAGATTGCCCACAAAAAAATCTTTGAAAAGGCAAAAATTATAATATGTTGCCTGTGGTGAACTTTTATGTAATTGAAATGATGTTGTAGACACAGCCAAGAACTTTTATTTCTGCAAAAATAACATCTCAGACCACTGGAAACCTACTTACAGGAAAAAAAGGCACCGTTTGTACATAATTAAATAAACATTTTTCATTCCTCACATCTCCATGGAAATAGATTTGTTGTTCAGCTTATTTTTTTGGTACTTCCAACAGGAGGACTAATCTGACAAGGCCATTAAAAAACAGAGAAGAAATCAAAGTCTTTTGAAGGTAAGAACTTTTATTTCATGAACCCTTGTTAATTTGATAGTTGGAAATTGAGGACTGTTCATGAAAACATATACTGGCACCCAGATTCATCTCACATAAGTTGCTAATAAAAATTCAGTTCATGCCTTTTAATTGATAGATTTCATTTTGGAGTAGTTAAGAAGGCAGTCTTGTGTTCTCAGTTGTGTTTTCTGTGGAACTACACACAAACAAAAGTAATTTGTCCACATAAATTTATTTGCTGAGTTTGGGCTTGTACTGAATCCAAACTGTCCTTTCAGCAAAACAAATTACAAGAGCTGCAATTCAAATTCTTTCGTATTTTGCCTTCTTTTTCTTTACCTAAATTCTGTGTCAGCTAAAAGAGTCAAATTCTAAAACATAAAGTATCCCTGATTTTCCAGGGGGATTGTGGAGATCAATGTTTCTAGGAAGTTGACTGAAATGTAATGTAAGCTTTTGATTCTTCAAATAGCCTCGATGAAATGTTAACCATTCTGTATTGTATCTGTAACAAAGTGGGAAGATTAGAAGTGAGGTTTGGCTTCAGCAAATCACATTGTTGTCTTTTAAATTAGTTCTGCTCTGGGCACAGTGCCTGTAGTTTTCTTAATCTGTTAAACCTTTTTTGGTAAATTAATATTTTGGACAAGGATGAATATAAATAATTTACATCCACAGCTTTCATGTTGTATGTTGTCTGAGCTGGATTTACAAAGGCATCAAGCCAGGATGTAATTCCTGGCTTTATTAGGTTATGAAACAGAATCTAGCCAGAAGATATAATGTCCTTAAGCTGTAACATCAGCAGCAACAGACAGACCTTAATGGTGCTGGACCTAATAGAATTAAATTTCATGTATGCTTAATGAATGCAAATGCCACTTAATTTTTACAGCTTGAGTTGTAATACATTGCATGTGACTCGTCTGCCCCTGAAAAAAATATTCAAATGTGTGATTCTTACACCCAGTGTCCAATTTCAGCACTGTAAAATGTATCCTCTTAGGGAAGAGGGACTGGAGAAACATGCCAGCAATATTACTGCATAATTTAAAGCAGCCACTAAAGAGAAATGTTAAAATATGCACCAGGCAATTACAAGTGTTGTATATGTTTTTATTCTCCTTTGCTGCTGTTCAACAAGGAGTAGTAAAAAGATTTAGAACAAGTGGCAACCATAGCAACAAGGAATTTTTGGTCCAAGCTGGTGCTGTATAATTTCTGGCAAAGAAACACATTTCTGGATACTCTGTAAAGTGTTGATTCTTCCAAAAGATATGTGCAGTGCTTTCAGTTCTGTTTCTCAGGGGCTAGTCTCACAGAGGTATGTGAGAGCCAGTTTTGGTGCAAACCGAAGCAGAAACTATTTACAATGGGGTTTCTCTCCCTTACCAGTCCCCTGCTCCATCCAGCTGTGGCTGTCAGAAGTTCCAAGCAGAGCTTTGTTCCTCAGACCTGATCACACCAACTACCCTCTTTTTGGGGACTACAAAGGCCCCCTCAAACACAGCTCCTCAGAAGTGGTAATTACCAGAGTGACTCTGTCCTTAGACTTTTGTCTTTGCTTGCAGACAGCCAGGTGGGCAATGACCCTGAAAACAAGTAAGTGAAAACTCAAGGGAGTATGAGTGGGATGCAGAACTCAGTCATGTATGCAGAGAGCCCAGAAAATGTATTCAGTTGATAAAGGTCTGTGGGGTTTTCAAACACAGTCCAGTGATTAGTCACTGTGCATTTTACGAAATAACATGGGTGTAATAACATTGAAGATTATGGCAGACACAGTAGTCACAAAGAAGTCTAGCTGCTGGTTATAAACTAAGCTGTGCAAAGTTGAAAGGATCTGGGGTTCTCACTTAAAAATGTTGACCTTCACAACTAGACACTAAAATTAAACATCCATCAGTTCTTGTGACAAAGAGTAAATTTGCACAGTTAATTCTGAAATAAAAACAGCAGCAAGATTACAGTACAGTGAATTGTATGCAATCTGAAAGATGTTATTCCATAGAACATGTTACAAACTACTGTCGTTAAGTTTTAGGTTTTTTTCTCTCTTTTGGAGGCAATCCTTCTACTTTAGTGTATAAGATAGAGCTATTTTACGTAGTGAGCTCAAGTAGACTGAGAGCTTTTTACTCTGATTTGATGGGCCAAACACTTCCCCCAGTAAAGGTATTGAGGTGTGTAAACCTCTGTCATTAATAGCCTTGTATTCCTTAACCTTTCCTCCTGGTCACCTTAGGAAGCCACTTTGCATGCCCCAGATCTGCAGATCCCAGGCTGAAAGCCAGTGCATGATGAGGTGGCCCTTGAAAGTCCCTTAGGCAGGTACTAATTCCTGCCATTGAATAAGGTTTACGAGCCCGTTGCTTTCTTCCAGACATGGGATGTTGGGGATAGGTCCCAGAGATGATGCACGTAAAGTACGCGTGTGACCATTTTATTTAACACTCATTTGAAGGTTATTTATCACAAAATGCTGTGATAGCACATAGATCTCCTCCACCTCATTACACCTTAATTTGGGATCCTGAAACTTTAAAATTGTTTGGTAAGTTATCTGGAAATAGCTATGTCTGACTCTGCATCCTGGTGGGAGGAAACCTATTGCCCTTCTGCAAGATATATGAAGTTACTTATGATCAAGGCAGCACATTTTTAAATACCTTATCTGTGTGTGTGCAATTGCTGTATCAAGTTACAACAGTAGGAAGTAGAAGAAAAGTATTGCTGCTTAAGAATACAGATATTTAGAAAGGAGTGAATTAAGTGAAGCAGAAATCTAGGATCTGCTACTTTCATTTTTTTCAGTAACACCATGTTTTTGACAGTCTGGGATAAAAAATAAGCAGAAAGTGGGTAGTATTATTTGAACAAAATTCCCAGCAGCTACTGCATGTGGATGGCCTTGTATCGTGCAGATTGTTTTCCTCCACACATATTTTGTTTCTTTCATTGGAGCACTTAAAACATATCCAGCAGAGTTATACATCTGCATAAATATTTGATAACTCTAATTGTGCAGCCTGAACCACACTTTCACCCTTGGGCATGTAGTGCAAGTAAATGTGCACAGCACCCGTATATGAAATGTTAAGGTGATCAGGGAATGTGTGAGATTGCCTGAAGCATCAATTTAGAGCAACAGCTCTATTTGTGCTGTTTCAAAATCAAAGGAAAAATACGTTCTTATTTTATAATTAAAGAGAATTACTGTCAAATGATTTCACATTGCTCGTTAAATTAACATGAAAATCGTCAACTTCTCATTGTCACTTCCATTATAAACACTTGTCCTCCAAGGAGTCCTTCACATGTGAAAGAGTCTCTTAGAAATGTTACAAGATAAGAAAGAAATTTTGGGCATAGGATCATCTAAATACCATTTTGTTTCTTAGAAGAAGTATTATTAATCATGGATTTAATTTCTTTTGAAAAGAGGTGAACTCTAATTATAGCTCCTAGAAATACTGCAGGATTTCTGTATTTTACTTTCTGCTACATATCATTTTTAATTAAAAAAAAACAAAACCAAAAAAAAGGCTTTTCTTATTTTGAAAAAGCTGCCTCTGAACGCATATCAACAGACTCTGTTCTTCCTGAATTGTTGACAAGTTGAAATATTAATATTGAAAAAGAAAAATCTCCTTTTCTTTCTACATCCATCCTAAAGGCAGAAAATGTGAGGTCATTCTTGTAGGTGGACATAAGACCAGGATTTCCATCCTACAAAAAATTCTGATACTTCTAATTTTTCTTCCTCATGACTCGGAGTGAAAAGTTGAGATAGTCTGGGGGAGTACCAAATTTTCCAGTCTCACATTTAGTCATAGCACTTGTTTCACTGAAATAAAATGCTTCTCTTAGTCTTTTCTATGTTTGCTTGTTTGTTTTTACTTTCAATGTGTCCAGAAGACTGAGAATTTGAGTCTTGTGGGACATCTTCTTCCAGCTCCTCTGCTTTCAGTTTTTCTTTCCGGGTTGAGTGTCTGGATTGGGCTGAACCTGCTTGGCCACACCACAGCTGTGCACTGCCCACCTACATGTAATGTTTCAGCCAAAGGGGCAGCATGAGGAAGTGTCCTTAGGGGAATGCGTATGTTGTACTGCAGTCCCGTGTGTAGCACTGCAGCAGTTCAATTGGACACAGCTTAGTGTTGAACTGGCACCCCACAAATTCATCTGAGTCGTTTCTATCAAGGCTGGCATGATTCAAAGGTTTTTCATTTCTGTGTCTAATGAAAAAGTGAAAAATTGCTTTTACCCACAGACATTTTGACTTTAAAAAGAGCTGTATTTTTAGTTTTAAAGACAAAGACGTTTTTCTTGAACAGCATAAATCAAAGTTGTTTTCCTGTTTACAAACATTCCAGCCTTGCTTACTGGGTGTCCTCCTATATTTTAGTGTAACTGTTCACCCTCAGCTGTCCTTCTCAGCTTGGTTGAGGTTAATGGGAAAGAACTCACATTAAAAAAAATAATAACACTCACTTATTGCTTTTCAAAAAGAAGAAAATGTATGTGAAGAGTAGAATGTGCTTCTTTAACTTGTCTCAGATAATCTAGGCCAAGCCCTTGGCCTTTTGCTTGCTCATCTTCCCCTTCAATCTGTCACAGCGCCTGGGGCCGTTACCAAAATGAAGGCAGCAGGTGCCCCCAGTGGGACTATTCTTGCTGAACGTGAAAATCTCCACTCTCTCTGAGCTGAGCTGATCACCCTGCACACCCGTTGTTGTTAAGGGAAAGAAATTAGCCCTTTTCTGGCTCTGGTTCTTTGCCCTGTCTGGGCACTCATATCAGGACAGGAATACCATGCCCTGCACGTGTTCTTTTGCTCTGCTGCCTGTGCAGAGACTCAGGGCAGCTATCACAAGGATAAAGGCCTGTGCTTTGTTAAATCAGTCAAGGAGCCTGTGAAGATATCTCCTAACTCCAGACATAAGGAAGTATGACAAGTATTTTAAAACTGGTAACAATCCGTCATTATAAATGCTTCACTGAAATGGGTTTGTTAGTTGTTATGCCTGGTTACATTGACATTGTTATGCTCTTAATGACATACTCTAAGCCTGAGAAATGTTAATAACTGTGAATAAGTGAGACTTAGATCCAGGAACCATCAGCTTATGAAAGTAAAACATTTGCTTTGAGCTTCAACAGAGCTTTTTTAATAGTAAGACCAGCTGGATATATGAGGCTACCTCTCAATATACTGGGGTACCCGTAAGTAGTTTCAGCAAATGTCTAGTTTCTAAATGGCCTGACCTGTTTTACACAGAGGCATCCAAGACTCATCAGGCCTCTTGCACATGCATCTGTAAATCTGAGAAGGTACATTTGTAGTCAGTTATCTATCTGGGGTTGTTATGATTTTTAATTTTCTTCTGAAGGTGAGGGCCTCAGGGGCAGCTCAGAACTAAATTGTATGAACTGAGGGATTTCCAGGCTTTTTAACACACAAGTGACCTTAACAGCCAAGGAAATGTTCTTCTGGCCCTAGCATAAAATCAGCTTTAAAATGAAGGGGAGGGAGAGAGGGGTGGGATATGGAGTCTCCTGGGATAGTTGGCAGAGATTTTTTTTTAAGCTGGGAAACTACCTGCTCGTCTTCACTGGATGAAACAAGATTTGTGAAACAATTCAGCAATTTTCATTCATCTAGCATCATCTGAGATACTCTGACAGTATCCTACTTAACGTCCTACCTCCCTTTCTGGTAGGCAATGGTCTCCCTGAAGTCCTGCATCAGATGTGGCTTGGATGTCCTAGGATGTCTCAAATGGTGCTAGATATGCCCAAAATTCTTTACATCTTGCCCCAACCAAAAAAATCCAAAGCTTCGGCTCTGCTTGAGCTGAAGAATTAGCATTGTAGCATCTGTAAAATGCTTTTTTTAACTATTTGCCATCATGCATAACGTATTTTTCTTGTTTTAAAAGAAAACCAGTAAAAGAGATGTCAGTGAATTTTTATACATATGAATTCTAAATCAAATATTCTGGGTGCACCAAATGAGAATTTTGTGCTTGAAAATGACAAATATATGGGGAAACATTACATTTTCTGTGGCAGAGGAGAGGGCAGACAAACCTCTGAAGTAAAACAAACCTTTAAAGACTTTTATTCTGTAACACCATTTTTGGCTTCCTATAAAAATTGGTTGTGAGGAGTGCAGATGATAAATAGGATGTTTCTAAAAGCTTTTGCTGATGTATTGAGGCATAATTTGCTGGGATAGACTTACAATTCTGCACCGTGGTGCACCCTGCAGTGCACTCGGGTGGTATTTGAAGGCCAGGCTGCCTGCTGCTTGCTGGATGGGGGGGTGAAGCAGTGGAAGGTGAGGGTCACTCCTCGCTAGGTTTGCAATTGGAGTCATCCAGGGTGCACTTAATGTCAGGTACAAAGGAAGCATTTGAAAGAAATCAGAAATTTGGGTGATCTCACATCACTTTACAGAGTTTGAGGTACATGCTGTTCCATGATGAAAATCCATTTGATTTGGGCAGATGGCAATAGAGGTTTACAACTGTTCTGTATTGTAGTATGTGATCATTCTGGCAGGTTGCCATAGCTGCAGGTGCCGAATAATCAGTTTTCCGTTTTCCATGAGTACTTCGACTTTTTTGTGTAAAGAAAGGAAATATTTTTTTTTCTGTCACTTGCAGCAGTAGTTTACGTCATCATTACTGAAGAGTATGTAGCAAGAACTCAGGAAGTGATTCACCAGTATGCAAGTATAAGAAATCAGTTAAGAAAACTGTCTAAATTAAATGGAATAATGGAGAGGTCTCATTTTATACTGTCTAATTTCTATGCTGTATTATTTGCAGAAAAGAGTTGTATAAAGATGCAAGGCCTTTTATGCTGTGTTATTTTCTTCACACAATATTTTTTTGCAGTTCCATGTTGCACTAGTTTATTGAATAGTTCACGTTTCTGAAGCTCATTTTGTTCTATGGACAGTGACAGAGCCATAACGATAACAGCCTTCTTGAAATCATCACTCTGTCACAGTTGCCTCAAGGGAAACATTCTGGATCAGTGACTGGAGAGGGAGTTTTACCATCACATTTACCAGAAAGTCACAACCAGTTTGAATTTGCACTAATGTAAATCAGAACCGAATCAGCTGTACACCAGTGTGATTTCACTGCCAAGCACATTGTTAATCTATGTTTCTCACATTGACTGCTCTAATATGCTCACTTATTTTCCTCCTGTAGTGAAATAAATCCACATTTGTCTGGGAAATCCTTTTGTATATGCAGTTACCATGCATGTTATGTTGACTGATTGCATGGATAAAATCAACAGCTAGTCTTTTGCAGCCTGTTTTCCCTGAAAAAGGATGTGTTTTTACCAGCATGTTCAAGATGTCTTAAAGTAAGCAGTCTCAAGCAGATATAAGTTGAGCCTGTGCTCCAAACCAGCTCAAGAGATAGGTTTTCAATCCTTGATATAGTGTAGTTTATTAAAAAGCAAACATAATGGTAAGCTTTAAGTGGATGGCTAGGAATGTTTTGCTAAAGTATATATGAGGAGAGAATAGCTGTTCAATCTCTCCAGGTTTTATAGAACAAACTATGGTAGAAATACAGACATTTTATTTTCCTTTGCTCTGTTTCACTCGTTTTAGACTGCTGACTTAGATGAAGCCATCTTTTGCAAATAATGAAAGAACAGGATTGAGCTAGATTTTCTTTGTAAAGTAAACTTTACTACTTGTAGACCAACAAAGCCAACAGGACCTTAGAATGGATGGTGATATAATAATCTAGCCCTGCAGAGATTATAAAGGTAAAAAAAGACCAACAAACCAAACAAAAAGCCCTAGTCAGAATTCAAGTTCTTGTCACACTGAAGCAAAGAAAAAAACCCCATGAGCTGAAGGGGAAAATAATTTGCAATAAGAAAGCAATTTCAGTTTCAAAGAACTCGTTGTTTCAAATGAGTGGTCTCATTTCTTTTTAATTGAGGTGATTTTATTGGTGAGTTTCTCCTAAGCATTTTGTGTCCTACAATATATTTCAGATGGGAAGCTGAGTAATCTTGTATTGCTTATGTCTGAGGTGTGAACTTTCTGCCTTTTTTTTTTGTTTGTTTGTTTGTTTGAATCAGCAAATGTCAAACACTAACTTACTAAGAGTGAGTGTCAGACTAGAGAAAGCAGCCCCATCAGTCCCATGATAATCAGGCATTGCCCCTGCTTGCTTGCCTCTCTCAGAGCCCCAGCGCTGCTTCCCTGTGAGTAGGTGCAGAAGCCAAGCTTGGCATGGGCTGTTCATGTTGCACAGGCAGACACTCACCCGTGGAGGAGCTGAGCCCTTGCTTTAGCTGGAAATTCACCAGATTTCCCTACTTTGGTAAATCTGGCCACGGTGGAGCTTGCTGCTTTTCAACTTTGGCTTCACTGTCCATTTCTGGGTCCTAAGAAATCTTGTATTCTGGCTCAGTGATACTGACCACTCTTCCAACTGCACTGCTGCTCCCCTGTGACATTCCTTAAGATGTGCTGCTTCTCTGGGTCTTTGATCACCGAGGTACTCCTGTCCCACTGCCTAAACCCTAGGCTTCTCAGTGACCTGGCTACAAGTGTCCTGGTCCTTGTTCGACTGCCATCTTCCTTCAGTTTCTGCCTGTGACAAGTGTCTAGCACTCCCTTCTTCAGATAACTGAGATGGTACATTTTCCTCATGAACCATCTCGCTGGTGCCAAATGCCCATCTGCGCACCCAAATTGTAAGTGCTACAGGCCTGTCAAGTCTTGCACATCTGAAGCTTTGCACCTTGAGAGCTCTGAAGTGGAAAGGAACAAGTCTGTTATTAATGGACGCTGCTCTCCCCTCCAGAGCTGATTCTTCTGGATGACCTACTACAGCATTTCTCTCATCTTCCAGCTTGCCTTCACTGCTTGTTTTCAGACATATGAGTCCATCAGTTTGACTGGTACATGTTTGAGAAACTATGGATATTTCTCATCAAGCCTGTAAAGCAGGACAAGGAGGCAATGAGCTGCAAGGGTGTAAAAGGAGGAATTGAAAAGATATCTTAATTACTTATGTTTGTTAAAATGAAGGCAGGGTGTATTTTATCAACATACCTGGTATTATCCACAGTCTGTGTTATGAGATACAGAAATTTGTATGACATCGTGTCTGCCCAGATGTCATCAGGTGACAGCCTCATCCTGGTTATCCTTTTTTTCTTTATGCATTTGCTGATAAGTCCTGCTGGTGAAGGTAAAAAGGTAAAAACCTTCTAAATTCAGAGGGGACTGACTACATAACAACATGAACAGAGCATCATAAATCAATCTTTCTTCTGGAAAAAAAAGTCCCTGCAGACTCCAGCCTGCTACAGAGGAAGCATAAATATCTTTTAAATACAGGAAGCAGATCACGTTTCTGGAAGAAACTTTACTCTCCAGAGTTTGTATGTTACAGATCTCCTTTCACATAAGTTAATGTAAAGCTGGGCTAAAATTGTTATAAGTGAGATCAGGCCCTTTGTTGCAAGCTGAGATATTTAAAAACAGCTTTGTCTTCAAACAATGTGGGCCATCCATCATGTGTCTTAGCCGTAGAAAGTAGTGCACAGTTCTGAGGAGAGGGCTTGGAGTTTAGTTTACTTTGAAGGAGGCAATGTTCAAAGAAAAACACCTTCTTCACTCAGTGAAATCATTCTGATTTCCATGTTACTACACTGAGCGTGTTCTAAGGGGATTGTTTCTCCCCATTAACCTTAGCCAGTGCTGCTGCTTCATCAGCTGCATGAGGGCTCTTATTGCCTCAGATATATTAAGCTACATATTTCTTCCTGGCAAGCCCAGGTCAGCTAAGAAAACCAAAGGAATTCAATAAGTTAAATTTTGGAAGGAAGTGTGTCATGGCCATAAAAAAAGAACTCCCTACGGTAATATACTTCCAGCAATAAACTCTGAATGAGCTGTAGGAAGAGATATTATTTATTAAGTGGACAAAGGAACGGTGAAAATTAGGTAGTGCCATAGGGCACTTTGACTGGCAAAAATTCGTTAGAAAATAGAAATTCAAGTATTTGAAAATTCACATACTAAATAGGAATCAAAGTTTTAAAAATACTTAAAAGGAAATTCCTGCTTTAGAAAAAATTGATAATATTTAATAATTTCATTCTGGTCACATTGCAATATTTTAACATCAGTTGTTAAACATAATACTTTACTATTTTAAATACAAAGGCAAAATAATCAGGTTAAATGAAAACACTTTTGCATCACAATTTCACATTACCAGGGTGGAACAGTGCTCTAATTGCAAAGCTGTGGACATTATTTTTTAAGCTTTCACCTATATGTAACTTGTTTCGAATCAGTGCATTCCCTTTCAGAGTTTCACTTCTGGAGAAATTTTAAAAGAATATTTGGCCACCAAATATTTTATGACCAACACTAGGGTAATAATTGTGTCTTACCAGAACATGGTAGGCTTAAGGTGTTCTTACCAGCAGTCTGGCTGCTTATGATTCCTCTGTGAAGCAGTGTTTTCTTGCAAATGGGAGTTAGGTGCCCTTTCACCACTTTGAGATTCAGCCTCACAGCTGCCCCTCCAGATCAGTAAATCCTGGACTGAAATTGTTTTACTTTCTGCAAATAGATGTCTTTTCAGGCCTTCAAAACTGTGCATGCTTGCAGTAACTTAAAATCTGGATTGGCTTGATTCTGTTAGAGCAAAACACAAGCAAAAAAGCTTGCTTTCTGTTAGTTAAATTTTACTGTTTCCTACAAGTGTGACAATTAACAGCACTCAGAAAAAATTCTGCAGGTTACTGGGACTTTAAGTAGTGAATGTGATAATCCTCTCATATTTATACTTCTTCTTTTAAAAGGAAATCCTTGAATTTGTGGTAGTGTTCTAATTTTCCACACAGAAAGTACAGTCAATTAACCTTCGAAGCCAGGTTCACAGAACTGGCCAAAATAAACTTGATGAAAGAATGGGATAAAAAAATACTTTGCAACCCGCTCCTCAAACTTGCAAGTAAGAGAACTGAAGCCCTGGAATACATCTCTGTTCTTCCCTGGGAAAGAAGATCTTTAAGGGAAAAAAGCATATGAGATGTAAAATAAGGAGATATAATGCCGGTATATGTTCTGTCGAATGGTATTATGTATTTTTTCGCATAGATAATTTACTCCAAGGTTTTATGGAATTAAATATATGCCATATCTGCCTTTTTCCTTCCCTGCCCCCCCCCCCCCCCCCTTTTTAACATGGTATAAAAAGTAATTTCAAGAACTTATTGCTTTGATAGATTTTATAGGAGTTTCTATAATGGAAATATTATGTCTTCTGTTGCATCATATAGTAATGCTTAGCATATTTTTATTTTCTTTTGCACTTCAACTTTACTGCCTACAAAATGAAAAGAGTGTGTTACCTCCTATGAAAAGCAGTATACATAGAGCAGTATAAAAGACCAAGGTATTAGTGCTCTTCCTGTTTTTATCCTTTCTGACGTAAGTGTTCAGCTAAATATAAAGTGTCATGATAGATTGTTTCCATAGCTGGAAAGAATGGTGATGGAATCAAGAATTTCTTTTAATTTCTTGTTCTTTGTCAAGCCAGAGTCTTGTTTGTCTGATGGCACAGGAATTCAGCTGGTTAGAGCCCTTGCCTGCAGTGTTGAGCCCCTTTTGGCTCAGCATGTAGGTGTAGAGGTTTCTTTGTTTTAGTTTTTCTGAGGACTGTGCACCTAGTGTTGTCCTGACTCTGATCTGGTGTTTCTTGGCAGCCTTGTCCCTTAGCTTCTCTGTTTCTTTTTGTGTTTGTAATTGATACTCAAGACTTTGCAAATAGAGGAACCTTTCTGCACACGCGTCTGTTTTGGGAGACCTGGGTTTGCTGGTGGGACAGGGGATGTCTTGCACCCCACTCTCTGGTTCCATAAAGGCTCTCCTGAAACTCTCTGAACTCTGTGGTAAATGACGAGCAGCAATTACACACAACCTTTAGCATCATTTTAAGTGGATAATGATACCTATTGTGAAAAAAAATCATCCATGATACCACTGCAGCATCTGATCACCTAATTGCATATTTCATCTTCTGCTTATATAAATAGCAGCCATGAAAGAAGTATAATTAATATTGAAGCTAAGAAAGTGTTCTAGCGACTGTAATTAGGGCTGGATAAATCATTAACTGTGAATAAATACTCCAAAGCATTCTTGATCCTTTTGGTTTGTGACTCAATTAGGGAGTTCTAATTTCTCTCTTTTCCTCTCTTTCCCTTTCTTTTTTTCTGCTAAATGAAGCTCTTACTAACATGGCAGAAAATATCAAATTTCCATGGTGTTCAAATTATCTACTTCCTGGGGTAGAATTGCTTAATGAAACTGTATGATGCTGATGGGTAAAACTTCCCGAAGAGCATAATAAGTCACAAAACACCACTGATGGGAGGGAATGGATGCAAATCCTCGCGAGGTATAATTTTTCAGGGCAGACGTAACTTCAGGTGCTGTTGGTGTCTTTGCCATCATGGAAGAGTGAGCACTGGTCCATTTTCCCACAGCTTCCCGAGATTTGAGGTGAATGGACTCTCTTGTGAGTAAATAGCAGTTAATAGCAGAAAAGTGTGTGGTCAAGGTGAGCTCTCTTTAGAGTTCAAGTGAATTGCCATCACTGCAACTGGTTTGCATTACTACCGCTTTGTATTTTTTGTTGATGTTTCTACTAGCACAGAAAGGATCTTGTATGATGTTACAAAGTGGGAGACTAATTTTTATAACTTTTCCTTGGGATGAGTGTCTCTGTAAGGTCCAGGACACTGAAGAATTTGTCTACACCGCAATGTTTACTTTAGGCCTGGTGCATCCAGCTTGCATGCAGGCACTGCACCGTGTCAGCCATTTAAACTCAGCTTATTAATTTTTCTCTACTTTTGTCCTCTAAAATTGTCTAGATCATCAGTTTTTTAAAGGAAAGGCACACAGAAGGATACCCCAAATTTACTTAAATGTACTGAAAATGCTTCTTAAAATGTTATTGTTCTGCCACAGTGAACTCATCCCTCCAGTGACTACTCTGAGCAGGTGATCGAACAATTTAAAAGCAGATGTTCCTTCAGACAAAATTTAGTCTGATAATACTCAGTCAGTCATGAGTCCCTAATTTTCCTCAATTTCCCACAAAGGTGAGATTTCAAGCAACCTGCATACAGCACTGGCAGAAAAATCATAGAAGATAGTTCACAAGTTCCAGCTGTTAATTAGGAGGGCTGGTTTGTCAGCAGTGAACCTTGAATTTTGCTGTTTTTAAGTACCAATTGGTCCAGCAAGATGCAGAAGTCATACTGCAGCATTGTGTTTGTTATTCCAATTGCTGATACAAATTAGCTAAACCTCTAATTACCCAAATCTTGGGACTAATTGTTTACATATTCTGTTTTCCACTCAGTAAAATTTATTTGAGACCCAGAGGAGCACAAACTCTAGCTACTTAAATGCCAATTTTGAAAGCCAGAGGCTAACTACAACTATGCAGCATATGTGTGGGGGTGTCAGAAGCATTCGGGCTCAGCTTTGAGCTGACTACGCTGAGTTTGCAATTTAGCCTAGAGCTTATCTCCTGGTTTTGGCAGAGGAGACAAAATTTATGATCTGTCCTGGTGACATTGGAAACAGCCTCATGAACACGTCTGAGTTGTTTTGTTAGCTTTGCAAATTCATGGCGGAAAAGATCAGGTCTCACCTTGAAGAAAGACCTGAACAGATCAGGTTCTGTAAAAACACCAAGAGTAATCATATTTTTTTATGACAGACTTTAGGCAGGCTATTTTGTGGAGATAGGAAGGATATTCCTATGGTAGTGGGACAGGTGGTGAGAGATGCTAGTTGTATTGATCAAAGATACCGTGATAGAGAAAACCAACAGAGCGGTCTCTGCCTGACCTGTGTTCCTTCCTCCTAAATCTAAACCACCAGCAGTGCTACATTTGGTATTCAGATATGAATGTTTATTGACTCTGACATGATTACGAGCAAGGGAACGGTTTAAGATGTGACCTTTGCTACAAAGGCTGCTGGGTAGTTCAGTCTGAGAGATCCATCATGTGTGCTTTTAAGCCTCAGCCACCCTGCAATCCACAGTGAGGAAACTCAATGAAACACACGAAAATAAAAACAAAGCAAGTACAGAAAGAATCATTAATATCATTTTGGTTTCCTTCATGTTGGCATGATTAACATTTTTACTTAAACATTCATTTGTTGGCATATTCTAAATAACATAAAAAATATCTGCTGAGTGGATGATGAGCTGTACTGTGCAAACAGAGGGGTGACAAAATACAGTACAATACTCATATGCTGTTCATTTGCTCATCTTGTCTTTCTGAGGTGTCTTGTCCTTGCCCTTACTTGTAGTGGGGTGAGGGTTTCACGTACCATGTAGCACAGCATTACTATTGGCGAGGAACAAATTAAGAAATACCACTGCCAACAGTTTTTAGCCATTGCTGCAATATGAGTATCTAATATGCTTTCATGAGAGCTTTGGGGCTGTGATGCCCCATATACATAAAAGTGAGTGTGTGTATGTTAATGAAATTACACTGGTAATCAGAGAGGATTTTGGCCTCAATGGTTCCTGGACTACAATAACATCACAGTTGAGGCTCCTACCTATTCTTTCTACCCCCAAAGTCAGACATTTCTTGGATCCACCTCATATCTTCCCAGATTAAAATTTCTTGCAACACTCTGAAAAGAACGTGTGTCAGACAGGAGATGTGGTTTCTGCAGAGGGACTTCCCAAAGTTTGCTGACTTTTTCGAGTCTATGATAAAAGTTTTCCTGCCTCGCTTCCAGCTTCCAAACTGAACCAAGAGAAAATTCAATATGGTTGAATATTTATGACTTTTCTGTATAGAAAAGTTCAGGAGCTGACATGAAAAAAGCACTTTGCAGTTATGAACAGGAAGAAAGAGTCTGTAAAACTGAAAGTGGAGGAAAGGTCTTTTCACTGCTGTTAAATTCCAGCCTATGCAAACGGTAGCTATATTGGAAATCAATAGCAAAACCCCCATAGGCTCTGATAGGAGAACAATTAGGTCACTGTTGGTTGTCTTTGAATTCCCACACTGGGTACATCTATTGTCTGCTTGGCTGGCATTGTTCTGAGAGATCAGCTGGCTTTTTTCCTTTGTTCTGGGTTGCTTATGTACATTAACTGCACTGATTCTTACACTAAAGCCTACTTGTAACTGTCTGGAATAGGCCAAATTTTAAATTGTCTGGGACTTGTTTGCTGGTCCCACTGTGGTTCAAAAGACTGCTATCACAGCAAAGTGTTCAAGAAACACCTAGCACAGAGTTAATAAGCACAGTTATTTAAACCTTACTGCACTTTCCTGCATGATTATTGTGAAAAGAAGAAAGATAATAGTAGTTTGCCATGAAGATATGAAATAACCCTTCTTTGAGACACTCTTAATGCTATCTAGTGGTGACTTGCACCCTCTTATGTTATCCTCACAGGTTTCTCAGGTGTGAATAAGAATTGGACCAAGGGTTATGGATTTGCTCATCTGCTGCAAAACAGGGGGTGTGGACTAGGGCAGGTCCCAAAGGCTCTGCTGTGTCAGCAAAAGTACCCCTGCAATGTGAGTTGGGTTGGGAAATTGAAAGAGCTGACAACAATTTTATTATTTTATTTTATTTTTTATTACTTTTGAATTTTGAGCTGGATCTGCCTGTTCCCTTGGTTGCCCTGCAGCCAGATGATCACTAATGGTAGAGCAGAGGAGAGAGTGGGGTGTTTGGTGACGTGGGAAGGAAGGTGGGTTCACTTTCTTTCACAGCAGTCCTAAAGCTGCAGGAGGGTTTGCCAAGTGTGTAGGAGCCTGGGCACCTCGTGGAAAGGTGCAGAAGGACTCTGGTCCCCAGTGGAGTGGCCCCAGCTTAAGAGGACTGCTGGGCAGGGCACAGGTTGAGCACTGGCTACCTGGGCTCCTCCTTTGGTGGTGGGTGAGCCTGAGACATGGTAACCTCAGCTGGTCTAACTTGGGACAAAATCACTAAGCTCAGAGGAGTTACCCCACCTCAGTGAGCTGAAGATGTTCAGCTTTATGGCTGTGTGAAACCCAGCACTGCTGAGCAGCAGGGGGAAGTGTGCCAGAGGGGGCATGGTGGCCACTCTTGCATGGGTGGAAGACACAGGGGTTCCCCCTTTGTTTGCTGATCTGATCTAACTGGGTCCCCTGAGCAGGGGGTAAACTGCAATGCCTTCATGTTTTGTCAAGGCAAGGCTTTGCGGTTGGCACAGTGGGTGCAGTTCCATGGGGCTGACACTGAATGTAACAGTGTGGGTAGGCTACTGGGCTCTCTTCTCTCTAATGTGCATGTATTTACTGCTTTCCTTTGTGCCTCAGGTTTTTCTTATGTCATGGGTGTTTTTTAAAGCTCACACAAAGCCTTGCTCTAGCACTACTCTGGAATTAGGAAAGAAGATAAGAGAGCTTCCTATTCGAAGATACAGGTATTGATAAATATGTATTGGTGTTTTTTCTGTGCAACATCCTCTTTCTGTGTGGTCGTTTGGAGAAGCTGTTCTTCACTTCTCCTCTAAAATGTTTTTGTGCAACATTGCTGATGCAGAATGGTTGCCACATCCCCTGCAGAGGGGACTGATTGATCCCTACATATACACATGTATAATTTGTTGAGTGATTCTTCACAATAAGAGGCACTTTGCAGAAGTAAATTATTATTACTATCGTGCCATTTCTTCACTCCTTTGGAACAGGGCCATTTTCCCCCCCCAAACTATCAGCATTCCCTGCTAGACAAATAGTAGTGCAGATACTCTCAGTATGAGTCGCTGGACTGCTGCAACAGGAAGGCAGCTCGTCCTCAGATAAGAAGCACATTACCAGTGCAATGCATCCAGTCACCACTGACTCAGAAACTGGAATGCCAAGGTTGCTTTTGAGTCCACGTTGGTATGACTGTCACTATGCTGCCTTAACTTGCCTGAGATTTTCACTTTCGATGATGTCAGAGCAGGAATTGTGTGTCTCCAGCAGACTCTGACTACTTTATCCCATTATCCTAGTGAAAATAATTCTAGGCTAGGGGCTTCCAAAGCTGTGTTGGTACAGAGTCACCCCACGGGTGAAATGGCAACCTGAGGGTCATGCTATAAAAATTAATCTTGAAAGTCATACTTTTACATCTGGTTACATAAACAAGTGTTTGTCCTGAAGGTTCCAGTCCTGGTAATGAGATGTCCCTGGCAGCAGCTTGATGTCCTCACCCCTGGTATCCCTTGCTGACCCATGGAGCCTCTACTGAGTCCTGATAAAACCCCTAAGGAGTTTTCTTCAGACCGATATCAGTTGTCCAATTCTCTCAAGGATAGGCACAACTCATAACCTATTTCAGCCTCATTCAGAAGCTTCATTAGCTCCTAGTAGCTTGCAAGCAGCTCTTTTGGAAGAATTCAGAGTGCAGTGGGGATGTGTTCCTTAAGTAATCCTGTAGAAGTAATATCTGCTTTAATGCATACTGAGGAACATATTTAGATCTTTACTTCCTCCTGACTTTCAGTGACTAGGACTTTGTTGTTAATTCTCGGGTACCTTTTGTACTTGGGAAGACTGTGGATTGAGCTAAACTGGGAGAGCAAAGATGCTTGTTGGAGGGGTGCCTACCTTTTTCATTGTATTCTCTTTAGTCACTGTGGTGTATGGGAGGGTGCCCCTTTGTCCTGTAATGCCAGGATTCAGTGCAGTTCAGTGTGCTGTGGTGTCTGAGCCTTAGGTGGCAGTAATTGATCCATGCCCAAAGGCCTCAGCAGACAGTGATTTGAAGACAGTTCTGGTACCTGTACATGTTTGTCTCCTCTGGGTTGTGATAAAGGGCCACATCTCTATATCCAGAGCCTTGTACAAGCATGTGATGGAAATTACCACAATGTATAGAACAAGCCTGTTCTGAGGAGTATGGCATACCGCTTCTTGCAAGCCAAACTGCTGTAATGTTTGAAAAAGCTCTTGAAAACCATATCCAGAAACCAGTGATAAATATGAAACCTTCTTGCCCCTAGGAATTTGGCTCATTTCAGTGCCTTGATTTAAGAATCGGCAATAAAAGAGAAGAGGTCAGACCTGCAAGGTGGCACAAGTCAGTGCAATTTCACTGAACGAAATGGAGCTGTGGCAGTGTGCACCACTGAGCCATCCAGTTCAAGGCCTTAAAAGCTTTAAGTTGATGGATATTCCCTGCTGATGGCTGATTATTATTGGTACACTTTGGTACAATGCCTCTAAAGTGCAGTACTCTATCAATTCAGCACATTTCATGAGCCTCAGGCTTGCTTCACTGTTGTTCAACTTCTTTTGGGCACCAGAATTCACTCTCATTTCACAGTGATGTAAGTCTGGAATAAAGCCACAACACAGTGGCAGTGCTACTTCAGGTATAGGTCTGGGCAAACAAGAAGCGTGTTTGTCCCATTCTGAAAGTCCTTGCTTGTTTGATAAGTTGCATGTTTTTTCCAGTTATTTTTATTTCTTTCTTTTCTTTTTCTTATTGCTCACTCACTACAGCAAAAGGGCTAGCCACACTTAGACTATATACAGTTGTACACTCCTTGGTCTCAGATTCCCTGCAGGCAAATGATGATAAATGTGGAGGAAAAGAAAGATGGCTTTTAGAAAATGACCTTAGGAAACAAAATCTGCAAAAATAGTTACTGTGCCTCATGTTTCATCTCTGAATACACAGGGAAATTAATTGAAATGCAAGTGGGAAATGCATCCATACCTTTGGGTAGAAGAAACAGTATTTTTTGCACAGCAGCAGGTTCTTTGTGGCCAGTCTTCTACTGATGTATCCATGGATTTTTCCATTGAAAAGGGAAAGAGGTCATTGCTGGTAGATAATTTAAATGAAATATCAAACATGCAGTAACTCTTTTATTGCCTGGGTGTTTTATTGCCTGTCTTTCTTTTTCTTATTAGCTGATCTCCCATTGGCTTCAGAAGCAAGTACCTTCTGAGGTCATTCTCCATCACACAGCACTTTGTTTTGTAGACTATTTTCAGGATTTACCTCTTCTTTTTTTTTTTTTTTCCCTTTCTCTGAAATATATTTACAGTGTATTTGGCCTGATTGCCTTTGGCTATGATTCTGAGTGGTACTTGATCTAGCAGGATAGTTGCATCATTGGATATTTATATAAAGAATTTATGTTTGTTTCATTAGTTCCACAACCAGTGTTGGGATTCTGGAGTAAAAGTAGTGTTGCCTTTGGGTGTTTCTTCCAGAATGTTTTTATGCACACAATTTCTAAGACTCTCCTTGTCAAAAAGGAGAATGAAAAAGTGAAATAACTACTGACAAAAGCCAGAAGAACATTCAGTATGAAAGCTCACTTTTATTTAGGAGGACAGTTGTTCAGTACAGGTTAGCTATACACACAGGAAAATAATTTTGCCTTGCTCTTAGTAATGGAGGCAGAAACACCATCTCTTTCCTGTGCTCCCTTTGATCTCTGGTATCACCTGAACATTTTGAGTTCCTGCAAGCACTGCCATTTTCTCACTGCCATTTCTTGCTGAGAGTGAGGATTATTTGGCAAAAGCACATTTGAACCCTATGGAAACTTCAGCTTTTTCAGAAGGCAAAGAAGGAGGGCCTGAAAGTCATGTTGAGGGATCTTGAAAGTAGGAGAGAGAGAAATAGTAGGCAATAAAATGGAAGCCTTTTCTGACCTTCTTTTTCAGGTTGTTTTTAGTTACCTTGACCGGATATAGTCTTGCTTGCCATTGATCATATAGATTGGATGCTCATCATCTCTGAATCTACATCACTTTCCATGTGTCTATGGGAAAGTAAATTCCACCTTCTAGGAAATCAATCTCAGCTTGTGCTGGGCTATGAGAAATCAATAGAGGTAGTCCATAAATTATGCTAGGAAGGAGCCACTCTGAATAGGCATCTCTGAGTTAGTAACCTTAACTTCTCTTTAAAGTCAAAGAAGGGTTTTCCTTTCATGTATCCAAAACTGATTAGATGACTCATTCCCTAAAACTATTGATTTCTCTCCAAAGCTTAGGAAGAGAACCTAGCTTAGCTTAGCTCAGTTGTAAATGTATGTTGACAGATGCCTTAAGGTCTGGTGAAACCCACTCTTGCTAGCTCTAAGGATGCAAAGGGGAGCTGAGGATACTTACAGTTTGTAGGAAGTGCCAACAACAGATTTAGAACAAGGGAATAGCTGTTGAAATTAGATACAACTGAAAAATCAGCCTTAATTCAGCAAATTGCTAGTAACATCACACTCAGCACTAAAAGAACACGATGTTTCCTGTTCTCCGTAGGCTTTTTTAGACATGGGAAAAATTCTGATATAGCATAAAATTACCACAGAAAACTGCATATGGCTGATACCTTATGTAGTTTTAAAGGAAATTCCCATGACCGCATTTGACCTTCCTTTTTTTTTTTAAACACAATCAGCATCCGTATAGTTGTGCACCTGCGTACTATCATGTACTTTGCACATGATGAAGCTGATGAGTTATGTTAAAATTGGGAGGATGCAAGTTAATATCCCCAAGGCAGGATTAAAAATAAGTTGTCTGTAAAATACATGCCTTCACTTCAGCAAACTTGGTTCAGCTGTGGCATAAAACACTCATCAGAGTGCTGAATAAAATGCTAATTTCAGTGAATACAGAAAGAGTACCAGAGAGTGTTTTTTGAAATGCATGCTCTTGATGCAATTCCCTTACTTACTACTTTCTTCTAGGATATAAACATTGCTGTACATGGTTCATCTTGCTAGCAACTCATCTCATTTATTCACCTGAGTTTCATACAGTTCAGTATGAAGCTATTGCTTTACTACTCTGCAAATCACACTCTACCTCGAATAATAGATTTTTTGGTACTTGTTGGTTCTTTATACTTCAGTGAACACAGTAGATTGCATAAATAGTTCTCTTGGTTGATAAACTAGGGCTGGAATGCCCAGAACCTTGTGGTATTGAGTATCTAAGACCCAATCTGACATGATTCATACACACAATTAACATCAGGCACTGTGCACAAGTCTATTGACATCTCTGGAGACAGATGCCCAGCATACAGTTCTGAACCTGTAAAAATCTTTGGCCAGCCAGAGTTTTAGCTTCCAGGTTGATAAACATATGTTTTGAAAGCAACACTGAACCCCACAAAGCTTGGATTCCAGTTTCCATTCAGCTCTAGATCAAGTGTTACCTCTCCTGGAAAATGAATCATATCTCAGAAGGAAAGGATGCGGCGTGACTGAATTGAGCAAATTCAATGTCCAAGATAAAATGTACTCAAAATACAACAGACACTTCTATAAATGCTTTGAATTTAAGTAGGGATAAGCCACACATACGAATCAACTGGCCATTTATTTATTGATGGGATTGTATTTTTGGTACTGAAGTTTATAGATCCATCCTAGTAATGCTGCATTTCATTGGATTTGACAGTTATTTTATTTCTAAGTGTTTTACCAAGTTTTCTTGCAGCTGCAGAATTTCTGGATGAACACTGAGGACATATGTGGTCTCAGCTGCTGCAGTTAGTAGTGTCACTGTCAAAAAAGAAAGGAAGAATGAGCAAGCACACGTTTCCAGCGTCAGGCTCACATTTTGGGATCTTTAACAGCATGGAATTAGGAGAAAGGATCCTAAGAAGGACGGATGGCTAGAGAAAAAACTAGGATCGGAAACTATTTCAAGGAAAACACAAATGTGATTCCAGGCCTTTGTGTAAGGCTTTCCTTCTGAAGAGAAAAAGAGGATCTAATCTCACCTACTGTTAGACAACTGCCAGTGTAGGTACCTGTCTTTGGGATAAACTCCTTCATAAGCAGAGAGAAAGAGGAGTCTAAGGGTCATAATTGATTTTCCCTGTCCTACCATCCATCTTAGGATGAGATTGATCCCATCTGCACTTACAAAAGCCTGTTTTTCTGTTGATTACAGAGAGACCTTGAAGGATAGTTGAGGTGTACGTCTACACTGAAATACTCCAAAGTTAAAGGAGGTGAATGTTAGCCCTCCACCTCTTGTCCTAGGACTTTTCCCTATCCCTGCAACTGAGCAAGGTGGCAATGTTCATCTGCTATGAAGTACTTTCCTACAATTTTCCCAGTCCTGCTGAATTTTCTCTAGCCAGCAGGTGACACGGGAAAATGCTTTCAAGAGGCCCAGTTTGAATCAGGTACATAACTTAAAGCCAGGCATGAACTGTTTTCTCATTGATTTAGGTATGACTTATCCACCTTTATGCAGACTGTGGAACAAAACACTCAGACCTCAAACCTATCAAACACTCATTTATATAAAATACTGCATTACAGGTAGAATGATTTCCAATTGTTGCAAGCAGTAAGTAGATGGTAGTTTTATCTACCATATTGGAGAAACTGTTGGAACCAATTGTCCAAAGCCTCTGTTGTAACCACATTCCACTATTTTTTTCTCTGAAGGTGGTAATGAGTATGACTAAGGCAATAATGCAAATTCCTTTGAAAATGAAAAATAGCACATAAAATCATTGATTCTATACTCTTTGTAACCAAAGATCAAAGTCTTCTTCCTCTTCTTTCCAGTAACCTGTCTCTTTGCGCCCTTAGTTTTATTATTTTCTCAAGTTCATAAATATCATGCAAGTAGTAAGGTTTGTAAGGAGAGAAAAATCGCTCTAATCAGGTGAGTTTACATCATTCCTCCTTGTTGCCATTGTG
Organism: Anabacerthia variegaticeps; assembly: GCA_035583185.1. Taxonomy (NCBI): domain Eukaryota; kingdom Metazoa; phylum Chordata; class Aves; order Passeriformes; family Furnariidae; genus Anabacerthia; species Anabacerthia variegaticeps. The sequence goes on along the minus strand of JAWWEW010000112.1, from coordinate 43,189,782 downwards.
TCCAATTATTTTCATCCTTAATGGTGTTGTTTTCCCTGTCTATAAATCAAGCTACACAGACATGCAAAATTAAGTGTAATAAAACCACCTGCTTTCTTTATTGCCTTGTGAGGATAGTCTACAGATGTATTTGATGCTACTAGAATCCAGGAGAAAGTATCTGAGAGTTACCTTTTTGTGGAAAATTTTCTTGATACTGTCTGCGTGTTCTGAGCTACATCTTTTAAAAGAAGGTCAGTATGATCTTGTTGCTGTTGTATTAGCCTGCATGTCAGTGGGTACTTTGACTGTGCCAGGGGAAGCTCACATATATTAGACAAAATTCCTTAACTTCTGTGTCTCTTCCCCATCAAAATACTTGCCTTTTAAAAGGTCCTCATGTTTCACACCTATTTGGGGCTAAAACTATTTTGCTATGGCATTTTTCATAAGAAACTTAATGGATGATCCCGGAGAGAGGGGAGATCCTAATTTATCTTTTTTACACATGAGTTTTCTATTCAGTAGATTGAGTTGGAGTGAAAAGTTCTGCTTTTGGAGTAAGTGCATATGATTGCTTAAAAGACCTGGCAGATTTTCCTACTCCCTTCCATTTTAACTGGAATGGTGTTTCAAACTTAGCCAGAAAACTCTTGATATACTTCCCAGTTCACTCATTTGAACAAGCCTGATGGTGTTGCCTACTCATTTGATTGCAAGCTTTTCCTGACCAATTTCCTTTTCTTGTTGCAGTCCTTCAGGCCACAAAAGAGTAGGTCACATATTTGAACTGAGGTAGGAAATGTTAAATGACACATTGATTTGGAAACTGTATTTGATAGTCTCAAAACATAAGGCTGTGTTTCAACTGGTATAACATATAACTTTTTTGGGGTCAGTGAGTCTCATACTGATTTAACTATTACTATCCATTTGGATGGTGATGGCTTGGAATTCCTGAGACAGCTAATCATGTTTCAACCATAGGTGATGCTTCTTCTACGTGATTTGTAAAAGATCAAAGCTTAGAAGGAAAAAAGGGCAGAGATGACAAAATAACATGGGCATAAGAAATCAAAGCATGCGTCCCAGAGGGAAAAGATGTTGAAGCTGGAGGACTCGAGATTTGTGCTCAGGTTTGGGACAGTCTGATTAGAGGAAGACAAAATGACGACTGTTTACCTTGGTGCAAATCATTGGATGTTTTGTATACAGAGATCTTGACAGCAGCATTCTATGAGTCAAAGAATATTTGCTTGCTTCCAATTTATTTTTAAGAAATTAATGCTTTTTTTTGCATTGTCAGTGCCTAACTATCACTGCCTGCAGTTCTTTTTGGAAGCTCACTCATCTTTGTCACTCACTGGCTTTGATTTTCCTTCTTTGGTTTGTTTATTTAAATTCTTCAGCTTTCCTTTTTGTTCTGGGGTGAATTTCATGCTGGTGCTTCCTGGTCCATGATGCTGAGGTTCTGTTTATGCACAGAAAGTTGTGACACTGGCGACATAGGTGCAGACTCCTGTGCTACATCCTGGCATTTTCCTTTTGGTCATCACTTTCCACTATCCACGCTCCCCTGACCTCTTAAGTGATCATTTGATAGTGCCAGGGACCACCAGTTTTGACAGCAGTTTCTGCATCTTGACTGCATACCCACTTTGTCTTGGATTGACACTACCAGTTTATTTTGGGCAGACATTCATATAGGCATGCAGCAGGAAAAGTACATTGAGTTTATTGTTCTGGAGCTGTGACACTGGATATAAGAACCTGTAAGCCCATACCGTGATCTATACCATTCTCCTTTGACTGAGAGGTGCTGGTATAGTCAGCACCTGGGAGGCTGTCTTGCATTGTTCTCTCTCCATGCTTTGCTGCTGCACTGATTAATTACTGGGGTAACATAGTTCCATGGATAAAACATTGGCCTGAGGTCCAAGAGAGACAAGGCAACTCTTGCCTCGGCCCCAGATGTTCCTTCTGATCTTGATGAAGTTGTCAGTGTCTCTGTGAGTGTTGTAAGAACCCTGCCCTGACACACAAGAGTGTTGACAGAGGGTAACTTGTTTCCAGGAAATAGATTGTGCTGAAATTGTGTATTGGTTGAGGTGCAGAAGACAACAAATGAGAGGGAAGGCAGAAACTGCTATAAGGCATAAGCTGAACACACAGGCCCAAGACAACCAGGCTGCATCACTTGGTTTTGTAAAAATAAATTGATTAATCCTTATGAGGTGCTGAGATATGTAAAATCCATAGAAAGTCACAAATATAAATACAGCGAATAACAGAATATCTGCTTACACTTCTATGAAAATCCCTGCCAGTTTCATGGGGGTTTTCTTTTCTTTTTTTCAAACTGAACCTGAATGCTTACAACTAGGTTTTTTTTCTTTTAGTCTGAAGAATTACACAGTACAATATTCAGAGCTCAAAAGAAAACAAAAAGGTTAAATTTAAATAAACTTTGGGATTGAATTTTTGGCTATAAGTTAGACTGAGGTGAAATTTAATTGCATCCTTGGAAGCTAATCTAATAGCCATTTGGAATGTGGGGCACATTAGAGAGTTTTGCCCATTCACAGCTTTCTTTTCTAATATATATTCAAATGTAAGAGCAGCATCTCATTTTAGGAATACATCCAGAAATAAATCCTATTTCAGTAACAGAGCCAGGCCTGGGGACTGAGGAGTTCCACTTGCAGTTCTCTATTTGCTGATTTCGAAGGAGTCACCTTCACACCTCAATCTTTTCCACACTGCAGAGGCCAGGATGGCCTTTGCTACCTGCAAAACTCATCAAGCTTTTGCTGATCTCCCATTCCTGCACTGATCAGAGTCCTTGGCACTGATTTCTTTAATTGCACAGGCGAAATTTAAGTTCAAATGGATGTCTCATTAGTTCCAATCTGACTGATTTAGCCTACGACAGGATTCCCTTGATTTTGGAAAGCACTAAATGTCCTTTAGACTCTTAAATGAATGAGTCATTTTTCCTCGTTCTTCAATTAGAAAGCACAGTGATGTGGTGAGGGTTGTTTGCGTTTTCCTGAATGTCCAGGCAGAGACATACATGAAAAAAGTCATCTTCCTGACTCATGAGGGAAGCAACACCCCCACATACAAAGTTTATAGTTTTGATGGTGTTTCTGGGAGGTGATGTACACAGAGTGGCATGCTAATGACTTGCATCAGTGACTTAACTCAGGGGCTCAGCAAATGTGCTGAAGCTTTTGTAGTGTAAACAGATTCTGCAGGTGGACGCTGGGATGTGAAGAACTTTTCAAAGTGCTCTAAAGGCAAGAATAGTTTCATGCTGGCATACCACAAGTCACTGCTCTTACACCAAGCAAGGACTTGGGTTTGTAGCTGTTGTATGTCTTCAGCCTTCATAACTCAAGGAACCAAGGGGGGAATAAAAGGCAATGAAGAAAGAGGCCCTTATTCATTCAGCATCCTGCAGGCAGGAAGCAAAGAAGGCAGGCCTGGGGCCTGTGTGCGTGCTGAAGCGATGCCAAGGACCCTCTGATTTCATTGTGCTCTGCTGTGCTGAAGCACAAATCAGTTCAACCTTTCTCTCCCACTTTCCCTCCTTATTTCCCTCTTCTTCCTGTCCTCTTTTTACTTATCCTCACAAGTTGCTTCCTCTCTCTGTGTGAACCTTCATCTGCTAAAAATCTGCTCGCCTCAGCATGACATCCCTGGCAACTCTGTATGAACAACAGTTACCAGATCACAGACACAAAATTTGGCCTTTACAAAGTGCTCCTGGGGTTTGTACTCTGTGCCCATGAACTCTTGTTGTAGTGCCGTTGCAGCTTGCCGCCCCAGTGAGCAGAATTAAACAGGGAATGTGAGGGTGCTCCTTACTCTACTCTCAGCAGCTGTGTTTGCAGAGTTAGAACATGTCCACTTTTTTTCTGCCTTTGTCTCTTGACCATGTATGATAATCCCATCTGACCCATGCTTTATTTCCCTATATTGAAGGAAATTACCAGTTTATGAATTCCAGTTTTCAGAGACCAAAGAGCTGAATCCAAAGGACTTCCACAGAGAAATCAATGTTTTCCTGAAAAGTCAAGGGAAATATCAAACAATAATCTGTCTCAGTCCATTATGTCTATTTTGCCTTTAGAAGATAAAATAATCACACATACTTACTTTGACTTTAAACTGGGCTAAGAACCTAGTTTCCATTGGCTTACTTTAGGCTGAGAGTAATTAGTTTCTTTGCTGTCATACAAAATAAACTATAAATTCTTAGTGGAAGACTTACTGAAGGCAAACAGAAATCCCAAGCCTTCTGGTCAAACCTGATCAGAGAAAATGAGAGCAACACAGTTAACAAAAGAAAACAAAAAATAGAGAAAACAATTAAAGAGCCTCTATTTAGAGTTACAAATCCCATTTTGATAAGATTGGATTTTACTTAGATATGTGAATGTTTCTCGTTTGCACTGATACATTTATTTTATTTTTTTCCAAAAAGTTTTGGTCTCCAAGTAACTCCACCTGAAACATTGGAAATATCTCTGTCCCATAGTGAGAAAGAGCTTTACCTCCATGAAAAGAGGTGGCTCACAGGCGATGAGCACTTCTCACCTTGAACAGATAAGCCTACTGCACTTATTCCCTTTATTTCTGTCCTGATGATGCTGGCGTGACAATTCTATGCATTGTGTTTTTTTTTTTAGTGAAAAGAGGTCAGTTTTAATTGTCATCCTAAATATAGTTGCAAATTCCAGCTAAACATTTGAATACCTGTTTGAGACATGTTTTCGTAAGCGAAGAAAATTTCACAGCCTTGATTTCTACTGTTTTGACACTTTCTTTTATGAAAGTGTCAGTCTCTGACTTGTAGTGCAATTATTGCAGTGACACTGACACCTGTATATTGGTGCTATTAACACTTCCATTTCATGTCCTCTAGATAAGAGCCGGCTCTTGGAAATCCTTCGGTTGAGTTATTTGCCTCAGAATGTGCCTGCAATGCAAAGATAAACAAACCATAGGATTCCTGGCTTTTTAAAGTTGAAATTAAAATCTTAGTTGTCCTTATATGTGACACATTCAGTGCACACCAATTTTCAGTTGAAACTGCGTTTGTTATAGGTGTTGTTTAATGTGTGGTGTTGATGGAGACACACAGAGCATTGGAATACTTCATATTAAATTCCTTCAGGAAATTCCTATTTAAAATACAAGAATCAGTTTGGATTGTTGCCGTAGGTATAGAATTTGGCAGTGGCACTTTCTGGCTGACTAGCTCTATGAATTTGTGGTCTGCCAGCCAAAACTGAGGGGGGGAAGTTGAAAGACTGTCATGAGATTCACTGGCATTTTCCCCACTAAAATGGCATAATCATACGTAAGAGTATATATTGTTACTGCTCAATACAAGCAGCTGTTCTGGAGGGGAGCAGAAGAAATGCCCTTGCTGTGGAACTTGCAAACAGAGCAGAATTTCTCAGTCTCTCTATGACACGAGTAGAACTATAGCCACAGAAGTTCTCTTAAAAGATAATTTAAAAAAGAAAGAAGTTGCTTTAAATAGTTGTTTTAATCTGACATAAACTTGTGCTGCCATTTGTGCTGCCATGGGGTCATGTTCCACCTAGTAACCCTTACTAACCACCTGTGCCTGCTGTTGCCTCTTTTGTGGTGACATGAACATTGATGTGATTCATGAAGACTCAGATGGTAGAAGAGATGGAATTGAAAAGTGCCTCTCACCTGAAAGTACAATCTGCTGCGTCACTTGTAGGTGCTTGGCCGGCACTGGTGTTGGTACAAGGGAAGCAAGGAGACAGATGAAGAAACTGACTGGCCTTGGCCTTGGTTCTGTGTTACAGAGAATAAAGAAAGTGTGCTTCTATCACAAATGTTCTCAGAAAGAGAACACTGGTCCTGCTGCAGTGAGCAGTTTGAATGCAGGTTTAGTTTGCCTAGTCAGAAGAGTGGGTGAGGAAGAGTCAAGGATCCTCAAGTCCTGATTCTCATGCCAGTTCATGAGTCAGATGCACAGAGGTGTGCCAAGATCAACAGCAAGCTCAGACCTTCTCATGATGCTCATCATGATTCTCACTAAGTCCTTAGTTCAGTCTGAATCAGAAGCAACTCTTTCATAGTCAGCAGAGTTATGCTATCACAAAACCAGCATGACAGGACAATCCAGTCCTACATTGATAATTATCCAGTTTCTTCACTTTGAGCATTCCCAACCATTTTAGCAATGCTTTCCGCATCTTCCCCATGTCTTGTTATCTTGTCTGGCAGACTCGGGTGGTTTGTTTTCACCCTGATACCAACCACTGGTCTCAGAATCACTTTTGTGGCTTTGTTTGAGGAGCAGAGGGCTGCCAGTGCTGTGAGGTGGGTTGGCATCCTCTCCCATGTGTAGTCCATGAGAATAGATAGATGATGCCTTCACCACAGTGCGGACGGGGAGGCCTGGTGCTCACTCGCCTGTTCTGACAGGCACAAAACATAGCATATACACATTATTCTCCACTCCTTTCAGCCTCCTGTCAAAAAAGTCAGTGTTCATCTCAGAAAATTCAGAAGTGCATAATCAGAGTTGCTAAGGGGATTTTAGTCAACTTTTTTGAGAGTTCATTGAACAAATCTTTTTTTACCTGGAGGAACCATCAGATGCAACATAGCAGATGTTCAGATATTAGTGTCGTCTGTTGCTTTGCCTCAGAATATTTTAGAGACAAAATAGAGTGCCTAGCTTTTTCTTAACTTTTCCTTTTTTGGGCAGCTTAAGCTATATGAGATGATTGTACCCACCGTAGCTTCCCATTGCTGCCAGAAGACTGAAAAAGAAAAGCTGAAGCTAAATTTGGGTGTGCTCTCTCTTTTGGAATACATTTAGTATGCAGTCCCTTTTCTTTTCAATTTAACCATAGCTTCTACAGCATATCTCTGAATCACTCTTAAAAGCATCAGCTGTGGCCATTTCAAAGCATTAGCTGCTTATCAAATTCAAAACAGATTGACCTGTCTCCCTATGCTAAAGCAGCTTAACTGACTTATTAATTTTAATTTCCAGACAGAAGCTTTCTTACCTCTAGAGCCTGATGGATCTATTTTGATGCCCTCAAGTCAGTAATAATTTTCCCTATATATACGAACATACCATTAAGTATGAATAAGAGTCTCACCACCAAGCCTTATGTAAACTTGTTTCAGGCTCACTCAGTATGTTTTATTTTGTTCTCTCCACATTCTCTTTTCTCTATTCCCTTTTGATTTTCTGATATTCTTGTCAGTTGTTTCAATAGCAGATCCTGACCTCTAGAAAGGACTTTCTGTTACAGTTCTTTGCCTTTTCAAATCACTCCAATTTGGGTCTTATAGTCATGAAACCTCTTGTCAGTCAGGTGTAACAATTAGGTACTGTTAGAGAAGCAACACATGATAGTTTTACATCACCTTGAGGTTCCTCAGTGCTGGCTAATCTTCCACTATCCAGAGCCTACAGATGTGAGGCTGGCAGAGAACTGCAGGAGGTTGCTTATGCAGATGCACTATGACAAATAAAAACGGCCAAGAAACTATTTTAGGTTCTATTTTATGTTGAAAACAACGTAACATAGGAAAAAATAAAAGGCAGCACAGAGCCGGTCTGCTGCCTAGACCCACAGGAAACTGCACTGCACAGAGCACTGTGGCTCAGCAGCTTTCTGCAGCTTTCTGTGCCCAGCCCTGCTCTCTGCACAGCCCCTGCTGGATCCCAACACTGCAGCCTGAGAGAGGGAAGAAGCAAGGTGAGGCATGAACACCTGCATTAACTTCTTAGCTGTGTCAGGGATTTATTTTTCACCTTGAATATGTCCTTTACTTACCTTCTATTGCTATTTCCTTCTCTAAAATAGGGAGAATATGTTTCAATTCCTCACAGAATAATCATGAAATTAAATCCAAGAAAACATTCAAATACTATTATAAGTAGTAATGCAAGTAATACAATTTATGAATGGGGTGGAACAGAAGTTTCTATTTCTATAGAGGGCAAAGCTTATTCCAGTTTCTTTTCATAGTATTTTTTTACTTTTCTAGAGGTGCTTCTGGTTTTCTAATTAAATAGTTTCATAAAGAGAACTTTCCTCCTCTGCCAATACATTGGAACCCAACAGTAGCACACAGGCAGCTCATGGGTAACATCTGTTGGTCATGGACCTCTTGGGGTTCAACCTCAGGCAAAACTTTGAGTAGCCATTTAAAGGAAGACCATGATATGTAAATAAAAAGTTGCATTTTGATGCCATTGAAGATCCACATTGTTATCTCTGTCCTTCTCTGTTTGGAGGTGATAGGAGCTTTGCTCCCATCTCACAATTTCACGAGAAGCTGCTCTGGGGTAGGCTACCTGTGGTATTTAAAGAGAATCATTGCCAGTCACGTAGTAACTTGGCTGGGAGAAGGCAAGAATGTTTTGTACCTTTCTGTCTGAAAACACAAGACACTGACTAGTCCACACAGCCAGGGACAGGTTGCAGAAATTAATACCTCCCATATTGGAGTTCACTAACCCATTTTGCAGGAAGGCTTCATTCCCCCAAGGGTGCTTTTGTCTTCCTCTACACTCATCCCCAAAGGATCACTGCTAGTTCCCTGGGACCCTGCCTCAGGGCCCCTGTTTGTGCTGGAGTCCTTGATTTATCCCACTAAGATCACCACTTTTCTTTGGCATCCATCCTGCTTGCAGCAATGCCATTTCCAGTATGTGGTGCCTCACAGCCCTGCTGCAATGCTGTTACTGCTGCTGCAGCATCCTTGCACTACAGGGCTAAGAGGTTGTGGTAGTAGAGCTGAGCAGCTTGCTGAGGAAAAGGAGAAAATGCACCATGTCTTAAACATGGCACTTGCCTCCTTGCTCTCGAACTCAGTGTTATATTGTTTCCAAGAAGCTTCCCAGCATACATGGAACAAAGTCCATGTTGGGGAGATGCTCTTTGTTTAAGAGGTCCTTGTACTGCACTGGCACAGATGGAATGCCTTGGGCCACACTTTTGAGTGAGGCTTTCCACTGTCTTTGACTTCCTCTGGTGCAGCCTGTGCAGAAAAGGGTGCTGGCTCCCACCTTTTCCTCACCACTCTGCAGAGCAGGTCAGCATCTGTGTTGTGACACTGCATCCAGTGAAAGGAACTGTGCTCAAGGAGCTAGACAGGAGTGGCAGAGCTAATCCTGGGTTAACCAGAGCGAGCCTCAGTTTGCATGAGGAAAGATGCAAAACTGCTCAGGACAGTTTTAGGAGTATGCACAGCAGCCTTATCTCATGTTACTATGTCTTCATTATTTCAACAGTGGCCTGTTTCAACTGGCTGTAAGACAGCACTTCATGAGGTATTAGGCATAATTAAAATTACCTTTCAACTGCCAAAACAAATAACCAGACTAAATGCATTTTCCTTTCCCTTTTTTTCCTTTTTTTTCTTGTCTTTTTGAATTGTCTTTGTTCCTTTACTGAGTGGCACAGTGGTCCTTCAGAACTCTTTTCCCAACCCTTTTCAAGTTTGGAGTAACCTGGAGTAAAGAGCAGGTGATCATTTCTCTAGTATCTGGGCTTGACTCCATCCACAATAAGAGCAAATGCAAAATAAGATGGGAGTTCCTGTTTAGGGAAAAGTGAAAGGCACAGTGCAAAAACAAAAGCCAATTTACAGCTTTTCTATAATTCACCATGGAGTGACATTGTTTTGACAGGTGAGAGGCAGTATTGAGGGAGATATTTCTGAGTAGCCAGAATATCCCTTTGTAATATGTGTGTGTGAAAAAGAAAGTAGGCTAATGGAAGAAACAGCTCTCTCCTAGTACAGTCATTCTTGCTCAACAAATCTTAGAAGATAGTATCTACAGAAATACCAGCCTTTCAAAAGCAACTATAGCTGGGAGATTACTTGAATGTCACTGCCTCATTTACTGAATCTGTGGAAAACTGTCTGGAAACTTGATCCACATGCCTGTTCATTTTTGGCTTTTATGCTATAAGGAATTACATTATCAACCAACCAGTAAAACAGGCAGAACCCCATGATGAATGCTACCATTCCACTGATCTATTTAATGGATGAATGGCCTTTTAATTTCACCTCCTTCTGACTTGTAAAATAGAGTAAAAGCAGAAAAAAATTTAAAAAGGGTGTGGAGATGTTTGCATTGTTCTGTGCCGTGCCGTGCAAAGACCCACTTTTGACTAAATATAGCCCTGCGTGGACCTCTGTGCCCTGAAAGCAGCACAGCCTTGTTACTCTTCCAGACTCCACAGACCTACCCCTCAGCAGGGCTTGCTATTTTGGGTATTGCACTGCACGGCGTGGCTGGCACTCCTCCTGGGCTGGGTCTCGGGCAGCCTCCCCAAGTTTACGCCAACTCCATGGTGATTTGTAAATGTACCCAAACTCTGAACCAGTGTGACATTTTTCATGCAGGGAGGAGAATAGAGAGAAAAGACCTGATATGCCTAGCATTTCAAAGCTGTGTCCCTTACCAGTCTTTTCTCTTCTGTAAAGGAAGTCTCTTGGTGTAAGACTCCAATAGAAAACACATTGAGGAAAACTAAAAGATTCATACAATATCAATAGGCTTTCAATCAGGCCAAAAGAGCAATGTTGTGTGGTTGCCTGGCTGCTCCAATTCTCCAATGTCCACAGTGGCAGGCTGTCAAATCCAATAATTCACATAAAATAAGCTTCTAGCATAAAATGGAACAAGCAACAGCAACAAAGAATAAAACTGAAGGGAGAAAGAAAAAAAAAACCAACAAAAAAACCTTAATTTGTTCTTGTTTCCTCATTGCACAAGTAGTTAAGATGAAGTAGCTACAACTGAAAGCATCAAGGCTCAACTAAGACCTGTGCATCTGTCATAGCCCTCCTGTAGTGCCCCACCAGTGGGATCAGCCAGTCCAGAGAACCTCTTTTCCAGACCTGGCAGAGCAAGTGTGTCTCCTAGTGACTGGATCACTTTGCACACTCTGGCCCCCTGAGTAGCTGTGGGTAGCAGAGCTGCTCAGACTGACACCTGCTGACTGAGCCATAAAGCCTCTGCTCTAATGTTCCCTCTTGGGTTGACTACCTCAGACTTTTACTGCTCAAGCCAGTTGTTGCCCCTGCTCAGAAGATCTGCCCAGAGCAGGCATACAGCTGAGCAAAGCTGCTGTTGCCCTGGCTCTCCTGGGGTGACAAGCCTTGCCACCAGAGTAGTGCAAATAACTCATTGTTGCAGAACAAAATCAGGTGTGAATCACTTACAGCTTAAGCACAAAGAAGCTGGAGGGTATTTGCAATGTTTCATCTGTGGCCTGCTCATTTCTGAAGCAAAGTACTCACTGAATTCACAAGTTTTAATGCAGTGTCAGAAGGAACGTAAAGGTAATGTATTATTCCAAGTGCCAGGTGAAGAGTCATAGCAGAAAAACAAACCTCACTGGACTGTTAGATGTCTCATGATAGGTGAGTCAGAAACTCTCTGTTTCCTGCTGTACTGTTACCAATTTAGCAGGCTGCAAAACTAGAAAATGAAGCTGTGGATGACAAAGAAGAGGTAATTTGTGAAAAATACCCACAGCTCGTGGAGTAGATGAAAGACAAGATATGGCAATTAAAAAATACCAGGAGACACGCTATGTGGGTACAGGGAGCATCCAGGTTCTTCAAACATTTGAGAAATTAAAGCCCAAGTAATCATTCTTTCCAATAGTTTTCAGTGAGCAGAAGTAGATACCTTCTCCAAAGATCACTAGTAGATACATCAGATACAAGCGGTGTCTGGCACCAAATATAAGACAAACATTTAGCCTTCAGTGATCCTCAGTTTGCATACTTTGTGAATTCTGGTGGGACAAAGTGTTTTCTGCTAGAAAAATGTAGAAAAGAGTGCTATCAGTGGGATGTCATGACACAGAACAAGAGGTTATTGGGAGGCCCAGTTTCAAGAATATTCACCTTTCCTTCTCTTGTGTAAGCCAGATTTACATGTGTTTCATGTGTATGTGATCCAAAAAAAGCTTCATCATCTACCACATAACCCCAAAGATAAAAAGTTAAATACAACTTTGTATGAACCATCAAAAATAAGTGAATTTGCATTTTAATTACACTAGATATAGTCTGGTGAACCAAAACTGTAAGATTTGTGAATCCTCCATGAAATAAAATGTTCTATATTTCCAAATGGTGGTCAGCAGAACAATGCTATATAATAGGCCCACAATATAAGTTGTGAAGGTTTCTTGTCATTCTTCTGTTTCAAACAGAACACTTTAAAATGAGAACTGGGAGATGTGAGGTAGAATGGGAGCTTAGATTCTAATGGAACAATTTGAAAAGTAATGAAAACAGTTCAATAGAACTTAACAAACATCCTTGCTTGAGGAAGGCATCTCCCTGGGGTTCATGACAGTATGGCATCTACGTTCTCCTGTATTTCAGGGACGAATTTAGAACAAGCTCGGGGGAAAACAATTCAGAGAAAAGCCATGAGACCTATTATGGGAAATGAAAAACAGATCATAGAGAAAAACTCTCATTGCTCTATCTATCTCCTTTATAAAAGAACTTATTGAGGAGTAACAGAGTTACTGTCTGCATGTACCAGCAATGAGCACACAGCATGAATGAACTTTTCAGTATAGTGGACAAAAATGTAACAAGATACATTACTGAAAGACAGACAGTTCAAACTAGGAGTAAGGCACACATTTTTAACAGTGAAAGTAATTGAAACAATGTACCAAGGACTTGTGAATTTTCCATTAGTGCAATTATGTACAGAATGACTGGAAATTTTTCTAGAAGACATCTAGTTAAAACAAAAACTAATTCATGGAAGTTCAATGGCATGTCATATACTGGAGGTCAGACTAGATTATCAAAAATGGGCCTTTAGAGCTTTGAAGTCTAAGAATTTATGGAACATTGAAAAGGTATTAACAAATTTTCTTCCAATAGAATGTCCTTAACAAAGATCGATTTCTCTATCTATCAATGGATTTTCCATACTTTTCAGCACTGTCTTAAGTCTTTCCCAAATAAATTAGGTTGGTGTGGTGAGATCAATAGCAATTTCATAGTGCCTTCCGTTTTTCAGCCTGCTTCAGTTACTGAAAGAACTATCAAGTATAAATACATACAATCTTTTGTTCCTTGAGAAACAAGCCACCCAATTATATCTCATTACAGCATTTTAAAATGGAAGTTTAACAAACATAGTAAACCTGCCAACTAAGAAATGCCAAAACTTTAAAACTTCTTAAAAAATTAGCTCTGACCATTTTTCTATCAACAGCTTAGTATTTTTACAAAATAATTTTGTTTACACTTTCTAATTTCAGATCTTTCTGAGTTAGTCAAGTGCAAAGGTTCTGGTCAGGCCATGTGGAAAATAATCCTGCAATGCTTTAATAGCTCTGCTGATTTTCTTTCATCTTTCAAAACTTGTCATGTGCTAATACCAAGTCTGGAAAATGTCAGTCCCAGAAAACAAGCCTGTCAAATTAATAACAACTAAAAAAAAAAGAGGAGTGGTCATGTTAAAAACTGAACTCAGTGATAATTATAATGGAGCTTTGGTGCATATTATCACTTTGCCTGACCTAAGATGCAGACATTAAGAGACCTGCCAGCCAAAGTTGCCCTGGAGATGTGCTGAAGCAGCTTGTCTTTTGATGCCTAGACTGTCTTTTCTCCCTGGCTGACTTCATTCACATGCCTCATCATACCAATTTACTGCAGTCCTTTCCCCTCCCTTCTCAGCAGTTTGATGTTGCAACCTATTTACAGTGAAGAGATTCCCTTACTGGGTGAACTTTCTGCTACCTGGCAGGAGAAATTCCTTGGGAATGAATACATTCTCAGTATCTGTGAAACAGCTAAGGGCTTAAAGATGTCTTTTCAAGACACTGAAGATTTCTGATAAAGACCACAGCAGCACTCTGCCAGAAGTGCAGAAAACTATCGATCCCATAAAAAACTACAGAAGGTATTTTGCAAGTAGAAACCGAGCATCACTGTTAGGTATTGGTTAATATTGCCCCAGTCCCAGTTAAAGATGATGTATGTGAGGGCTGCAAATTTCACAGGCTTTATTTCTGTCTACCCACACTGCTGCAGTTGGTTTATGTGTTACCCAGCATGACAAGGCATGAAGAATTCAAACTGGGAATATCCATGGTGTGGGAAGATCAGCTGTGCAAGAAAAAAAAACACCTTTTTTTCCTGCTTCTGTCTGCCTCTCTTCTTTCTCATCTGTACTCTTGTGGTTCTGTGTCCACTGAAAGACCCTCAGGTGGAAACTGTGGTAGATATGTATGGAGCGAGGCACACTCTTGTCTCACTGCCATTAGAAAGAAACCACTTGGTGACTTTCCAATAGCTCCTCAGCAGAGTGGAGCCTACAGCTGCCTTGCTCTACCATAGTCTTACCCTTGGAGATACATCCATTACCAGGACATCCTGCTTCTGTTTCCTGTGACATTCAACTAGGGTGTACCTAACTTATTTTCTGAAGTGTATTCAGTGAATAAAATAAAATAAAATAAAATATCATGTCACAAGTGAAATACTTCAGGAATATTAGTGAAATATTTTGTACTCAAAAGAATGGCTTCTTGCCACAGTGAATGGAAGCCAAAACGGCTGTGAATCTCATTTCAGCATCTAGCATAAAAACTGTCAGCCTGGTTATAGTAAAGATGATAATATTAGGTTGTTTAATCGTATCTGGATATGTCCCCTCCAGTGGTTTCCTGCTGGTAAACCACAGAGAAGAGAGGCAGTAGTAAGTAAACTAGAGGAAGTGAGATGAAATGTAGTATGCTCCTTTGGTTAATAGGGGATTCATGTGAAGGATATTGCTAATTAAAACAAAGAGTACTTTCCGCCATCTGGGCTTTCAAAATCAGTTTCAGAGGATACAAGAGGATGTTTTGTTCAGTGAATTGCTCATATCTTAGGAAAGCCACTGGGATGAAATATTAGCATTGTGGTAAAATGTGTTTGTGCTTTAAGAACAACATATGAAATAGGCACTTTACAGAGTGTGGCTACATAGTTTCACCCACAGAAGGTCCTAATGAAAAGGCAGCTTAGGGTTAGAAGAACAAAATCCACCCTCAGTCTACTCGGAGGTACAAGAAACTGCCAAATCATAGTGGTTACCAGAATAGGAGCTCTTGTGTCCCCAGGCTATGCATGTGTGGCTCCAGGGCTGCTGGATCTACCGAAGCATGAAGTCTGATGATTTACCTGCAGCACTGACCTTTGCATCAGCCTATGGATGGCATGGTGATTCACTGTGAGTGTATGAAGCCAGTGGCTGCCCTGCTGCTACTACTCACAGCCTTTCTCTGGTGTGACCAGAGGGAGTGGAAGTTGCTCCAAGATCTATCCAGAATTCCCTTATAGAGCACCTCACCTCATTAACTTGCATCAGAAAACACTGAGCACCGTCAGCAAAAAGATTTGTGAGTGAGATGACATCTTTATGCATTGGTTAGATCTTGTGCTCAGCATTCGCTTACTTCATCTGGATTCCAGGCTTGTGCCCAAGGCTGAGGAAACAAACTTTCTTCAGCTTGCCTATTCGTGAGTGCCTTGTGTCAGCAAAACAAGCCTCATCATGTGGCTACCGGATGTATTCTCCACCTCCTGCACCACTTCCAAGGATCCCACTCAGAACTACTTCCCTAATAATGGAAAAGTAATTTTTGTTGTTAGAGTTGTCTTTATGTCACAGGAAATATACAGTTTGTAGTCGATGTTGGAGTAATTCCTTGCATATTAACATTGTCTGAAGACTGGCTTCAAATGTGGCTTAGCTGGGTACTTTGAATTAAATACGGACAGGAGAATTGAAGAAAAAATACTGCAGGAAAAAGCTGGCACTCATCTTAATCAGAGCTGCCCAATCTGTAACCTGTGGGATGTCTTCTATACGACTTCTGCTTGTGTGTTATTTGGCCTGTAGCTGAACTGTTGTAATACCTTCTGGGTCCATAGTGTCAAGGGCTGAACTGTCGTGCTGTGATTTATCCCATATCTGTTACAAATGAGTGTCCTTCAATAGACAATTCCAATAAAATACGTGCAGATTGGAAGAATAAGAAGCTGAAGGGAGAATCAGTTTCTTCCTTTCTCCCCATGCTTTTCAATTATATGTTTATTGGTTTTTAGTTTGGGCAAGGGATTCCTCTTACCCCGTTTGCTCTTGTGCTCTTGAGGGTTGAGCATCCCTTTATTAATGCAAGAAACTCCTGTTTACCTCCTTTCACCTGTGTGCTGGTTTCTGGCCCTTGTTCTTTTCTTGTTGACTCCCTGAGGCTACACAGATGGTAGCCTGGAAGCCAAAAGGAATGATACTGGAAGAGTGAGAGAGTGAGAAGGAAAAAAAAGCAAGAGAGAAAAAAAAAAGTAAGAAGGTAAAAAAACCCAAAAAACCCTCCACCCAACAGGGCAAGATTCCAGACTGTCCTAACAGCAAACACTAATACATATCAGTGTGCTGGATCTTGTCAAGATGCAGGTAATAATTATTTTTGGGAATGCAACCTAAACAACATTTAGTGTGTTGGCTGTAAATGTTTAGACTGGTTAAGTAAGGTGTCACAGTTCCATCACAAAGTACATTCTGTCAGCTGAGGAATTTTTTTTTTCACAGACAATAGCATAGTTAGTCTGATCTTTAAAGGTGGGTATCAGCCTTGGAGGTACCACATAGCAGAACACCTAAGAACTTCTCACATCCAAATTAAGCCCTTTCAAGCAGGACAGTATGCAGACTGTTGAATTCACCCTATCTGCAGGAAGGAGTTAATCTCCCCACTGCAGTCGATAGAGACTGAGTAACATTTTTTCAGAGGATAAGGAGATACTATGACTTACAGATAAGTTGTCAGGTTTTTTGAAGCATAGTGTTCTTTAGGATAGTAGGTGAAACACTGTAATGTTTTTGGAGGCAGCTGATTTGCATCCAAAGTGCTTTATAAAATGAGCTTTTATAAGAAAACAGAGTAAATATATGCAAATAGTGTTCTTAGCATACAAAATATTACAGCTGCGTTAGCTATTAGTATAGTGCACTAGCAGCTCTCTAACGTAGCTAAGCTTATAAAAGAACCACTTAGCTTCACTGACGGTGCAAGCAGCAGAATATCAGCCGCATCAGAGGTGGGTCAGGCGCTACACGGGCAGGTTTAGAAAAGCGGAGCGAGAGCGCGGCCCGGGGGCGGCGGCTCCGCGCAGCTGCCAGGGGACACCTGGCGGCGGCTCTCCCGGAGTCTCGCTGCGTCCTCGCAGGATCCGGAGAGCAACATCCAGCTTTCCTTCGGCTCGAGGGGAATGACAGCAAAGAGAGAAAACTCAGGGATTGCTGCGGAGTCTGAACTTGCGAAAGGCAGCCTGTCCTCGGAGCGAGAGGGACTCAGTGGAACAAGCAGCCAGAACCCTACAGCACTGAGGACTTGGCCAGCACAGAAATCAGAGGCATTCTGTGCACACTTCCACCTCTCCTGATTTCCCCCCATTCCCATCGACGTTTTCTGTCATTCCGTCATTTCATTCCATTTTAAATGAATGAACCCTCTAGGAAGGACATTGCCTATAACATGACAAGGTGAAAAATACTGTTTCTTTAATTTGTGGTGTTTTTTTCCCTGAGGCTTTTTGTCAGAACAACAATAATATTATTCCTGTGGTCATGCTTTGGTACAGAGACAGTCTGCTGCCTAACTGGACTAGTGATTTTGGGTAGAAATTATAACATTCTAAAATATCATTTTAACCAAAACATGAACTCTCAATCAGTCATCCAAACCCTAACTAATGAATGTAATGTTTGTCAGACCTTTTAGAATAAATGTTGACACCTTTAAGTTTGTTCAAATAAGTCTGCATGAAACTATGCTTCAATTTATGATTGTGGACTGTATTTCTTTATGCAAAATGTGCATTAAAAAGGAACAGTTAAGTGCAATAACCCAAATTTTGGCATGCCCTGGGTATTTTGGATCTTTGGCATATACGTGGCAGTTCCTTTCCACTAAAGCCTAAAGGTAGGCAGTGAGGAGAGGTTTACTAGGCAGTGGAACACTCGTAAATGTCAACATTCAGCCTGCTCACCAGAGCTGAGCAAACTGGTACAACCAGAAAGTTACATACAGGTAGGTACGAGTGGAGGGGAAAGCAAGTGAGAGAGGACTGGAAAAACATAAAAGAATCCTGGGTTGTTTCTGTAGGATTCTGTAGGAGTATACTTTATTCCAATGATATTGCAGGCCTCGTAATTTGAGGTAGCAGATAGAAGCAGCTACATCAGTCCTGATAACATCTTCTATTTGGCAACCTCTCTGTAGAAGTGGGCCCTATGATTACAGATATGGTTCTTTGCAGAACTAGCTTGCAGAGTAAAAATAGGGAAATTCAAATTCTTAACCCAGCCTTCGGTTTGCTTACCAGGACGCGTGGAGGAGGTGGAGGAAATGTGGATGCCTACCCGTGGCTTATTTGGCAGGCAAACTAAACCTGCTCAGGGCTGCACAGCACAGAGGGAAAGCACCATGCTCCTGATATCATGTGCAACCTAGGAGTGGTACAGAGGAGACGGAGCACGCAGGGCAGCTCCGATGGAACCTATAGGGTTCCATCCCTATAGGTATTTTCGCTTTAAAGCTGCGGGTAAGCACAGGCACTGCCGGGATGCGGACACGGCATCCCGCGGTAAGCCCGGAGTTGTCTCAGATGGGCTTTCCCAGAGGCAGTGCAGAGCCTGGCAGGATGGCGCAGGTCCAGGGGCTCCCTCGGGAAGGAGCCGCGGGCTCAGGAGCCCGGGGGCGGCAGCGGGGCAGGGGCGGGGGGCGCGGGAGTCGGCGTGGTCCAGGGTTCTGGAAGAGAAGAGGAGTGCCCGTGCGGGACGGGGGCTGCTCCGCCGGGCTCGGCTGGGCACGGCAGCGGCCGGGGGGCCCGATCCGGCTGAAGGACCGGGCGCTCAGCAGGCCCCCGGCATTGCCCACCCCCCGTCCCTCTCGCCACCTGCTGGTCCCTCCCCATCCCGCCGCGCCCGCCCGTGCCCGGGATCCCCCGGCATCGCCCCGGCCGGGCGGGGGGGGGCGCGGGGGGGGGCGCGGCCACGGCGGGAGGGGGCGGGGCGCGGGCTGAGCGACAGCGGCTCGGACCAATGGGGAGTTCGCGCTGCGCGGGGGGCCGCGCCGGCGGAGCCAATGGGAGGGGCGGGGCCGGCGTGGGGGGGGCGGGGCCCGCGGGGGTGCGCGTGTGGGTGTGGGCGCTGCGCCCGGCCCGCCCCTGCCCGTCCGGCGGCGGAGCCGCGCTCAGAGCCTGAGCGGCCGGCGGCGGGCGAGCCCGGGCAGCGGCACGGCACGGCACGGCACGGCACGGCACGGCACGGCACGGCACGGCACGGCTGGAGGGCGAGGAGGAGGAGGAGGAGGACTGGGAGGAGCGCCAGCCGCGCCAGCCCGCAGCACCCCGCAGCAGCCCAGCGGGCGCCCCCACGGTGTCCCGCGGGAGGGAGGCAGGGCGGGGGATCGGTCGCCGCCGGCCGGAGCGGAGCGGAGCCCGTGTGCGCGGGGCGGGCATGGGGGTCCCGCGGCGGGCGCAGCCGGAGCGCGGGCAGCGGCGGCCGCGGCAGCAGCAGCAGCAGCAGGTGAGGAGCGCCCCGCACCGCGGGCCTGGGGGCTCTGCGCCGGGAGGGATCGGGAGCACCCCGGGCAGCGGGGGAAGCAGCCGTGCCCCCTCCCGCCGGCCGCTGCTGGGGGCAGGCTCGGCTTTCCTCGGGCTCCGCGGGAGGACGGAGGGCTGGGACAGGGGCAGGGGGGGAGAAGCGGCGAGGGGTCCCCGGGCCCCCCCAGCTGCCCGTGCCCCCCCAGCACCCGGTGCCCCCCCAGCACCCCGTCCTCAAAGCTCCCCGTGCCCCCTCCCCCGCCCCCCCCCAGCTCGCCGTGCCCCCAGCTCCCCGTTCCCAAAGCACCCCGTCCCCCCAGCTCCCCGCCGTCGGGCCGGCCGCCGCCCGGTGCCCGCCGCGGCGGGGCGGGGTGGGGTGGCTGCGGCCGGGCTGGCTCGCTCCCGCACGTCGCCTTTATAAATAGCGCCGGGATCTGCCTGCCAAGCAAGGGCCGCGGGGCTGTCCCCCGGGTCGCCGGGCACCTGCGGGGCCGCTCTGCGAGCCGCCCCGTTTCTCCGGATCCCGCTTCGAGGGTAATGGCAATTACGGAGTAAGTTTGCCTGGGTCGGACATCTCTGGGGCAGGGCTGCTGTTCAGAGCGGGGACGGTGCCGTGGGGGCCGCCGAGCGCTTGGGGTAGCAGAGGGAGAGGATCTGCAGCCCGTGCAGTTTCCTTAAATGATTTTAGCGCTGTTTGTTTAGGTACTGGCTCCAAGGCGCAACCTGCATCCCTTCGCACTCTTTGTTACACTGTAATACTCTGATAGCTGTTCAATGGTCCGTTCTCCAAACTTAGCGTTCTATTCGCTAATGGTAGCGCAGTTGGGCTCAACTCGGTTTAGATTCTGTGTTCCCGGCTCCGCAGCCCTTCTGTGTCGCGCTGCAGCGCTTTGCTGGGCTGGTGAGAGCCCCTGTGAATGGGGAAGTAGCGCTACGCAGGCTTGACAAAGGCAACTCCGGAGCTGACAAATTTCAGATATGGCTGGTAAGGTTCACGAAGTAGGTCAGTGAACTCCCTTAGTACTTGGTACTGCATTATTTTATTACATCAGTAGTTTGAATACTTGCTTTCAGCCTGGCTTTTCTGGAGGAAACGAGTTTTATTTTTTATGATGCAAAAGAGATGCAAAGTTAAAGCGAATTGCACATGTAAATTTCTCCGAGCTCTTTTGTGCGCAGTTTCCACTTCTAAAAGTTAACACTAGATGGCTTTCTTATATCAGCTATCCTGCAGGGAAGGAAACCATGGAATCTGTCTCTGCAGCCTGCTGTTTCTGTATTTGTCTATTTATTTTATTTTTTTTTCTTCATGTGAATAGTAAACTATGTTCTGGTCAGTTCTGCACTGATTAGACCCGAGAAGAACTTGAAGTTTGCTTACTATCTGACATAATTTGTTGTTTTGATCAGCTCATGTTGCTGCTTAGACATTATTTTACATAAAACATATGTATAAAATACATGCATATTTTACTAATATCCGTAGAAAGTTTGTTTAGTTGAAAGGTAACTCTGCAAAATATTTAGATTGCTTTAAGGGAAGGCCCCTGGATAAGGCAAGATGTTTGAAAATGGGGGAAAGCCAATGTTTCAGTCTCAGTTGTTACTTAGTTTGATGGGCTTAGTTTGAAAAGGGCCATAGTCCATTGATGTTGTCTGTTCAGCTATTTTTTTCCTAGATTCTGTACCTAGCTATCTTAGACTGAAACATTTGGGAGTTGGATTCAGAAACATAGTGCATCACAGCTGTTGGATATAGGAATACCTAGGCTTGATACCTTGTTTCTCTATTTCTTGTGGTTTTTTTTTTCCAAAACTGGTTGTTGTCAGTGGAATGTGCTATTTGCCCTCCATTCTCTTCTTCGGTGGCAGCTCTGAAATACTTCAATCTTAAATTTGATCCTTGAAATACCTTTTATTATTAATGCAAACATGTTTAAATCATCAAGAGCTCTAATGCATTATAGATATTTAAACATCACTTAGGGTCCACAACAGTTGATTTATAATTTATGCAGCATTCATATAAAGCTAGATTTAGAGAGGTCTCTGAATGTATTGTCTTGGTTTTTCATGCCTACTGAGTTACCTTACCAGGTCATGCAGCGCTTAGATGTAACAAGAAGGAATACTTTCTTGTGAGGATGCCAGACTGTTTCACCAATCCTATCGGATCAATTAAAGAACATTTTATTCATATCTGCCAGGGATATAATATGAAGCCTAGAACTAAACAAGACCTCAAATCTTTCTAGCTGGTATTTGCTTACTGTACATATCAGAGTATTTTAAAAGGTTTATATTTTGTTTTCCTGAAAGAAAAACAATATGGTCTTCTTTTTGTGAGAACAAATATGGTCTTCTTTTACTGACATGCCGTTACTCAAGTGCCTTGTGAAATACTCTCACAAGTGAAGGGAGTTGAATGAGGAACTAAGCAGAGCAGTGGTCAAGCTGCCAAAACCATCCCTTTTGCTGTTTTTGACCTTTACAGCTGAACCAAGGCAGTTCATTTTTTCAGTTTCAGCTTCACACTGAGCATAGTCAGGTGTTGCACCTAAGCTTTGTATCTGAAGATCACCAGTTCAAACTGCAGGAGACAGTAAATATTTTCTCTTTGCCTTGACTAGAGCTAAGATCATATTTGGGTGGTTGGAGGTTAAATCCATTTT
>JAWWEW010000112.1:43125383-43167351 GCA_035583185.1 Anabacerthia variegaticeps | reverse complement strand
GGAGACAGTAAATATTTTCTCTTTGCCTTGACTAGAGCTAAGATCATATTTGGGTGGTTGGAGGTTAAATCCATTTTGAGTGGATGAATACCTTTTACTGCTGAGAGATCTAGTTTGGTAATATTGAGTGAGAAATGCTACGTTATTATGATAATATAAGTTACAGATTGTGGAAAGAGGGTGGGGCACTGGGTTATCTAGTTTCTCACGTTAGTCATCCAAGATTACCAACAGTAGCTGTTTTGACAGCATGAAATGGAATCAGGGTTTGACAAATGCTCTTTTCTCTTTCCATGCAATTCTTGCTTTACAATTTAAAACAGTTTTAAAATGTTTGGATAAGCTGGGTTGTGGATGTGAAGTGGACATGGCTGTTTGTTTTATGTATGTTGCAATATAGTACTCACAATACAATTTTTTTTTTACATTAGGTGACATAATTTATATCAGATTCTTTAAAATGTTACCTCTTGCTAAGTCAAGTCCAACTTCAGTTTATTTCTTTGTTTTCAAGAGAATTTTCATCCTGTTATAAATCTGAACAATTCAGGAATTTTAAGGTAGGGGTGCCCTGGCAGTCTTTTTCTACCTGAATTTTGAGGAAATACTGTAAGGCCTGTCTACCGTATCCAAGAATCCCATAAGAAGAATCTATGAGGAAATTTGTGTTTAGTAGATTGAAAAGTCTATTTCACAGTTGTTTGTTTGCTTATATGTTAAACACTAGTTATTCACATAAATTGCATTAAGATTAACATTAATTCTTCATGACATTCAGTGATGATACTATATGACTGGTTAGATTTTTAAAAATTGCCAGGACTTCACATTAATAGCTGTATTATTTTTTTTAGTTTGTTGTGAAAGAGCAAACTTAATGTTAAACATCTGATTTATCATGACAGAAGTAAATGAGAGAGAACCTGTCTTCCTTTGTAGTAATGCAATGACCCTAGATTTAAAGCCAGTTTCATGCATAATTGAACGAACAGAAGATTGAAAAGGATTATTGTAATTTGTGATACTTTTCTTGTTTTTAGTTAGACAGTACAGCAGTAGGCAGAAATGTCATTGTGAGTATATTGCACTGTAGTTCTTACTAGAAGATATGTAGGCTCTTGTTTGGGTCATGAAACTGTAATTACATCAGCAGTTAGCTACTCGAGATGTATGAGTGGATTCTTCTGGTTTTCTGGAATTTCTTAAGTAACAAGCAGTCCATGCATAATTAAAGGTTTTGTTTAAAAAAAGCCTTGAATCCTTATGGAGGTAATCTCTGAACATATAATAAATGTAAGCAGCTGCTGTCCTGTCTTTTTGGATTTGCAAGCAAACAGCTTTATTGAACCTGATGCTTGTAAAATTTATATGAATAGTAGATGTTTGAAATGAAATAGGCGTTTGTTTTAGTTGCTCTTAACTGGGAATTCTGTATTCCTTAGGAAAATAACCTGTACCCAGGTTTTTTTTTTGTTTTTGTTTTTCTTTTTAAGCTATGAGATGGAATGTAGGAATATAGCATAGCTGTTTTGAAAGCGAGGGAACCTAGAGGGAGGCTGGATGAGAGGTAGTAAATTGGCTTGTAGTAACTAGGAGGCTGGAAGGTGGCAGTAGCTGAAGTTGTCATGACTGCCCCTCCCCCTCAGCAGCTTAAATAAAATTCTGAGTACAGGACTTGGAGCTTTGCCATTGACTTTGAATCTTTTCTTATATAACGTCTTAATTTGTTGTCCTGGATTCTGCAAAGTCCCATATTTAGCTCTGTAAATATTTGTCTATATTATTTGCCATTTCTTCTTTCCTTCCCCTCTCCTTTCACTGCTCGAATTCTCACTGACATAGTGGCTGTGGATTGTGATAATGCCCGTCTGCACTCATGTATAATATGTGTCCTCTAACATAAATCCCATCAAATCATTTTTATATAATTTACATCTGAAAAGTCATATTGTGAAATACTTATGATTCAAAAGCCTACCTAAAAGATGAGAGATATAAAGCTCTCCTAAAATTCAACAATTTGCCCTTTCATTTCCCTTTAGGTTCACCAACTTTCATTTTAAACCTGATACAATCTGTGATGAAATCATAGAACTGTTTTGCATATTACAGGAACAACAGATTATGGTACTTAAAATGTTTTATAAAGAAACATACTCTGAGAACAGTAGAGGTTCTGTGGCAGATTAATTCAAATGCAGTAAAATGTGTTTTAATACCTTCATAAAATTTTACAAGTGGT
Source organism: Anabacerthia variegaticeps (assembly GCA_035583185.1). Taxonomy (NCBI): domain Eukaryota; kingdom Metazoa; phylum Chordata; class Aves; order Passeriformes; family Furnariidae; genus Anabacerthia; species Anabacerthia variegaticeps. The sequence continues at coordinate 43,165,109 of JAWWEW010000112.1, read as the reverse complement.
TTGGTTTTTTTGTTGTTTTGAGGTTTTTTTTTCTTACACTTGTTTTGTTCCATATATATGAGAGAGAAAGTAGATTCTGGGCCACCTTGTATTTAATTTTTCATTTTTACAGTCAGTTCAGTCAAATCTGATAAATTGTGAAATGTTGAGAATAAAATGGCAATTAAGATGAGTAGGAACAGAGTAATACTTTTTCTATAGGTGTCGTGAATGCATGTACTGTTAATATATTTTTTGCTATTTTTTTCCCTTTTATGCAGTGGATTAAAAAGAAATACTGCTTAATGCATAGTTAGCAAAACTGTCACTGCAAAAAGCAGTTCTATTTTATGAAGGAGGAATTTGAAAGATAGGAAATGTTCACTCTGTTGGGTTTTTTCCAGTGGTTTTTTTTTTTTTTTCTTTCACTTACCACATCAGAGTTACAGGTTATTTAATCATCATTCTTCTCTGGTTGTTTTCATTTGTCGCTTTCTGTTCAAAACTAATTATTTCCTACTTTTAGATACCTAAAGTACATTCAAGGAAAAGAGCACTCCTAAGTGTTTTTCTAGCCTCTCAGCACTGAAAGTGAATACCTAACATGTTTTAGAATGAAACCTCATTGTAATGTTAGTGTGACACATAGTGGTGGGGAGAAAAGAACAGGACTTTTGCTGGGTATGTTCATGCATTCTCATGCCTAATGCACTTATAATCTACAGGGTGTAAGTAGACATGTGTATTTTGCTGTGGTGGTCTTGCTTATTGCAGTGGGCCAGCTGCTGTTGAAGAATTAGGAGCAGTTTACAGTGATCAGGTTGTCCTTGCTGTTCTGCTGTAGTAAAGTAAGCCTTGGTTTTACTTTGTAAGGTTGTCAGGACAACAGCTTATTATTATTGCTCCTCGTGGTTTTTCTCTGTAGCAATGAAGGGAGCTGTTTCAAAGACAGTGGCTGCCTTGCCACACTGGGCTGCAGGATTGCCAGCTGTGATTTGGGTTCAGCAGGATGCTTTGGGTTTGTCATGTAAAAATTCTAATTGATGATGAATGCAAACCCAGTGTGAGAATAATTTTGCTCATTGGACTAAGGCAAAACAACGCATTGTATTTACAAACTCATGGCCTATTTTCTCTGCAGTATTGTCATTACTCCTCTGTTCTCTTCCATCTGAGGCTCAGAGAAAAATGTTTGAAGTTTGACAGTATGGAACCTGTGATAGGAGTTGATACAAGATAGGAATTATTTTAAAGCTATGTTACATCAGTGTGCTGCAGTCTGACACTGGAGCTAACAAGTGAAACCACTGGGGCTTTCTGTTAGGCTTAGTTTGTGATGTCTGTGACAAAAACATTGTATAAAGTTGGTGTTCAATGACAAGCCTCATAAACCATAGAGGTGTTGTCACTTTGAAGAGCTACTGTTCTTGTTACATGCTAATTGAGAAAGAGAGTGCATGTTGTTACATACAACAGACTAAATGGTGCTTCTCTGAGTGTGGTCATTATATGCAAGAGGTGCAATATTTTCAATGGCAATAACTTTTAGATTGTTGGGATGTTCAGGGATGGGAAGACGTTCAATGTTCAGCAGGGAGAATTATATGAAGAAAGCTGTCAAATAAATGAGGATTTTTTTTTTTTTTTTAAATTTCATGACATTCACCAACACATGGGGCTTGTTTTGGCACTTACATAGCTTCCTTTATATAGTTGAAATAGAGTTATTTCTTAGTTTGATCTTCAAGGTCTTCAGTCTGGGTTGAGCTGTAGTAGACAATCAAATGATGTCCAGGTAGTTGAAATCCTTTAATCAAAACAGTGACTTTGGGTTTCAAATTCCCTTTTCTGACAACTGAACAAGAGTCCATTCACAGAGTAATTTGGTAGAGATACATAGGCATCTCTTTCAGCTGTAGGTATAATACTAATCAATTCAATGAATAAATAAGTTCAAGTTTCATTTCTTTCTATTGCTTTGTTATAGTATGAAGTTTTTCCCATTTCATGATTTGTTTGTAAGGTAGATAATGACTTGGTAGAGAATGACCCTTGGTTGGATGATGAAATTAGGTTTTATTTTCATGGAATGCATTTACAGATTCTGAAACTTAAAACCCTTCTGTTTCATACATAAACATATTTTTCTTTAGTCCTGTGTTTTCTTCCAAAATGGGAAGAAATCTAATGCAGTTGTTTTTATTTGGATCTTGGTTTTGTGTTTAGTTTTGGGGTTTTTCTCCCCTAGGCAGTAATTAAAGTGGGCTTATTTGAAGTTTCTGGGTATCTTTTATATACTTATTCATAGTTCTGAGACATTTATATATGCACTACTGAAACTGCAAATGCCATCAGATTAGATTTAATATGTTTATGGCAGTTTGCCCATCATTTACCTTGAGTTCGTCCAGGCTTTTAGCATGGTTTTCATAGCATCTTGTTGCAATATTATCGTTTGGATGGGAGGACTGGCTTGATCTCGGGCTCAAAACATAATGGGTAGTGGTTTGTATTCCATCTGGAGACCAGTTACAAGTGAAGTACTGTACTGGGACCTATTCTGTTTAGTACTGTGATCAGTGACCTGGAGGAAGAGATGAAGTGTAGCCTCATCAAATTTGCATGTGACATCACATCGTGGGAGTAGTTGACACATTCTAGAACAGTGCTTCGTGGTTTAAGAGTCTGGTGGAATGGATCATGGTGAACCTTGTGACCTTCATCAAGAATAAATGCATGTTCTTATGCCTTGGCACAGCACAGGGTGAGGAGTGACTGCTTGGGAAACAGCTCTGCTGAAAGGGACCTGCACATTCTGACAGACAGGAGTCGGCATGTCAGTTCTGCACTGACAGTGAGAAATGCCAGCAGCATACTAGACTTTATGAACAGAGGCATAGCCAGTGGTTTGCCAATATTCAGTATTCCTTGAACCGCATTGGATATGCCCCATTGCAGTTTTGGTTCTCCCAATACATAAGAAATATTGAATAAACTGAAGTGGAGAGCCAGCAAAATGAGGGGCTTGGAGCACATAAGGAGAGGCTGAGAGAAATGGCTTGGCATAGCCTGGGCATCAGAATGCTCAGGAGATACATAAGAGGTTATCAAGAAGACAGCCAGGCCCGTTTACAGAGATACATGACAAGAGGAAGAGAGACAGTGGTCACAATGTAAAACAGGTGAGGTTCTGATTTGGCACTTGCAAATAAAAATCACCCTAAGGACACTGAGGAATTGGAACAGGCAGCACGGGCAGGTTGTCATATCTACATTCTTTCTATTTTTTTTTATTTTATTTTTTTAAGAGTATACTGGACAGAGCCCTAAGCAAGTTGGCCTGAATACAGTGCTGTAGTGGCTTCCAGTATGAATGAATCTATGGAATATGACAAGTTTTTTATGGTATCAGTTGCTCTGATAGTTGAGAATTTTAGTTAATATTCTAGCGTATTATGATTCCACTTTTTTATAGTACAGAATTTGTACAGAGGATTTGTCTATTATAATATTAGGAGGATCTTTTTACAAGACTGAGAAATAAGTATTATGAGCTCCTATTATATATTCTTGGTTTAAGCCAGCTGACAAGAATCCCCAAATAAATTATTAGCAGTTAAATATTTTTTAACTATAGTACTTAACAAAAGAATAAGTGCTTAAAGACAATAGTGTCCTCTCATGTTTGGCTTGAGATATCCTTTGCTCACCTTCTCACTGAATTTAAAAACGTGTTTAGCAATACTAGAATTTGAACGTATTGTGTGAATTTCTATTGAGCGATTCTGTTGGATCTCTTCCCAAAGATTGTTTTACTGTTAAAGATCAGGACACGTTTGAAATTGGCTCTCAGCAAGTCAAACTTTTATTTGTATTTGGTCCTTTTGCTTTGACTACTGATTTTACTACTGTGAAACTTTTGATAACCTACAGTAGAGTACCCATGTTACTGGAAACAAAGATTGTGATTTGTCTGAGTGTTTAAAGATCTAAATGGAAATGTTTCAGTTCTGAAAAAAGTGCTGTTTGCACTTTTGTATTCAGTCTTAACCTCCTAGTTTCATTCGCTATAAACAAGAGCCAGCAGAACCTCAGAAACTTGAGATGATTCCTGTTCTTGCTCATCCAGCTCCACAGTTGTTACACTTTTAAGTATTTCCATGTTTACCAAAGCATGAATCAGACCGTCAGATCCCTGTTTTGGTTTTTAGAATCCATTTTATTAAGTGTTTAAAATTTCAGGCATTTGTATAACATTCAGCTTCAGTATGAAAGAGGTTGCAAATGCATGCTGAGATAATCATAACAAGCAGGAAAGGGAATGGAAAGAATTTCCTTTAGGGTAAAATTCCTTAAAGTTGAAATAACCCTGATAGATAGTGCTTGTCAGTTGGCAGAGAGAGTTATGACTTGCCTTCTGAAGGTTGTTTTGCTGAAGGTGAGAGGACATGGAGAAGCTCAGTCAGATGTCCTTTTAAGCCATATATTCAGCAACATACTTTAAAACATTAATTTTATTATGCTGATGGATCTCCAAAATTGTTGAATTAAGACCTTCAATAGGTACAGATCAGCAGCCCAAGCCTGAAACCTCCTTTGCCCTGAACTGAACTGGTCATTGCTTTTATGATCCGATTGCTATAGAAAGTAACTGCATCATTGATCTCTCTCATAAATCAGTTGCACTCAATTTTGATTTGCTGATGGGTTGCTTTTTGGTGTTGGTTTTGTTGTATTTGTTTTTCTTTTCTCTTGTAGTGAAAGACTGTTCAGGGTCTCAGTTCATCAAGGACTGAAATTTTCTGGTAACCTGTATGTGGAGCACATGCTGAGGTTGCAGCCCATTTGTTTGATTCTACCAATATTCCTGTGTAACCTAAATACTTTTTCTTTCTTCCCAATACTTACAGGCAACTTGCTTTGTCAGAGCTCAGTTTTCTGAGATTGATCTAGTTAAAGTTTTAGTCACTCTTTAAACAAGACAAACATTCAGCTGTTTCTTGTAGAGTATGGTACAAATAAGGTGGCTGGAGAACAAAAATTCCTTCTCTACACTTGTTTTGTTTCTGTGTATTATTATGGCTAGTAAGAATTTAAGCAACATTCTACAGAAATCATAATTTTATTCTGTACATCTTGAAGGAATGACTCCAAGCATAAAGGGAAAGTCAATTGTTCATCAAATCTTACTTAGTTGTGTTTTTTTTTTAACCTTCCTTTGCTATTTGGGTACTTCTCAACTTGGTGTTGTATTCAGATTTCATTACTAGTTTTCACTTTGTGTGAAGGTTATTATTGAAAATATGAAGTAAAACTGATTCCAAGATTCATCTTAGACTTCATCTAGTAAACTGTTTTAGGTGGTTTTCTTTTCAGGAGAGTCAATTGTCTCTTTACTTGTTCTCTTTGCAGTGTGGTACTGTATCAGCTGCTTCCTTAATTCCAGCTTGTACCAAAAGGAACTTTTTCCTTGAATACCATTGATGATCTAGGGAGTCTTTCTTCTATGTAGAGCTGCAGCTCCTGAACCGCATTCTCCTTGATGCTTGTGGGAACCCAGCTGAATTAGTAGCTCTTGCTAAGTTGCTAAATAGGTTGAATGTGGCTTATGTACCAAACAGTGACAGTAATTTAAAATACAGTCTCCCTAGAAATTTCATAACTATGACATGTATGTGAGCTTCCTTCCTCTAAATTGTGTTCATGCAGTCCAACTAATCTTTTGATTTTTATCATGGTTGGCCCAGTTGCTAATGGTATGTACAGGAGAAAGCAGACCTTAGAACCTAATGTCAAACAGTTCTGTAGCTGGCCAGTTCTCAGATGATACAGTGTAGACTTCCTACTTTTTGTGAGTAAATGTGTCTTATAAAACCTTCAGAACTAAATAATTCATTAGTGAGTTTAAAGAGTCTGTTCAGTGGCATTTTATTCTCAGAGCAGGACTAAGCTTTTGAAATGATTCTCCTGATCTTCCCACTTAACAATATTTTGCTAGCGTGATGAAGTAGTTTTAGAGAACATAAACTATATTCCTTTGTAATGAAACTAACCCAAAATAAAATAAAATATTGTCCTTAACATAAATTGTATTTCTAATTCTGAATGCTATCCTGTGTGACTGAATAATCATCAGAAATGGAAGTTAAAAACAGCAGTGCTGAAGGTGATGTGCTTTACAAAAAATTAAGGTGAATATGTGAGAAGAAAGCAGATAGCAAAATGAAACCAAGTTTATGGAGTAAACACTTATTTCTCAGTATTCAGGAAGTAAATATTTTCTCTACCTTGTTAGAACTTGGACAGAATTATAAAAATATTGTGTCTTCATTTTGTCAAGCTCACTCAAATTGAGTTGAGTAATGTGAGATATGGCTACTCAATGGGAAGGGTACTTGAACAAAATCAACAAAACCAGCAAAAACCACACACTATTAAGGAAAGTGATTGAGAACTGTAGTTTTGGAGGTTTAGAAGCATTGCATCAGCAGAACCTACTCTGCTCTTCAGGCTTTTTTTGGATTTTTTTTTAAGGTTCAGCTTGAGGTGGAAAAAAATATGTATTCCTCGGGCTGTCCCCCATCTAGCCTCCCTTTTCTCCTCATAAAGGTGGTATGGCTGTTATTTAAATTTTTAATGGAAAGATCACAGATTGCTATCTTGTAATGGTTACTCTTTTCAGTGTTTCATTTTTATGGCTTTTGCTCCTTATAGTAGTTTAACTCACAGATTTGATCACATACCACTGTTTTGGTTACAGGCACTGAAATAAACACACAGCTTGCTATATTTGCTTTATATTTTTCTATTTCTTTACTGTTTTGTATTTTTTTAAGCTCATTTAAAGTAGACTTCAGCAAAATTGCAACTAATTGCCAGTAGCCTGGCTGATTTATAACAACAGTATAAAAATTCTTATAGTTGAGCTGACCACAGTAAAACCTTGCAGTTATGAGATGTTATGGAACCTAAAATCTGAGCTTCTAATAAAATGTTTATGGCCTTCAACCCTTTTGGCAATAAATTAAAAAGAGAAATATGTTTCAAATGCATTTTTTCCTTAAACCGTAATGACATAATTTCTACTCTAACACTTTTCTCCTCCCACATACAGTCTTTCATTCTACAGTAAAAGTTTTCATGCCCTTCACTCCTGCTCTGTTCTGTCTCCCACACTCCTCTACTGACTTGCCATTACCCACTTGTGGAACAAAAAATGACTTTTCTTTGTTTAAAAAGCGTAGGTCTGTGGTACAGCTGCATAACTCACTTCAACTCTGTGTGGTTTACTGTGCCCAAGTGGGCCCAGTGTGTGGCTTGTCTCTCCAGTGGCTGGAGGCAGAGCATACTCCTGGTGAAAGACAGCTGACTGTCAGCTCCTGTGCACCTTCTGCATGGGAAGAGCATGCACAGATATGCTTCCTACCCATAAGGTTTCACGTTTATTGCTGCCAAGAGGACATGCTCTTAGCCCCTGAGCAAGCCAACAGCTTACTTGACCACTGGCAAATTAGTGAAATTTCTTTTCCAGCTATGGTTTAGCGGACTTGTGCAGTATGGAGTAGACGAGAAGATGGAGTATGTTTTTTCTAAATTTAGAGAGAGTCTTCTGTCCTTTCAAACCAGTTAGACTTTAACTGATGAGACAGAAAATCTTTTAGAGGAAAGAAAAACATTACAAGAAGTTCCAAAGACAAGAAAGTCTGTATATGGTTCACAGAGAGGGTAGCGGAGGGGAGCGGCTGGATGGGTGTGAGTCGTTTGTTTAATGGACTTTAAATTCCTACACACTTTTCAGGATACAAATATTGGCCTTTTTTTCCCTGTTGTTGTTGTTTGTTTTGTTTTGTTGTTGTTGTTCCTATGTAATACCTATAGGATTAGCAGCTTTTATTATATGGATGAAGTATTAAAAACATGGTGGCATTCAGGTAAGGCAGTGATGAAAGCCTTCTCTCTTGAGCTCTGTATATCCTTAGTATTTTGAATAATTCAGCAGAAGGGTTTTGTCTCATGTTGAATGAGGGACTTCTTTCTTTTTTTCCCCTTATTTTAACATCTTGCCTGATACACAGTTAGTATGTACACTCTGGAGGTTATTGATTAGTTTAATAATATCTCTGCTATCCTTGACAGAGGTACCTTATTCCTTCACTTTTCTTTTTTCCTCTCTTTTATGTGACTACCATAGCCACTGGTATGTTTTAATACTATGTTTATAATCAAAGGTGAACAATTTGTAAAACTTACAAACTACTGATATGTGGAGAAGCAAAACTATGGAGAAGCAAAGTTAATAAAGATGCCATTATCTTATTAGAAGAGTTGGTAACATTTGTGTTTAAGAGGTAAGAAGGTGAGAAGGTGTAAGGTTGTGCTTTCTGGGAAGTTAATATATTAACATCAGTTTCTCACCACAAACTGATGGGCTGTAGAATAGGTGGATGTTTGTTGCCTCAAGATGCTCTTAATTGGAGGAATAGTGAGAAGACCAAGTGAACAAAAACACCAGGGGAGTATGAAAATGTTTATTATGAATACCCTCATCTTACACAAGATGCTCTCAATTTTTCTGTTAGATTAAAAGAATTGTTCATCTGAAAGAAAATAAATCACTTCAAGCTTCGTTGTTAATATTAAGCACTAGATTAGATGAATTTAGATAGTAATTTTGGTTTTTATTTTCCTTGTGTCAAAAGAATCCCATTCAGCGCTTTCCTGACTGCTCTTCAACAAGTACAGATGGGAATGCAGATCTATATTGTGTAATCATTGATATTTTGACTAGAATACTTGAGAATTTGGGCTGTATGTTAGGCAAACTTCAACTTTGCTTTGTATGTCTTTCCCAGTATATTTTCTCAAGACTACTTTTTCATTATTATAGAGAGAGCAATTTATGAAAAAATGATGACCCCTTTGTGTAGGAGTTCACAACTGAGTAATGACTGCCTAACCTCATGGCCTTAACAGAACAAAAAAGATGTGTCTGAAACTTAATGTTGTCTTTTGTGATAGAGTGATACATGAGAAAAATTAAAAACTTGCAAAATGAAACTCTTTCTGTACAGAACTGTCACTGCTCTGCTTAGCCAATACAGACTCTTTTCAGCTGTCACTTTCAGTACAAAAGATACAAAGCCTGTGCCTGGACTTAATTCCCACTATCTTAGTCTGATTTTTATATAAAGCAGAGTCTGATGCTTCAAGATGCATGATGAACCATTTGTCCCGTCAGAGTGCCAAGGTCTAGAATCCTGACTTTTCTGTGTTTTGCAAATTCATTGTCAGCTTTTAAAGTATGTTTGTTTCAATAATCAACACTAGATACTACTTTTCTCCTGTGTTGGAGATTAAGAAGATTGTCAAACACAAATATTCTGCTTTCTGCATGGTCCAATATATATGAGATGGTCTTTTATATTATTTTCTTTTTTTTTTTTCTTTTTGATTATACTTCTTAAAAGTATGTTAACTTGAAAATACTTCTGGCTTTTAGCAAAAAGCAGTTGTGGACCTGTTTTGTTCTTAAAAGTGTGAGCTGCTTTAAAATCCTATAGATGATGATCACGACTGAAACAAGAAGTACTCTCTCTTTGTGGGAAAGAAGTGCTTGTTGCTATTTAGGATACTTGTGATAGCTGCAATAGTGCAGTTGTCTCAAGCATTTTTTTCCTTCTGAAAAGAAATAAATTAAGCCAGCAGTAATGATCTTGGGTTGGGGAACAGGGAAATCTTTGCCAGATGGGAGAGGGGTGAATGAATGAATGGGGGGGTGTATGTTATGTTATGTTTGCATGTGTGTGCACACATCTGAAATGTAGAAAAAGAAATAAAACATAACTGTTTCTTTGTTGTTTCTTTGTTTTGTTTTTGTTTGTTTGGGTTTTTATTTATTTGTTTAGTGGGTTTTGTTTTATTTTGTTGGTCTTGGGTTTATAAGTCAGCAGAAAGAGAGAATTTATCTCTGGTCTTTGATGTTTATGATTTAGAACTTTTAGAAATTTTTTTTGTTTGTTTGTTTGATTGCTAGGTGTCTGTTCCTGGTGGACATGTTCTAGTTTTGACTACTAGTTTTTATTACTCTTTCATTCAATTGCAGTGTTTAGAATGAAATACATTGTATATCCTTATTGGGTATAAAATGTTATGTCAGTGCATTATTGAGAAAAAATTCTGTGAAGACACACACAGTTTTAAAACCTGTTGTAAATCAGTATTTTACTCCAACTTTCTTCCTAGTAACAATTGAAGCTTTATGATAGAAAGGTTTGCCTTGGTTTAGTTTTGATTCAATGGCTGAGATAAAGGATGTTTCTAGAACTTCGACAACCTTGAAAGTTTGTTTCGGGTTAGGTTAAATTTCTCTTTTTAACAAAACCAAAAGTCTGTGTTCACAACAATGTGGAAGGTTGTGAATGATGTGCTGAATGAATGAGGGAGACTTAATTCTGAGGCAGAAGACATGGCATGCCATGGTGCTAAAAATGTACTCAAGCTGCACTAATTAGCAGAATTCACAAAGGTGCAGAGCTGCCTTTGTCAAACAAGATATCTGTATATTTGGGTATAAAAAGCAGCAGGAAACTTAGTGTCTTTTTAAGTCCTAATCAAGGTACACAGCACTCACTGCTTTAGTTTGTGTTCTGTCCTATGCATGGACTACGAGTGTGACCCTCAAATGAGAGCCATTATAACTAGTGTCTGGGGGAAAAAATTAAAACTCCTGACTTAGAAAACACACATTGAGAGAATGAGTTGGTCTCTTTATGTAAGTGTGGTAATTTTTTTTTTTTCTCATAGAAAGTGTATTTGAATATATTGAACTATATTATCTTAATGTAGTCTCCTATATTTACATTTATTTTGACTCAAATAAATATGTCCAAAATATGCTTACTCTTGTTTTGCTTAGAAGTAGATTAGGTCATATCTGAATCATGTTGAGATCTGTTAAGTCTTAATTGGTGGAGTTTTAAATTAATACTGGAAATGCCTTTTTTAACACTGTTTTTATTTCTGTGGTGTGTGCTGATATCTAAACTACATACCTGTGTGCAAAATATGGGGAGTGGATTTGTCTCCTGGCCAACTTTTTTTTTTCCTGATCTCATAGGTGGCTATTACTCCATTTTCACAAATACTGACTATCTGTAACTACCCCACACGTAAGAACACTTACAGAAGTTCAGCAGTAGATGACCTTTTTAAATACACAAACCCAGGGTCTATCCTAGTGAAGGAGAGAAAACTGCTGTACATGGCAAATGGTGAAGTGAAACTGTTATCTCTGCTAATTTTTCAGTAATTTAGATATGTTGTATTTCTTTCTTTCCCCCAGACAGTAAAGTCTGAAAAAGTTCATGAAAAATACTGCTTTCACATATTTCTGGTACCACAAAAAAACCTTGTTCTTAGTAATTTTTTATTTTGCAGGAGTCAGGCTATTATCTCTGCCTCTCCTCATCTCTCTTCTCATGTGATAGTGCCTTTGGGATGCTTCCAGTTTGATTGGCAGGCTGACATATTTACACCTGTCAGAAATACAAACTGTGTGTTTTTTGTTCAGAACCACACAAACTATGCCATATTTGAAGTGAGTTATTGAAGCTCCATCTGCAAGAATAATGGCCTTAAGAATTTAAACTGGAAGATTTGTACAGTCAAAACTCTGTGGTGGGTTTTGTTGTTACTTTTTCTCTTCTACTAAAAAAAAAAAAAAAGCTGTCAAACATAAATGGAAAAGGAATCAAAATGAGGCAATCCTAACCAGAAACCAAACTTTAAGTTACTTCATTGACTATTCTTCTGTTTTGCTGTTCAGTAAAGAACAAAGGGCTGGGGAACAGCAGTAGAGGTGGAAATTCTAATTGCCCGTATTAAAAATGCTTTGTGAAGGAGCCTTCTCTGCAGCAGTGTCAGGGAGATGGGGGGTGGAGAGGAACAAAGCCAAAAACACTCCCCCAACTGAAACCAACAACTTCCCCTGCCCCCCAATAGGTAAGATCACTTATTTTTTTAGTAAGAGAAACACTGGATGAATGGAAGAAATGGAAGGATGGTGAGCAAATTTTTGGTTTTTTTGGTTGGGCAAACAGATTATACCTTAGCCTGTATTGTAAGTATATTGGGCTCTAGTTTCAATGCGATTCAAAATGTGGTTAAAATGTTTTCTTAGTCAAAGTAATCCAAGAAGAAATAGTTTATAATTTTGTAAAGTATGTAAAGATCTATGATCTCATTCCAGCTTCCCAAAAATATTTATTCAAATCAATGTTGTTATATCTATTCTACACTTTAATGGGCTTCAAGTTTTTTTAATATGACATATCATATACCATATTATGAAACATCTGGTATTATAGTCTCCAGAAAAGGTATTCTTTCCCCCAGTTCACTTAATGGGTGAAATCATAGTGATTTTTGTCTATGTCAAACTTTGACTTCAGTGAAACTAGAATGAACACGTACCCAAAAATCTCTCACCAAATCCTGTTGATATCTATGGATATTAATATTATTTGGGATGCTGAAAGTTTTGGTCTGCTCCCAGGTTAGTCCCTCTTGACCTAAAAGAGGGATAGTGTTCTTGTTACAGTGTGTTGTAATGTACTTATCAGCTCAGATGATGGCTCAGGTCTCTGTAGTTCTCAAAAGGATCACTATTAATTCTTTATTTTCTGTTGTGTATTTGCCTTGTATATTCCTCTTTGTTTTGCATTTTGTATGTCTGTTTAATCTGGCTTATTTCACTCTACTTTTACACCATGTAATTGAGTTGATTATAAAAAGCGATGGTAGTAAATTGTCAGACTCATATTCTTGGAATCAATTTGATGATCAATTATACTATTTTTGTCTCTGATATTTGAAGGGAAATGGGAGACATTCAAATGCAATTCTGGGCATTGTCAATCTTTTCAGTTGTTTCAATTGTTTCAGAGTTAAGAGTAAGAGAACCACAGAATTTTGAACTGGGTTTTCAATCAAATGCACAAATTCAGTGTGTATGGGCAGCACTGTGAGGTTATAATTGTCTTTAAAGAAGAATTAATTTCTAAATTCTGCAAGTTAGTTTATTTAAGTTACTGGATATTTCAGTAGGAGAGCTGGATGAAATGTTAAAGATCTTTATTTATGTTAAATATCTAATTTTGTTCCCTGTATTTCAAGAGGGATGTTGATAAACTGGGGAGCACCAATAGGATGGGTAGAAGGCCCTTGTTTGGATCAAAAGACCTGCTGGGAGGGGCTGGCAGAACTTGTTCACTCTAACAAAGCAGCGGCTACTGAGTGACCTAAGAGTATCCCATAGCTGCTTGAAGGGTAGTTTCAAAAGTGATAGAGGTGAATTTTTCTCAGTGTCATCAGATTGGCCACAAACTGTGCTATGGTGTCTTTGGGTTAGGCATGAAGAAGAATGCTACTCAATAGTAGTGGAGGGAGGTCAATACAGACCTGGCACAGACTGCCTGGAGAATTTTCCATCTTTGAATGTCTTGAAGATGCAGTAAGACAAAGCCATGCCTGACCATTTCTAGTGCTGATAACTGTCCTCTGAGCACAGGATTGGACTACCTGTTGTAGAAGCCAGTCAGGCTATACAGAGATGAAGTGCAATATCCCTGGTACGGTTGTAGAGTAGAGCTTGGAGTGTGGTGGTGTTGGCTTCTGTTCGACCATGTCATCATCCGATTAGTGGGAAGGATATGAGTCCAACCCCCTCTCAATCAATAAATAAGAAGAATATGTTGTTAGTGATGGTTAAGATTATTATAGCAATTAGGAAGGTTAGAAGTTTCTCTCAGCCTAAACTCATTAGGTTTTTTGTTCATCTTCTAACCCCTTTTTTATTACCCCTTTCTAAAATGAACTGTGGCTCGTGTGTTTGTTTGCAAAAGCAAATGACAGTATCAAAAAACTTATCCCTTCACTGATTGCATTTGAAAACCATCTTATTTTCACTCCTGAAGAAAACAGAGCTTCTAAAGAAATATTTTGCTTTCCACTCAAAAAAGTACAAAAAGTATTTTTTCACCCCAGACAAATGTTAATGATAAATAAAATATTAAACAGACCCATGGGAGCAGTCTTATTTCTGTGACTAACATTCACAACATTGTAATTTAGTTAGTTTTTTTCACACGTATTTTATGATCTGTGAGTAATTTTTGTCTCTTTCCTGCTTCTAAGCAGCTGCTTTAAGTCAGTTGCCATGTTCCACTTATCTTTAATTGAAATGGTCAGGTACTTCCTTATAGTCTTGCTGAATTTTTTAGTTGTTTTTGTTTTTTTTCTTTTAATCTCCTTTTGTGTGGATACTGTCAATGATTTTTGCATTGTTTAATAGCTTTGCTTCTGGGCTAATAACTCACCCTTATCATTAATATTTTCAGCCTTTACATTTTCACGAGGTTTGCGGGGTTTTTTGGTGCAAATCTCTTACTTCTGTACTCTGAAAATGCAGGGAAGTTAAGAGCCCATGGCTCTTTCATTATGGGGTGCAGCATTCAACTTTGCTGTGGTTATACCAAGCCACTCACATTTAAACTCTATCTCTTCTGTGATTAAGTCTGGCATAGTAAAAAGTGAAAAAAACCCAAAACAATGTGAGGACTAAATGTTGAGCTGTTCCTGGCAGAGAAGAGAAAAGCAATAAAGACAAAGATCTGAAAGTAGCTATACCATCTACTCTGTATTATCTACTATATTTTCTATAATTTGTGGTCTAGGCATGATACTTTGTAGTGCCAGAATTGGTATTATTTTGTGTGTTCTTTGTGATCTTGCTTATTACATGCTTTTGCTGTGTTGTCAAAATGAGGTGTTGCAGAGGGAGAAAACTGCCTGGAGCTGAACATTGTTTCATAGAAGAAAAATAAATAAAGGTAGGAATGAAGATGATGTTCACATTATGATCATTAATGGCAGTGTGCGAGGTGTCATGTTGCAAATATAAATGATAAAGACTTAGATCCTTGTTTATTGCCTTTAATAAAGATACTTACATTCCATATTAATTGCAGATTTATTGTGGGTAAAAAGACACCTATTGAAATGGTGGGCATTGTGTAGCTTTCTCTTTATTTCTAGCAAAATCATTTTGATGTAATGCACACCCTTTCTGAATTGAAAAGCAAGTTCAGAAGGTAGAGCTATCTCTATCTTACCTTTTCTATACTCATAATGAAGATTATTCTTTACTTGAGGTTTTATTCGAAACATGATAGAACTCTTTCAGGTCAGAGCAGGGTTAGTTGATTTTTCATATTCAGAATAGAGCTATAGTTACATTTGTGTGCATGTTAGAAAATTCTGATAGCCGAAGGATAGGCCTATTTACACTGCTCCTTATATTTGAGAGTGTGGGAATAGTGTATATTTCACTATTCACTTCGCACGTTTCTTAGTGTGTGCTTTGTGTTATCTTTGTCAGAGAAAGGATCATCCAAAGTTGCAAGTTCTATAAACAATTCTCAGCAGGTTCAGCAATCTTAAGCAGACCAAAGATGAATGGATATTGCTTTTGAAATTAGTACTGCTGTGTAATTAATTGCACTTAATTAGCAAATCTTTCTTTCAGTATTCACACTGCAGTGATGTAATTTGTTTTCCTAGGTAACTGATCACAAAATATGAAAAGCTGCTTTTAACAAACTCCCAAGTAATTGCATGTTTCATTGAAAATGTTTTGATTTGAACAGTGGTGACTTATCTGATGATCTTCAATCTGTCTTGGGCCCATCCAGTCCTTCCAGCTGGCTTACTGTTGCTTTAAGATAAGAAATGGGTGTTCGGGCAGTGTGCTCCCTGATAATTGAGTGCTGTTCCCTGTGCTACTCAGCTAGATGCTCAAAGTTTGGAAGTGCATCCAGTGGAGAGGCTCCTTCCTTTGCTGCATGCACAGGGACTGGTAAGTAAAACTTGGAACAGCGTTTACTGCAATGGTGAAATATCTGTAAGCTGACCTGTATCTGGTGAGGTTCAGCCAGGCTGGATCAAATAAGGTATCCCTTCTGTAGAAAGGCAAATTTAACTTTGTGATAGCATTTTTCTATTTTACATTATTTTATATTTTGTTACATTTGTGAGATGTATGCTGTGATAATATGTGATAGTGGTAAAGTCCTCAATTTCCTTTTAAACTCAGTGATATGTGTAGCCTGCAACATGATTAGTGCCCTCATCTGCTTGACTTCTTTCAGAATTTGAATTTTCCACACACCACTGGGCAATAGAGAATTACTGATCTCAGAGACTTGAAAGTAATTCTTACTGTGATGGATGTTGGTATTTATGAAACTCACAAAGAAGTGTACAAACTAAGGTGTTGGACATCCTGAACCAACACAAGTTAATTTTTATTGTGCTTGTGGCATTGGTTCAGATTTTGGAGTCCAAGAAAAATTTGTAACTGGGAAATTCCACTTCGGTTTTTAAATACACATTGTAGCACTGCAACCCGCATTGGTATTAAAAACAACCACCTTGTCAAATACAGGGAGAGTTTGGAAGGTTTTTTTTTGTTTGTTTTGGGTTTTTGTTTGGTTGGGGTTTTTTGTTGCTTTGTTTTTTTAATTTTATTTTGCTGGGATTTGGTATTTTTTTGTCAATGATGTCTGGAACAGACAGCTATTTAGCATAAAATTAAGAGACAACTTATGGACTTAGAGGAAAAACCCAGTTTACAAATCGACAGTATAAAATATGTGGTGTCCAACGCCGGGGATTTCACAAGTCTAAAGCAATAGTTATTGTATATCTTTGTTTTGTTTCACAGTAAAGTATGCTGCTACTTCCTTAACTATATTGTTTTCTATTTCTCAGTCTGTATTTCAAAAAGAGACAGCATATTTTGTCTCTAAAATGAAGAATTACAATAGATTTCTTGTGTGAAACACCTGCATAGTAGGAAGTGAAACAGAACTTTTTAGCTCTCACTGTTTTATGGCAAGATTTCTGTTCCCTTTCCTTCCTGTAAACAAAAGGAGTCACTTAGAGAGTGGGAAATAGGCTGTTTACAGGATATTTTCTGTATGAAAGGAAGGAAAAGTGCCTTTACAGAGATCAGCCTATTGTGATGGGAATATGGAAAGTTGTATGGAGTTAAATTGACTTTAGTATTTGGAGGGGAAATACCTGGCAAAATACATGTAACCACTTCAGTCTTGACCCTAAAAAGTGATAGATGCCCCCATTAGCTGCTGAAATCAAAGCAGGAGCTCGGACACAGAGTGCTGTGGTTTGATCCCAAATCCTTTGTGAAACCTATGATCATTATAAGAACTAGATCAGAGATAGACTACACTTTAAAATAAAAGCTAAGAGCTTATGCAATGTAGCTTTTATTTATAAACAAGCACTTTTGATACTTGGACTTTTAGATGCATGTTTGAGTTACCTTTGCACATCTGTCTTCCAGCTGTCTGTCTTTGAAATATAGTTGTCTTTGCTAGGGCAAGTGTCATAGTTGGATTTCTCATGGAAGTAATGGTTTCCCATGTACATGTAGTGTGTATATATTTTCAAAGTTCTGCTTCAAATATGAACTGTATTAACTGTAACTCTGGTGTGTACCAGGTTATCTTATTCTTGCCTGTATTATAAAATTAATTACTATGAATAGCTACCTGATTTTCATTTACCTTCTGTGGCACCAGCAAGAACCTTTATCATCAGTAAGCAATGTGGATTAGGTATTAAACTCTAAATTCTGCTTAAGCATTATGGAATAGTATGGCTTTCTTTAAGACTCAGGTGTATAAGATGTTAGGACTGACAATAGCTTTGCCAATAAAAGTGAGCAGGTAGAGAAAAATCTGCGTACAGAGATACTTGTCATTAGCTGTATTTCTTTTATCTGCAATTCTTGTACCTAAGTTACACTTGAAAATGGAAATTTATTATAGCAGTTTCTGTTGTTTCTTTTGCTCCATATATTAAATTCAAGTTGATTCTTAATACTTGAATATCATAAAAAGGCAATTGTAAGTGTGGAAAAGAAGAAAGTAAAGAATCTTGCTCGCTTAATAGATACTGAACTCCATTTCTGTTTCAAAAGTGGTGTTTAAATACAAAAAGATTTAAAAACAGTGTTAGCTGTTAAAGAAGTGATTTGTTTTCCCTCAATGGGTCTAGTTCCTCACACAGAAATCCTAATGTCTGGGTATTTCAGCCTAATTTGGTAAATAAGGCCGGAGTATGTGCGTGCATGTAAATGACAACTGGAAGTGGTCTGTCTTCTTGGCCAACAGAGCATGTGCCCATGTCTTAATCCTGGTAGAAGAAATAAAATTATTCCTTTGCTGCCTGTGTTTAGTGTTTTGTTCTTCTGGGCCAGAAGTGTCTGTCTGCTTGTTTGCTTTCTCTCTGCAGTTTTCTAATTCTTTATTCAAGAGAGAATGTTAGTAATGGAGCTACTTGCAGGCATGAATGAGACTTTCTCTAGGTGTAGAGGAAAGTATAAAGTTTCTTCTTAAAAGTTCTGAGTGTTGAAGGGACAAATGCCAACAGTATCACACAATCTAGAACAAGTGACTTGACAATGCGTTAGCCTTCATGGTCCTATGTGGAATTTATTTTTTCCCTTGGATATGCCACCAGAAATATAGCTCCTATACTATATGTTGAGTGTGCCCAAGGCACATCAGACTTACCTTGTAGATTGAATGTGGCAAGTTGATTTTTTGGACATAGAGCTTCGGTCTGCAAGTGACCATCAAGTGTTCTAGAGCAGTAGGAAGGCTGCTTAGAACTAGGCTTTCCTGACTAGGATGCTGCCTATCCATTCTTTCTGGAATCAATTTCTTCTGCATAGCCAAGACTTTTTGGGTAGAGAAAGAAAAGTGCCCAGAGAAAATCAGATATCAGATACTTATATTATTCTCTCTTTCTCCTTTTCCTACAACAACAAAATAGAAATAAAACATGTTAAAAGATTTGAACATAAGTAATACCCAATATTCATGCTGAAAATTATTTTTTTTTTGTAGTTGAAAATGAGGTGCAATATATGGCGGGTCACAATTATGAATGTATGACCTTTTGCCAAACATGGCTACTACTAAAGATTGACTTTCCTATTTAGGTATTATTTCTACCTGCATTTCAGGTATCTTTTAACGTGAATGCTTTTGCATTGCCATTGGCTAGCTTAACTTCCCCAGTGACAATCCCTGTAGAAACAAGGATTTTCAATTCCAGTGGACATTTAGATAAAGATTAAGGAACCAGTGAATGAAATGCATGTATTACTTCCTGGAGAATAAAGCAACCCAGATGTGACTCTGGGAATAGTGAAAGATGAGATGTTCAGGAAAAGCAGATCTGTCATACTCGCCTAATGCACAGGAGTCTTATGATGTCTAATACTATAAGTAAGTTTTAAAGTACACATAAGAAACTAAGCAAAGTTACTTCTGATTTATGATTTGTTACTTTATGTGAGTTTAAAGGAACATATGTTATTTGAAGTCTTGGGCTGTTTCCATTTGTAGATCTTCATGAATGTAGGGGAAAGATGTTATGAAGAAAACTTTTTGAATGCAGGTGAAATAGTAAGTTATGTATTTAATATATAAAATTATCTTCCTTCTCAATTCTTAAATATTTTTTTTCTGATGCAGTGTTCTATATAAAAACTTTGGATTAAAGGAAAAAATTACTATGTGGACAAGGCCTAATGTTTTCCCATTTGGCTGCCTCACAAAAGAGCAACATAATCCTCTAAATCCTACTTTACTCCAAGGATCAATTGATTCCACTTTTTACTCCCATAAATAAACAGTCTAGGAATTGTCTTTGAGACAGATATTTTGAAGCTTGCTCCTCCAGCAATTTGAAAGTATGAAGACATTTTTTGTTATGAGAAAGACCATGTTAATAATGATAATATTCTTATAAGCTTATTTATAGAAAACTGAAAACAGTTTCATTTCAAAAATCGGCCAAATTCCATAGCCATTCTAAAAAAAAATTTTTCCAGTTTTACAGTTGCTTTCTTCTAATGTTTTTGCTTTTGGCTTTTAGCATTTGCTGTGGGTTTAGTTTCAGATTTCCCTGGAGTGATGCTTGTGTGTGAAATTTGTCATCATCAGGTGTAATTTTTAGGTTAGAAATGAGAAATTTCTGATTAATGTCCTGTTTGTTTGTTTGGGTTTTTTGTGTGGTTTTTTTGTGTTGTTTGTTTGTCTGTTTTAATTGTGCCTTCTGTTGGCAGACAGATCAGTTATCTATTGATATTGGTCAACACTTCTACTGATAAAGTTTAGTTTGGTTTAAGTGCTCCCATGAAAACTGGACTGACAAAGGTGTTTGCTCAAGTTTTACGTTATAACTACACTCAGAAGGCTTTTTTTGCCACTATGAGCATACTTAGTAGACTTAAATATTTGTCTAGTTTTCACTAGGCCTAGAATGAAGATAATAGTAAACTGTCCTGCATTCCATCTATATGGGCTTTTTATTTGTTTGTGTTACTGGTGTCTATCATACCTAGATTTGCAGTTGATGTAGGATTTTGAGACTCTGTGTTCTTTTCCATTGTATCCACTATTCTGTAAAATCCTTACCAGAATTATTTTTATCCCTATGGTGGTGATTTAGTACAGGAAATAACATCTCTTCCTGCTCTGTGTGTGTCCTTTTTCCTTTCTTTCAGTATGAATACGACATTGTGTATTTTCAAGCTAGATTTTACTGTCTCAGATTATGCTAAAAGAAACTACTTTTGAAACTTTGTCAGTGCTGATATAAAATAGAAAGCCAAATCACCTTCTTGGTATATGGTAGTTTTGTGATTTCTCTCTGTAATGGTGATCATGCAGACCTATCTAAAATATTTTTATTTTATGTATGCTTTTATTTGCCTTCATAGAGAAGTAAATGTAAAAGTGTCAAATGTAAATTTTGCAGTGTTAGATACTTTCTTGGCTGTAAGTCATCCCACAGATTCTCAGAGTGTGTTTCTAAACTTTTTTGGTGAATTTACTACTATCTTCCATCAAAGCATTTTATGGAACTTCATGAATTTTTCTCACCCTTGTAATTGAAAATAGTGTTAAGCTAATTGCTTTTTATAATACAGTTCAAAGAAAAGCCGTGGACCCTTTATCGTGACCTTTGAAGCAGAGCCATAATAAAACAGTCTGTTGGTTCAGCACCTACTGGTTCATGCCCTCTTGCCCTAGCAATGCTTTTTTTTCTTCCGTTTATTGCCAGGAACTTGCACAGATAATACCTTTAAATTTTCTGTTGCAATGCATACACATGGTATGTGTTACACTGTGCTGAATTTTAAAGCCAATGAGTTGTTTTTGATATTTTATTTTCATGCAGAAATTAGTAGATTTTCATTTTGCGGAAGTGTTCATTTAAGATTTTTTTATTTACTTATGCCTTAATATCATAAGTGGATATGTTAACCTACAAATAAAAGCAACAAATCTTTCTCATTTGACTTGTAGGTTTCTCCATTTTGCTGATATCAGAAAAAGAGTGACTCAAGTTGGCAACCCTTGGGAATCCTTCTAGCCAAAGGTAAGTATAACTTGTAACCAGTGGCAGGTATATTTTTAGTATGTTTCTAATATTACCCTACCTTTTAAATAAAAAGGCAGCTGTGCTGCTCTCTTGCTTGATGTTTCACATCTCACAAACAATATTTCTTTGGGATACCTGAAGGATCTTAACTAACCTATATGAGAATCACTTATATGGCTTGGCACACAAGTGATTCGTAGAATGATAGAACGGTTTAAGTTGGAAGAGACATTGAAGATCATACGGTTCCAACTCCTTGACCTAGTCCAATTGGATTGTTTATAGTTCTAGTGTATGGCTCATGTTTAGAAATACCTCATGTTGGCTGAACACAATCTGTCATCCAAAGACATTCAGTATAGTAGTTTTCTGTGTCTATTGATGATGTCAGTAAAACTTTTAACTTTCATTTTCAATTTCATATTGTTTCCAGAAGGAAAAAGAAATTCCAAATCCAAAATTCTTTAAAATTTTATTCTAAATATATTATGCATTCAGAAATTTGTCTGAAATAAGATAACTGCTTTTGGATTCTTTACAGGCTTGTCAGCCTATTCAAAGAATCAGATTTAGTGGAGTCTGAATAATTGACCTTCCTCGCCATGTTTGCCATTATGCTCTGGTGCAAGAAACAAAATCAAACTTTCTGTCCAGCCACCTGAGCCCCTCTGTCCTTTGAGTGCTACAGCAGTTAAACTAGGTGGATGCTCAATAGCTGCATGTTATCATTTATCAGATTTTAAGTGGCTTCCTTTGCTCACGTCAGGTTAATAGTTTCTTTCCCTTTCTCATCTGAGACTCTGTTTTTCCATAAATAGTCAGTTCTATAATACAAATCACCAGACTCCTGTGTTACTGAGCCTGATGAAGTTCTGCCATATTAACAGCAGTGTATAACATATCTCTGAAAATTTTTCTTACTACTTTTCATACAAACAGTGGGTTTTGCTTCAGAACTAGTCTGAGAGGACAATATTATAACATATTTTGTATTATATGTTGTCAAGAATATCTGCATTTGAATGCTAATGTAGTACAAAAGAATCTAACAGTGGTAGATCTAGTTTGGAATTGTGGCAGCCACTTCTAGTATGTCATTTGCTTTATCTTTTGGCTGTAAAGTTAGCCAAAGCATAGTAGATGTTTAAAGAAATCTGGAGGACACTGAAAAATATAATTTGTATTTCTCTTTTGCTCTCTTTCTGTGGTTCAGAGTGATAGCAGTTGTAATATAATAATGCTGCAAAAAGAATTAGTGTTGCAGGTGTCGAATCTTTGATGAGGTGCATTGTTTTTCTTTCATAATTTGCAAGGTATGTAACATAAGGAATATTGCTGTTTACAGTTGAGAGAAGAAACTTGGGGTTTGCTTATCCATGAACTAAATACACATTGACTTCTATTTTTTGTTTGCTTGGGTTTTGTTCCATGTAATCCTGATAAAATTTTTATGTCAAAATAATTCTCTGTGTATAGCTTACAATTATGGTAGCACCGGGACTGATTAGCAGGTTTGATAATCCTGATTTTGGAATATGTAAACAAAGTATTTTGTAGACCATAAGAATTAACTCACTCTTTTCTATCATAAGTACATGCATAAGAAGATAGAAAGGAAATTATTCTGATTGTAGAAAATTGATAGTGGTTTTGTTTCTGAAGTTAAGTTGTTAACTATTCTTTAAAGAATTGTAACACTAAAAAGTAGAAAATGTTTAAAATGTGTTGCTGTTCAAGAGGTATTCTAAAATTGGTCACACAAAACTAAATTTTAGAGAAATGTTTACAATTTCAACTATTTTTAAACTACTCATATTAGGTTGTTTAGCTGTTGCAGCTGGACAGACCTTCATTATGCCTGTAAATGTATTGTTAAGGCAGAGGAACAATTAAAAACATTAGAGACTGTACATCCACATAGAATATGTCTGTCAGATTTAAGTGATAAACTGATCATATTTGTGTAAGTCATCATCTCCTTCCTGGGTGGCCTTTTGATTGGGAGCATATTTTTAAAATATGTGAAATTGATACAGAATCAGTAAACCTAAACTTGATCTTAGTTTTGCATCCAGTGTCATATGTCCTTTTCATATTTACAAATAAATACCTTTTAAACTAAACCCATCACTTTTCATCTTTAACTACTGATAAACTGAACCCATTGGTTTTATATTATAGTTATTGTGTAGGTACACGTGTACATGGGACAGCCTATCTTGTAGTTTGGCATTTTGGAAGCGTATTTTTGACCATGGATGAACCAGCTTCTAAAAGCTTATATATTTATGTGAATTAATTAAAAACTAATCTATTGACAGATTGTATATGGTGCTGATAGTTATGGATATTGGGGTAGTTTGTGCGTAAACATATATTCAGAATCTAATGCAAGCAAAAATGTATAGCAGTAAATAAATTTGATCTAATATTATATGTATAGTGTGATACAACTTTTTAATGGAAAACATGGCATTCATTTGATGCAAAGAAAATTGTTTTCAGAAACTGAACTGTGTTAGACAAAGACAGGCACCTCTTGAGATCAAGGAGTCCATCCTCCCTGCTAAAGGATGTTCAGCTAGAGCAGGTTGCTCAGGGTTAAGTCCAGTCAGGTTTTGAATATCTTCAAGGCTGGAGACTCCACAACTTCTTTTGACAACCTGTTCTATTGTCTGACTATCAGTCAAAAAATAGTTTCTTATGTTTAGATGGAGGTTCCTGTGTTTCCTGTCTTACTGCCTCTTATCCTGGCATTGAACACCAATGAGAAGAGTCTGGTTCCCTTTTGGTTGCCCCTGATTAGGCACCTGTAAGATCCCCTCTGAGCCTTCTCTTTTCCAGGATAAACAGTCCCAGCGCCCTCAGCCGTTCTTCATGTGCAAGATGCTTCAATCTCTCAATTATTTTTCCACTCAATGCCAGCTGAGCGGAAAGGTCAGGGGCTAAGTGGACCAGTATTTTGCTTAAAAGTTAATTAATCACATGCTGCATAATACTAGTAAGGCTGTGCATTAATTGTTTGTCTTTGTAAAATCATACCAATCTGCAGAGTTGGTCTTCCCAGTCTGGGTCCCCGCTGACTTTCATAAATCTGGCAGGACTTACCAGTTGAGGCAGAGGACTATTTTGGTTCCTAAAAGCAGTGAGCCAAAAAAATACCTGTGCTATGTTATGTCCTCCTGCACTGTGTTTCACAAAGTCTGTGGTTCTGGGAAGTTTGGCTGTATCTTTCCATTTAGCTTTCTGGAGCTCAGAAAGAAGTAGGGATCTCTCTCCCCTCTTCAAAACACAGAATCACTCTAAATAATAAAGACGTAACGGTAAGAAGCACTAGCTGACTACTTGTGAAAGCATGTATTATTAGTGAGATCCACCAAAGTAGAAGTCAAGGTAAAATAGCATGCATGTTAATAAAACAGAAGATATTACTAATTTGCATTTTGTGCTATCTCTTTTGGAGAGGGCATGAGGAAAAAACCAAGAGGACATGACGGCAGGCTGGGTAGGAGAATTAGGATTAAGAGCTAGAGAGTGATGAGTCTTAGAAGGGAATGAGGCAGCTAATTAAAAAAAAAAAAAAAAGGAACAAACTAGTGTTAAACTTCCTTTCCATAGCCCTCAGCAAATGTAGTATATATTTACACTTTGAGGAAGAGGCTGATGCACCACTGGTGCTAACTAAAGAGGTGTAAGAAAAGACAACAAATACCTTAATAACCAAATAAAACGAATGAACGAAATTTGTCAGGAGGGAGGGGGGAAAGAATGCACACCATCCCAATCTCTTAATTAATATAATCTAATCTATTTCAGCTAAATGATTTGTGTATTGTTCTTTTATACAAAGTGGAGGATTACAGTAAATTATCTTAATTGAAATCCTTTGTTTCTGACTCAGGCAGAAAATGACTTCTAATGAAATATTTGAAATAATTAAGAATTAATGCAAATACTTTTGAAGATAAACTGCAGAATGGGTCAAAAACACCCTATGAGCTTGTTTCTCATTGATACTAGAATTATGCAGGGTGAGTAGGAAGGTTGGAAAAAAGAGCTATACATTTGTGAAGGAGAGACTTCTCAGAGTAAATTGGAGAAACAGAACATGAAACAACATGGGAAAGATGAGAAATGAAAAAAAAATACAGGAATTTGAAAATGGTTTAGGGAGAGCCCAAACTGTTCTGAAATTAAAGGTGATGAGGAATTTGAAGAGCAACAAGAAACCCCTGTTGCAAGTACATAACCAATATCCTTGAAATGCTGGGGAAAACATGAACCCACTGATAGTGGATATGGGATCTGGTACCAATCAACACAGAAAAGTCTGAAGTGTTCAATACATTTTTCACTTCAGTCTTCACTGGTAAGACGGGGCTTTCAGAACCTCAGAGAGTATGGAGCAAGGAAGAGTTACTCGCAGTGGAGGGTGATTAAACTAATGGATATTTAAACAAACTGAGCATAAAGAAGTCCATGGGACTTGATAGGGTGCATCCATGAATGCCGATGGAGCTGATTGATGTCAGTGTGAGGGCAGTTTTAATTTTCTTCTGAAAGTCATGTCATTTGGAGAGGTTCATGAGGACTGGAAAAAAAGTCTATGTCCAAGAAGAATCTGGGGAAGTACAGGTCGATAAGCCTTGCCTGTCCCTGTGAATGTGACAGAGCAGGTAATCTTAGAAGGTATTTCCAGATACATGAAGGAAAAGAACATGACTGGGAATAGTTAGCATGGATTTAAACAGAGAAATCCTGCTTAACCCACCTGATTCCCTTCTATGATGAAATGGCTGGCTTGGTGAATGAGGGGTAAGTGAACAATAAGATAGAGTGAAAACTGGCTGAACTGCCAGACTCAGAGGCTTGTGGTCAGCAGCACTAAGTCCAGTGGGGGGCCAATGGTGTACCCCAGGGGCTGATACTGGGTTCAATACTGTTTAATGTCTTTGTTCACCGACCCAGTGACTGGGACTGTGCACACCCTCGGCAAGTTTGCTGGTGATACAAAACCAGGAGGACTGTGTGGTATCCCTGGTGGTTTTGCTGCTGTCCAGAGGGAATTCGAGAAGATGAAGGGCAGGCAGAGAAGAATATCCCTAGTTAAAAAAAATAGACTTCCAATTCCTGCAGCTTGGGTGAAATAACCCCATGAACCAGTACATACTGGAGGTCAGCCATCTCCAAAGAGCACTGCAGAAAAGGTTACCTGGAGATATGGGAGGACAGCAAGTTGAACATGAGCCAGCAAAGTGTCCTTGTGACAGTGCTGGTGAGGCCACACCTGGAATACTGTGTGCAGTTCTGGATTTCCTGGTACAAGAGAGAGATGGACATACTGGAGAGCATCCAGTGCAGGCCACAGAGAAGGTCAAGGGACTGGAGCATTTCTCATACAGTGAAAAGCTGAGTGAGCTAGAACTGATTGGCTTAGAGAAGGCTCAGGAGGATCTCATCAGTGTATAA
Source organism: Anabacerthia variegaticeps (assembly GCA_035583185.1). Classification (NCBI taxonomy): domain Eukaryota; kingdom Metazoa; phylum Chordata; class Aves; order Passeriformes; family Furnariidae; genus Anabacerthia; species Anabacerthia variegaticeps. Next base: position 43,138,121 of record JAWWEW010000112.1, on the reverse strand, counting down.
GTTCTTGAAGTGAGGGTGTGAAGAGGATGGAGTTGGGTTCTTTTCAGTGATGCCCAGTGACAGGACAGGAGGCCATGGGCAGCATTTGAAATATGTGAAATTCCATATGAACATCAGAAAAGACTTCTATTATCAGCGTGGTTGGGCAGTGGAACAGGCTTTCAGGAGAGGTTGTGGATTCTCCCTCCTTGCAGATATTTAAAACCTGACTGGACATGGCCATGAGCAGCTAATTTACCTGACCCAGGGGGTTTGGGCTAGCTAATCTCCAGTGGTCCTTTCTAACCTTTAAGACTCTGTGTGATTCTGAGAAAATAGGAAAAGGATGTCTATTTTGCCAACAGAAAAAAACCCTAGAACGTATTGATAAATTCCAGTAATTAAAAAGATTAAGTCAAGGTCATTTGCAGTTGTCTCTTAATCTAGTTGCAGGGAAAATGCTTGGGTCATTTTTTTCCTTGGTTAGTGAGCTTAGGTAGCAGGGTAATAGACATCAGAATATTTTTCAGGCTCAGTTAATTAAGAGGGGGGAAGATTTAATGAGGTTTTAGAAGCATTTTTCAGGGTCAAAATGGATTGTTTAAAAGATCTATTAGACCTTTGAATTTTGTGAAACTGGCTATGCTGTAATATTTTTTACCCTGTCTATGCAATGTCTAAGTTTTTGCTTTCAGTAAATTTTAGTCTTAAAATATTGATAATATGATACAGATGACCTCTTGTTATATTTGATCTTCTCATGGGTAGCCTGTCACATCCATTCCTATCTAAAAAATGCAGACAGCTTAAAATAATCTCTTGCTGGCTGACCTGGTCTGGTTATTAACCCAGCACACTCTGAGCCCTGTCTGTTTGCAAAGTTGAGGTGGGGAGGAAGGGACAAGAGGTGAGGAAGCATCTACTTTCAAAAATAGAAATCTCACAAGTACTCTTTATCTTTCGTGGTTCTCTAAAAAGTTATTCTTTTGCTGTGAACGATACTTTGTAGTTTCTATTTATTAGTCTTTTTGGAATTTTTTCCCTTGTCTTGTCATCTGACTCCTGTCATTTAGCGTAGTAACCTGATTTGGTGCCTTGTCATATTCTTCCTTATGAATGGAGTGTGTGCTCTGTCTGGCATGGCAGCCTGTGAGAAGGGGGAAGGAGGAATACAAAATTTTCCCATATTCTCCACTTCATCCAGTGTCTGCTTAGATACAGTTTTTCTATTTTATCTTACTGCAAATATGAGAGAATTATATGGATGGAACAAATCCTATTTAAAAATAAATAAACAGAAAGGTTTTTTTCTTAAAATTTCTCGAGATTTTTCTGTCATGTATAAGATTAGTCACACTGACTGCTCTGGACAGCTTCAGGAAGGGCAGGGCTACATGCCATCAAATGCTGAAGATCAAAGTCCACTCCAGCAACAAAGTTTTCTCTAAAATATAAACCAAATTTGTAAACATTTTTGAAGTGGTTATTTCTAAGAGGGACAGGAACACATGCTTCCATTTAATGTACATTTTGTTAAGCATATATGCTGACTGTCTCCTTAGAAGAACAGAGAAGCTCAGTATAATGTCTTTCCTTTTCTTATTTGTCTCTTGGAGGTTATAGAAAAGTGAACTTTATTGTTGTTAATGGTGATAACAGCTAATTATGTTTGGGTGACCAACAGATTAGATAGACTATTTCTACTTTGCCTTTCTTCATTTTTCGGTTGGCTCCAAAGCACCATTCCCAGGTATTTGCTTAATCTCTCTGACTTAGTGATGGATGCTATTGTTGTATCATGTTTAGAAGCCAAATACAAAGGATGTGACTTTGATTTTTCACTCTGATTGTTTTCATCTTTTCCTAAAGTAGGATTAATTTTTTTTTTAAGAAGAGAATACTTAGAAATACCTTCCTGTGCATTTTTAGAATTTAAAATACGCCTGTGAATAGATATCTTTGGTTCTGTTATTTTTTTTTTTATCCTGTTTTTTTATTTTTGGCAAGCCTTTTTTGGTTTAGAATTTTGAAGGTCAGAGTGGCCTGCAGGTTTAATTCAAAACTATTTTCTAAGGAACAGATAAACTGATGGCATAGTCTAGCCGTTTTGCTTTACATATGCTAATTATTAGATAACATTTGGCAGTTGGTAGCTTTGTCTGAGCAGGAGGAACAGTGGCGATTATATGGCAGCTGGATGTGTTTCAGTTAACTTTGTCTACAGGGCAGCCAGTATTTATAGTACTTTCAGATTTAGAAAGGTCATCTTAGGATCTCCCTTACTTTGCATTTAAGAATGCTGTTTCTTAAATTAGAAATAAGTGTTTGACGTACTTTGTTTTTCTCAAATGGGTTAGTGTATAGAACCATGCTAGATTTCAAGTTACTGAGGTGTAGTGTTGCTGGATGAGGTGAGAAGGAAACTTGCTCTATGTTACAATTATTACCACTATAATGAGTTGTTAGGATTGACACCTTTTATCAATATAATGAAGGGATGTAGCTAAAAAATTAAAATTATGGCTATTCTTTAGTTTAAGCTTTTTTTTTTCCTCTATTTTTTTTTTTAAGGGAAGTAGAGTGTCTCTTTAAAGAAGTAACCATGAAAGTATAAAAATTGACAAAACTGCTTACTGAAATTGTATTGTAGTTGACAAGTGTGTTTAAGTAAGATGATTTTTGTCTTGAACCTCCATGCTTGTATTCCTGTTGCCCTTGTATTTCTTTTATTACTAAGGTCACACAGGAAACTAAAATAGAATTCTCCATTGTGTTAAGTGTGTGTGGCTTACTATGAGATGTAGTGTGCATAGCTTCTAGAGCTACATCCTAAAGTAATTATTTCATTGTGGGAAGCTTCAGGTTTCCTGGTCTTTCATCTTATTTCTCTACTTCATGAAGATCAAGCCAAAGTGGATGATGTAGTATTAATATTTTACTCTCGTGGTTGATTTAAAATACTTTTGGTTTTTTGGTCTATTACTGTAGTGCTGAGTGAAAAATCTTATGTAAACTGGGTTGGGTTATTTATTTATTTAGCTTTCTCTTGCCAAACTGATTTGTTTTGGGTGTTGTATAGAGTTAGAGGAAAAGAGAAACACTGGTAAGAAAATGGTAATTTTAGTTACAATGCATTCATAGTGCTTAATTGTTTGGTCCCATTAAAAATAATGTATCTGTATACTTAGTTTACTTTCCTCTTCTACTTTCCCCCTTCTCCCAACTCCATGCCTCAAATGTTAACATATAACTTAGATTTTCTAACTGACAGATTTATTTTTTTTTTTTTAATTGCTCTTAGTGACTTCTAAATGTCAACTTTGACTAGAGTATACTTACTGTCTCGTTTCAACCCTCGATAACTGTGCTGATTTGCATGCAGTCAGCAATCCCCAATTTTTTTATTCAGGTGTTAGCACTTACATGCTCTGTCCTTTTTACAATGTCTATTTCCCTTAAGTATTCAGCCCAACAACTGTCCAACTACGTTGGGCCTATGGCTCAGTGAAGATTTTCCTAAAATTATTTTTCACTTGTCTTCTCTAGTTAGCAGAAGCAGAGTTAAGCACAGTGTAAACAGATGTTTATTTATGTTTAAATGGCAGACTGTTGTAAAAGAACCTTGTTTCATAGCATGGGAGGAGACCTTACTGGCATCCCAAACCTTCTATGAAGGCTATCTGTATGATGGATTTGTGTATCAATTATTTGTTTGTTTGTTTGGGGTTTTTTTGAGCACTTTTAGTTCTTGTGCTGCCTTATAAAAAATGCCTTTACAAAGGCAGGACAGAAGTGTAGGTATTCTGTGGACGAACCTTTGCAGTGTATCATTTACGCTTACTTAACTCTGTAACATATATGTTACCTTCTTTATTCAATTGTTGTGAAATCTGCTTACTAATTGAATCAGAAGACATCTGGTTTCGATACTGATTCATATATTAAAAAAAAATCTTTCAGTTGACCACATATGTGGCCTGTCAAGTGGTATTCATTCCTTCTCTGGAAGCAAACATTTCCAGTAAAATACCGTCTACATGTCCGTTGCCCAGGCTCAGGGTCTACTTCCATTGTCTACAATTCTAAGTTGATAATAGCTAGAGCTGTAGAGAATTTATTAATTTCTTTTTCTGTTACATGAATAATTTGATTTCTAAGTGTTTCTGTATTTGCTGAGTATAATGATATGCAAACTTTTCTCTACATGCCCTCTCACTTCATACTAGTCAGTTGCTGTGTAGTTTCAGTATTTCACTGAGGCATTGGTTGCTGAGGTTCCATTTTATAGACTTGTTGCAATAAGATTTAATTTCCTTCCCTGTATTAAATAGAGAAGTGAGAACTTATTTGTTACTGGAATCTAAATGATATTACAACAAACAGGAACATATAGTTAGAAAATGTTACTTAGAAAGCAAGCTGTATATCGAACAGACTGTACTCATTTTTTAATTAATAAAATAACTTTTTTCTATAAACAAAAATCTGACACCCTTCCCCCCCAAACCCACAAACCAATCAACCAACCCACAAACAAAGAAAGACAACATGAAAACTAACACAAACACTACCAAGATAAATCAAACTTAAATTTGTTTCCTTCTTGGAGTATTTCAGGGTAGGAAGATGTTTACTGTGTTGTACTGTGTAGCAGTATTTGATACTTTTTTCTGTATTTCTAGTTCAGTTCTACAGTTTCCACAAAGCTGCTTTTCTCAAGTAGACTCAGAATTTTTATGTTAATGTGTACTCTTTCCCCAGTTACTTCACAATGTCACTGGGGTTCTGTAGAGTTCAGTGGAAATAATGCCTGTCTTGTTTAGCTTAAGCACAATATGCTACTATAGTAGTTTCACTCAACTTTTTTTTTTTTATGTGCAAAGCAGTTTGCATGGTGCATTGAATTCTGTCTCATTCCAATGTGGAGTCATTGTGTATGTAGGAACAATTAATTGTATATCAGTACATTGCATTCTTTTTTTGTGTGTTTGTTTAAAAGTGTTTTTTTTGAACTTAGTCACAAATGTTGCTGATATCTGCTTTTAAAAATTAGGTTTATTAAAATGTGTTAAAAATTAGGAGATTCAACAAATACTCCTTTGAGCTATAACATGTTTGAGAAGGAAATACGAAAAGAACTGTGGCATTAAGCTGCATTGTCCAGCCTTTATTGGGTGCAGGGGGAAACAGTGACAAAGGCTGAGGAAAAAGCTGAGGTGCTTAATGCCTTCTTTGCCTTGGTCTTTAATGGTAAAACCAATTGTTCTTCAGGTGCTCAGCTCCCTGAGCTTGAAGACAGAGAGCAGACTGAAGCCCTTGTAATCCAAGGGCAAATGATCAGCGACCCACTACTCCACTTAGTCACCCACAAGTTTATGGGACTGGATGGGATCCATCCAGGGGTACTGAGGACTCAAGTGCTCACCAAGCAATTTTCCATTACTGACCGTGGTGAAATGCCTTCTAATTTCTCCCTTGAGAATTTCTCCCTGCATACAACAAGGTCATGCCTTATTTGCACTTATTTGCTAGACTAAGTCCATTCAAATAGGAGAGACACTTTCATCTGAAACTGGGGGGTGGGTTCAAACTTGGGAAATGGGGAAGGCTCAGTGTTTTACCTGAGAAATATAATTATAGATTTGCTTTTCATTTTCTGTAAAGACTAACAGATTGATCTGCTGCCTCTTGTTATGACTAATTCTGTTAGTTCTGTCTAGCTGACATTTTTGGTCAAGGAATAATATTTAGCTTAGTTTCAAAAACTTTAGTATTTACACTTTGAATATTAGAAGGGAAGAACTGATTGGCCCATGAGTTGACAGGCCTTTAGTTCTGTTGTGAAGAGTTTTGTTAGTGAGCATAGAGAGACCTATGTTCATTTAATCTGTGGAAGAATTGTTTTCACTTGGAAAATAAGTCTAGTCTCTATTAAAATACAATTTTGAAGTGTCTTATCAAAAAGAAAGTAATTCCAGTTAATACATGACTCTTTTTATGCAACACAGTTTTCCAGGAAGGTGTGTCAAAATAATATAGTATTCCCATTTAATGTTCAGGATGACTTCTTGTGTTCATGAAGTACTTTGATCAAGAACAAGTACTGCAGTTATTCTGTTGGTAGAAGTTCTGATTTTTTTTCTTCATACATGTTCTATTTGTTTGAATTACTTTGTGGCCTTGATATGCATTTTTGAGGTTTATAAATACTACTCTCTGTGTTTAAACTTGTATTAATTGAAAACTTTCAAGTAGCTTTAATCAGTTTATGAAATATTCTAGGTTTTTTAAAGGAAAGGCTAAATATTTATATCATATTTCCTCTAAAAATAATAGCTGAAGAGTGAGATAGATTATTAAAAAAAAAAATCTAGTTTTAAAAAGTATGATACAGTCCCATAAAGGCTACTGTATATCCTGTTTTCCATATCATGACTTTGTTTTAGTTAATTTATACTAAAAATATGTAATTTGTGAGCTTTAAATATTTTGTTTACTTACTTTTGTCATTGACAAAGGGTTGATGATAGAGTGTTCTCTGAAAGGCTTTGTTGCTTGGAATCTTCTCTAGGATATTGTTTGAAATAGATAATTCGCTGACTTTAGGAGCATATTGAAATACATATTTGTTTTGACTTGATTTTGACAGGAGGTGGAGGGGTGGATTACCACCTCAGAGTAACACATGTTATTAACTGTTGAGTGTAGGTATGGACCCTTCTTATTCACAGGCAAAGAAGCATTTGAATAGTCATACAGCACAGCAGACATTTTAAAATATCCCCTAACTTCTCTACTTTCCTGGAAAGGATAAAGAAAACCAAGGTAACATACTAGTAATGTACAGTGTCTCATCTGACTGTCTCAGATACCAAAAATATGTATCTTGGGAGAAAAGAATGGACTGATGAATAATACTCTAGGAGGATACTAATGAGAAGGAAAAAGACTGAGTAAAAGGAAGTGACAGGAGAGGAACAGTAGTGAAATTAAAGAAAACAAAACAGTCAGTGTAGAAATGAATAATAAAACTGCAGAATTAAATAGAACCCAAATTGAGTATTTCTACATAAGAAGGCTGTAGCAAAGGCTCACCTGAACTTAAATGCTATGTTGGACAGCTGGACTTTTATCAGAGTAGTAGACCTTGGAAAGGACAAGGAAAAGGATATCTATAAAAGAGGAATAAATGGGCTTGACTGTAGACAATGATATAGGATGGTTTTTTCCTTCCTTGTTGTAATAGAAGTCTGAACTTGGCAGCACCAGACAGATCACCTCTTTATAAAAGATTATTTTGAACAAGGAGTTGGATTAATACTGAGCTTTTTCAGGATGGTTTTAGGTGTCGGTGAGCAGAAACCAATTGATTTGGGTGGAAAACAGAAACAAGATAGCGTGTCTGTGTGGGAGCTTTTGACTTGTCATTAGCAAAGCTGCTAGCTTTTGCCATCTCTGTAATTGCCTGCAAATCAAATAAATGGTTGATGACAACCATTACCATCCTAACTTTGCCTAGTATCCTAATTTGCCTTATTGGCCTGTTTACATTCTGAATAGCTATGACTGAATAACAATTATCTGTGAATACTCATTCCAGATGAAAGGGCATCGTGGTCTTAACACAAATTCACTGTCTGGTGTGGGCTCCTTGAAAGGAGAGTGGTATACACATGGATCAAGATGGAAAATATTGCATGAATTTGTTATGACTAGCTGAATACATGGTTTCTAGTATGTGGAAATAGAGGGAAGAAGTGAAGAAGCACATTGGAATAAATATGGATGGGAACCACATTTTGAGAGGCAAAGAATTTCTGGTGTATGTGGCAAACATGGCATGCAGATGCACAGCATTACTTTTATAGAAAGTTAATGAATCCTTGAATAGAAGGAAAACTATACCCATGCTATTTGTTTTGTAAATATGAATATGCATAACAAAATCTTTCCAGTGAAATGTGGACAGCCTGGTTAATGATGTGATGAAATACTGAAATAGCAATTCATGACTTTTTATTTTTTTTTGGTTTGTTTTGTTTTTTTGGTATGTGTTTTTTCCTTGTTTTGTGTTTGTTGGTTTGGTTTTTTTTTGCTCAAGACCTGACATTTTGGATACAAAATAGAAGTGAATTCTAGAGTACAATAATAAGAAAAACAAGACTGAAACTGTGCAACTTCATTTTATGCAGAATAACATAGCTCCTTAAAACATAGTTTTAGTTGGTGTCCCTCACACTCATTCTCAGAGCAGTCTGCTACAATTTACTAATTTAAATTTGTTTCACTGCCCATGCAGGCCTCATGTAATGAAGCCTTTTGAAATACAAGTAGCCTTTTAATTTTTTAAATATGGTTTTAAATGATTTTTTTTAGCAAGTTTGCGCCCCTCTGTTTTGGGCCACATTGATGCTGAAGCTTTTTATTCTAATATAATTCTCTAGATAAGGGGCAGGAGAGGAAGTATTTCTTTAGATAAAATCATAATATTTCTGTTGACCAGAAATTTAGTCTGCATTTTCAGAAAGTTATTTATCATCTAGGAAGGAGAAGTGTTTTTCCTGATATGTAGCATAGTCCAAAAAATTATTATTTTATCTGTATTAAAACATTCTAGAGTCTATAAAATACCTGCTTAGTTCAGTTTAAGCCTACAAAGCTGAGTGAAGAGTAGTTAAAAAACAAGATGAGAGGGAATTGTGATTTTATTTAAGTTTAGATGGTACTAAAATTTACATGGGCTTATAGAACGTGAGAATATGAATTCATTTGTATGCAAAAGCATTTTTCTTTATGTGCACACTTGAGGAATGCAGCCTTGAACATGCACTAAGATTTGCTCCCATGCAATGTGTCTGGAAGAAGTTCAAAGAACTGAAATATACACTTGGTAGAAACAAAAGTATTTAACAAAATACTCAATATCTTTAGAGTTGGTCTCTTTTTTTTTTTTTGTTGCTTTGAGGGTTTTTTTTGAAGTGAAAAATAGTTTATCACGGTTGATGCTTACTAAGTCCCAGACTTTTGATTTTATTGCTTTTGGCATTGTGAAAGAGTATTGATCATACTTTATTCAAGGCAGTAGCAATTCACATGAGCTTACTGTATGGATAGTTCAGTTCATCTTTAATTGCCTTGGTTGGTCGGTGGAGTTCTTAATTCTCGTGTACATTTATTTGTTTTAGAAAAGCCCAGCAGATTCTGTAGAACATTATTTAAAATCACTCACATATTGAATTGCCCCAGGTAAGGATATTTTTATTAAAGGGTCATATATAATATTGACATGAACAGCTGAGACTTTTTGTAAGCAATTTATAATTTGTTGACAAATATGCAGTCAGAGCTATAAAGGTTATCTGGGTAATAAAGAAAATAGAATTTATTTGATAATGTCCTGAACTTGTGGGGAAAAAAACCCATTGATTTTACTGATAAGTGTATGAGGACGGAGAAGGAATGCCATTTATGTAGTTTATATGTCAAATGTGTAGCTTCTCTTAAAATCTCATACGAGCTTTTTCAGAGTCAGAAACATAAGCAAATGTGATTGTTCCCTTCTAAATTGGGATTTTTGAAATAAATGCGTAATTTCTTTAATGTAAATATGCTGCCAAAAAAAAGAGGGAGATATGCACTGACAGCAAGCAAAAATACAGTTCCAGAAATGTGCGGTCTGCATGAATGATGTACAGTTTGTTGGCTGACCCAAAACTCTGTGCTACATCAAAGCCAATAATGAAATTCAGAGGCAGATTTTTTACAATGCCTACACTGCATTACTATGCCTGTGTGTGAACACTTTGGATAGGTTAATTATACCTTCCTATTTGAACGTTTTCATTTACATAGGGAGCAGAACTTGATAAATCAAATATAAAATTCAGTGTCGGATTTATTGGATGGGGTGTTATGTAATCAGAATTTTAAAAGGAAAAGTTAAAACAAAATTGGCCCTACGAAAGCAAACCATTCCAGATGAATATGAATTTATAATTAACATACTCCATGCTTCCTAAAAGTGGACCACAGTTATGTTTTTCATGGCTCTGAATAATGTTATATCTTAGCATGTTCGGAGATCTATTTGAAGGTAAATTACTGATTATTAAATTATTGAATATTTCAGTGAGTCATCTTAAGGAAGGACTTCTTTTTCAAAAATCTTTGCCTTTTACTCTTTATCATAAAGCAGTAAAATTAGGAAGATGACAGCATGCTTATTTTAGTTTGTAGCTAAGAATCAAGAAAGGCTTATAGACATTTTCTTTAATGTCTCTCTAACAGAAAGCCAGACAACATTGAATCTGCATTCCTTAACCTCAGTCATGATGGTGACTTTGTCTGGGAAATGCATATAAAGGACAAGAAGTCGTCTTTCCAATCTAGAAAGATGAGGTCTTGCCTCTCAAAGTTTTTGAAAGATGTGTTTCCACACTGTATTTTTGAAGACTGTTAATGTTTTTCCTGTTTAAAATGAGTATATATAGCATATTTTCTCAGCAAAACAACTCCAGGAAGTTGTCTGATGTGTGCTTTACCTTGTAAACTAAAGCAAAATTGTAGAGCAATGATTATGCTATCTTATTGTTTGGGGTGGGTTTGGTTGATTTTGTGTTTTAGCTTTTTTTTTTTTCCTTTTTATGTGGTGGGGGAGCAGAAGAAAGTGTTCAACAAAGTTTGCATAAAGCTTTAACAAAATTATTTTCAATTACAACCCTCTTAAGGCTCATTTATAACAGGAGTTTTAGCTTAACAAGTGTTTGATTGTAGATAAGATATCAAATGATCACTGAACAGATGGCAGGGATTTTTGTTGCTATCAAGTGGTGCCAAATTTGAGTGGACTGATGAAAAATGAAGAACAATATTCTGCTAACAGCTCTCCCACTCCTGCTACTGTTCTTCTGTTTATGTCTAGAATTATGTGAAAAGGTTTTATTCGTCAAAAAAGAACTGTTACTCTGCGAAGCTGTGGAACAGCCAGCCTAGAGACTGGCTGTTTCAGAGAGGCTCTTGTTTGCCTAAGCTGTATTGTTCAGTGCCATGTGGTCCAGGCGCAATGGCAAGTGCTTGGAAATGTGATGTGGACACAAGTTATCAAATTTTTAATGTATTTTGTTAATATTAAGGAACCAGTTTTGCAAATTACACTGTAATGTTAAGAACAAAGTTGTTTTTATGTAACAACACTATATGAATTAAATGTATTATGGTCACCATAGATTTCTACACATTTTCTTTCTATATGGAATTCCTGCTCTTTTGATTTATAGAGAAAGGATTAAAAATGAAATTTCTGTTCTGAAATACAGCTTTTAAAAAAAATATCTTGATGCACAGTGATGTGAAAGCGATACTTTATAGCTCTAAATCAATGCAGAGGTACCTGAGAAGTTACTTGCTGACATCAGAAACTGCAGGTCCCCCATCAGCTGGAAGCTAAGATTCTGAAAATTGGCCAGTAGTATTATCAGTGTATGCTGCCTCACAGTTCATGCCAGCTGATAAAGAACTAAAGTCACACTAAAACAGTTTCCATAAAAGACAATGAAGAGAAATGCTCATGTTTCCTTTTTCTTTAAAACTTATTTTACTTTAATCAGCCACTTCATTAATACTAAAAATAATACAATGTGATATGAGAGCCATTCTACTGCCAAATGAAATGGCATAAGACTTATTTGCTGTTTTACTTTCTTGAAAACATGAGAGAAACAAAGCTATTATTTCTAATTTTTTTCCCCATAAAATGTGCTTCTGTACTTTCTTCCTAGTTAATAGTTAAGATCCCTTCCATGCCAGAATGTTCTGAGTTTTGAATGCTCCCTCTGTTGTTATAAGCAGCGTATTTAGATTTTCTTCATTGTTGGGAACTTTTGTGATGGGAGAGGTTATTGAAATTCTCTTTTTGCTTTAACAATAGAGTGGACTTAAGGCATTTTTTTTCTGTAGAAATGAATTACTTTGGTCTTCTGAAATAGCATTTATCCACTTTGTGATTCCCTCCTTGCCCAGAGGTTGTAAAGTCTTAGAAAAAGTGGTGTTAGCTGCAGCAGCTCAGTCTTCACAGTGTGTAGGTGAATGTTCCATTTAACAATCACAGACTGTTTTCATCCACCCTGGAGGATGTGGATGGTGAGGATGGCACAAAGGAAGGACTTTTAACAGGAGCCACACTCTGAAAGATTTTGAGAAACACTGTGTTCATTATGGTGTTCACTTGGTAAAAACTAGGTAGCAGCCATATGAAGCTGTAGAACAACCAGCCCCTGTGCTGGCTGCCTGAGAGGTGCTTTTTGCCCAAACTGGGCTGTTCAGTGCCAGGGGGTGTTTGGAAATGCCAGTTCAATGCAATAGGCCTAGCAGAAGGAGGGAAGGCAATCAGCAGGTTGCCTTTGTGCCTTTCTTTGGGAAACTGTAGAATGTTGGAGGAATCACTGGAGATTTGCATTTGTGATTTACACTTATGTGGCAGTTGGGAGTCACATGGAGAACCCTCTGCTGTCACAGGCCTATGGTTCTAGAGCCTGTCTATAGGAATTCTCCAGAGCATCACCCAGGTAGTGCTTTTCTGAAACAGTATTTTTTTCCAAAGAAAACTGGAACAGTTATCTTTGTGTGAGCCTTTCTAATAGATAGACCCCAAAAGAAACTGGAGTCCCATGGCAGACAAACTTGAATATAATCATAGTATTATTACAGGAGAACTCACAAAGACAATGCACATATCTTTGATATGGGGGGGGGGGGGGGGCC